>CP125975.1:538466871-538976659 GCA_030063025.1 Avena longiglumis
ACGATGTGTGATGTATGAGGAATTATCCTAAAATATTAGATCTATCTAGGTCATTTGAATCTTGCCGTATGGCTGCTATATTTTCCTTTCTTTCTAGATGGAATGGCTCGATGTACTCTTGTATGGTGGCTTGCATACATACTCATTTGTGTATGTATTTGATCCTTCGTCGCCGACACGCCAGACATGTCCCGATGAATTGGAAGTGGTTGGGACGGCCGAAAGGTCTACCCGTGAGTGGCTTTTGGGGCCCCACCGTACTATTTCAACCACTACCGTTCATCCAGGCTTGTAGCTAGGAGCGTAATTCACCGAGGTAGTTACAGATCTCGACAAGCAAGGTGCAGAACAAGGGAGTGATGCAGACTCTGCATCGGATCTGGCGTAGATGATGTCGTTGAAGGGAATATGCCCGAGAGGCAATAATAAAGTGGTTATTATCGTATTCCTATTTATGATAAATGTTTATTTTACATGCTATAATTGTATTAATACGAAACATTAATACATGTGTTTAATAAACAAAAGAAAGTTCCTAGTTATGCCTCTTATAAACTAGCTCGTTGATTAACAAGATGATCATAGGTTTCGATCATGGACATTGGATGTTGTTAATAACGAGGTCACAACATTAGTGTAATGGTGTGATGAACATTCATCCGAAGTATAGCATTACGATCAAAGTCATTGAGTTTATATTGCTATAACATCTTACGAAGTGATCCTAATCCTTAGACCATGAGATCATGTCAATCACTAACACCTAAGAGTTTCTTGATAACATCAAACGTCACACCGTAACATGGTGATTATAAAGATGGATTCGTAACTACTAAAGTGTTATGTTGAGGCCCATGGATCGAGAGTGGAATTTGTTCATCCCGATGATGGATAGATATACTTTGGGCCCTCGGTGATATCACATTGGTTAGCTTGCAAGCAAGTGATTTGATCACTAGAATGTTATATCATGGGAACGAGAAAGAGTGCATGTCGAATCTAGATCAAACTAGGTATGGAGATACCGATGATCGAATCTCGGACATGTAATATATCGCTAAACAAAAGGATTAAGATACTAGCGTAAAAGGTTCCCAATCACAAGAAAGTCATCGTTGAATGTGTGGAGTCAAGATGGGTCTCAGATCCCGCTCGATTATTGATCCGAGAGGGGTCTCGATCATGTCCGCATTATTCACGAACCGTAGGGTGACACACTTAAGAGACACCGACATCCAATTGGAGCAAAAGTTTCATGCCGAAGAATGAATAAGCTGCAGGAATTTATTTCACTAGATACCAAACAAAGTTTTGTGAAATTGCATAAAGTGGTTATGCATGTGAAATAGAATTCTAGCAAGGGTTATTTGTGAATGTTTGTCATTAAAGTAATTGACAAAATTCTGAATAAAATAAAAGAGTTTTATTTAATGAGAGTTTGCATTAAATTTGGTGGAAATTTAATGGGATTTTGAGTGGGTTTTGAGTGGAGAAATTTGAAGGGCCTTTTTGTGAGTGGAGTGTCCACCCACATGAATGAGGGAGAGGTGGGGCACTCCATGTCCCGGCGGCCATGCCCCCTTGGGCTGCCTCCCCCTATAAGGAGCCCTCCTCTCACTTCTCACACACACCTCCTCGTGAAGGATCTCTCCCTCTAGAATTTATCCCCATGGTCTCCACTAGCGAGATACATGTTCCCGTGGCTTTTCGGCAAGAAAGAGTTGTGCTTCCGCTGCATCGCTGGAGCGAGGAGGCGAGGTTGCTCGGTGCCTCGAACGTGTGTGCGAGCACGGATGCTGCTGTTTTATGGCGCTTAGGACTTCCTCTCTCGATCTTGAGATCGGCAAGAGATCGCTACATCAACCACGAGTTTGGACTCGTTGCTTTGTCGGTCTTCAAGGGTATGTTCTCTACGGATATACATCCGCCTGTTTGTATCTATTAGATGTATCTTGGTACATAGTTGTTCCCATCGTAGGAAATTTTTGTTTTCTATGTCGAACCCTACAAAGGGTATCAGAGCCGATCTATGTAGATGCTTTGCACGGTAGTACACATATGAGTATGTGGGCGATGATGATCATTTTATTGCTTTAGTTGTACTTTGGATATTGGTGGCATAGTGGGATGAAGCGTCTTGACAAACTTTACATGTCCTCGCATGAGACCTGCTCCACGCTGACATGCAACTAGTTTTGCATAAGTGGCTAGCGGTGTCTGCCTCTCCTACTATAGTCAATATCTAATTTGCAACGAGTTGTCAACAATTTGGTTATCCTCGCCAGGTTCATGTTCGTAGGTAAGAACGGTTCTATCTCGAAGCCCTAAGCCACGAAACTTGCAATGGATAAATTAGAGGCGCCTAGTTTAGATTGTTGTCGGCTAGTGTTATGATATGGTAGTATTGTAAGTAGAAGTATGAGATGATACTTATAACACACATAGCGTGTAAACTCCATAGACCTTGATTTACATATAGGTATGATAGTGATCATACCACGATGCACATGATAGAGATCATCTGCAGGAACCATAACATTTCACTAATAAACATGTGATGTTTGATAGCATCTTATATTGCTTGTTTATGCTTTTATTAGCAAAATAAGATGATCCTCATTTAGATATCAAGATAAGAATGTGTTCTTCCTTAAGTATGCACCGACAATGTTTCGCCGCTCAAGACATCACGTGATGATCGGGTGTACTTGAATCCACGAGCATATCTCGTGTAAGACAGCTTACACACGCCAATACTAAGGTTCTTACTGACGAGCCTAGCATGTACGCATGGCCTCTAACACGGACAAAGGTTAAGCATGAGTCATATGTTTTGATATGATGACCATATGGATGCTCGCTTTGAAGCTACCGACTCACGGATGATCGGACTTGGTGCAGTGGATTTGGTTCATGTAATCACCAAAAGACACGGGATGTCGCTTGAGTGGGAGTTCATTTCTAATTTGGATTAGTAGAACTCAATTTATCATAAATTAAATCAGTGAATTTGCATAATTTGTTGTAGTCATTGGCATTCGCTCACCACCTTATGCATAGTTGTAATTGAGATAATAGAACTATAGAATTCGGATATATACTTTACGAACGGTATCGACAGTTGAGTGTCAATCTAAAGTTTAAAGTCCTATTGCAAACTTTCAAAGAAAATTCTATTTACTCGTGAAATTTAATAATTGGTATTAAATCGAGAGTAACAATTCCAAAGGTTAGTATCTTAAGTATCATGTTTGCCTCCATGATTCTTGATTTAAACATCAAGTTTATCTAGGAGTCAAAGAATTGTTTCGTAAACCATCATGTGTGGCGATATAACGATATCTCAAACAATGTTTGTTGCAATATGATAGAGTATAATATATGTTCTCATATTGGATGAGAATTTAAAGGTTGAGATGCTAGACATCCTAATCATCCAAAAGGGTTTTGGAAAGTAATGTTATACTCACGATTCGCCTTTATAAGCTACAATAGCTTGATCATGAAAGTCGTCATGATAAGGGTGAATAGAATATGTATGTAAAATGTTTACTACACTAAAATATTACTAACGAATGAATTTTGAAAGAATACCGATCATTTTGATGATGGTGATCTACTTCAAAGTGCAAGTCCAAAGGTATTATTATTTGAATATACACGCTTTGGACTATGTGTCATGTATATGGCGCCACTTTTGATGTTGATAAATTCTTTTAAAAAGGAAAAGGAAATGCTGAAAGAGAATCTATAAAATATATTTGGCAGAAAAGAAAAGATTGGAAATATCCAATTTAGGTATATATATGATATACATGTTATGGTTGTATTCTTTGCTTGTTAAACAATGTGGTTCTTGGGTATTGGATACCGAATTGGTTGGTATGAAATGTCATACCTAACAACGCAATTCATGAACCACAATGACCTAAGTAACTAGCAAAAGAATATGTGATGATGTTCATCGAAAACAAACAAACCGTTGTTTGTATTTCTCGCTGACATCAAAGCTTGACTTCAAGATTTGTTTTAATAATTGTTATTTAAATCGTATTATGAGAATAAAGGTTGTTCAAATAATTACCGTGTTCCATATAAGATGGATGATTTACAAATCTAGTTGGAGAAATCACATCCATAAAACCTAATGCTAAAATGTCGCAAGACAAATGATTGAAAGATCACTTACGAAGTGACATCGCTGTTTAAATTATATTGGAAAGAGAACATGAAGAATCTCCATATTCATGGATTTTTGGAGTCTTTGATTTGATCAAGTGACGCTTGTGAGACTTTCCACGTGATAATTAAAACTTCGTTCAAAGGCCAAAGAAGAACGAACGACTAAAATATTGGAATTTATACATATCGATGTATGTATTCCATTATGTGTAGTCGTAAGCGATGGGTTTCAACTTCATATGCTTTCTCCGGAAATTTGAGTGAATGTTCACTTAATGAGAAACAAGTATGAAATATTTGAAAATGTTTCAAAGACTTTCAAGATGAAGTGAAAAATCATTGTAACAAAAAAAATGAATTATGATTTGATCATAAAGGGATTTATTTGAGTTACAAGTGTAACAAGAAAATAAATGAATTATGATTTTATCATAAAGGGATTTATTTGAGTTGCAAGTTTAGCAAAACACCTAGATTTACATCTCCCGAAACACCATAGGAGTATGGAGTGTTTGAGATTTGTAATGAAACCTTGTGAGACATGGTTGGATCAAAGGTGTTATTTATAAAACTGCCATTATGTTTTAAAAGATTAAAGCTTTAGAGACTACCGCTTTTACACTGAAAAGAGCTCCATCTAGATCCGTTGAAATGACACCATGGGAGTTATGGTTTGGGGTAAAACCCAAGTTGTCATTTTTAAATTTTGGTATACTAAACATAAGTAAGATGTTTACAACCAAAGTCGGATGAGCATGTCTTTGTAGGTTATTTCGAATAACAATTGGTTATTCCTCCATAACACCGAGGACAAAAGGGTTTGTCGCTTGAAATGTAAAGTTTCTTGAAGAAGGAATTTTTCATAAATGTTAAGTGGGAGGACAATAGAACTTTGATAAGGTTAACGAACCTTAGCTAAATGTGCTGAGTTGCGCAGTCGAAATGGTTCCGAGGCTGCCATAATGCTCATAGCTTATGTGCCTCAAAGGTTGTGGTCACGGAGATCTAAGTTCCTATTGAACCAAGTAGGTTTGTTAAACAATCAAATGCTAAGATTTGAGAGTAAATCATTATTGTTTGACAATGATGAACCAATACATACAAAGAAGCGATGATGGGCCCTCCGACCAAATGGCTTGAATCCATAAAATCCGTGATAGTTCCATATACGAGAAATCAAGTTTTGAACTTGGAAGACCCTCCTAAAGGTGTAAAACCTATCGGTCGATTTGGATCTATAAAGAAATGTATATGGATGTCTCACATCTATGAAATATTCGATATGTCGTAAAGTATTTTATGACAATGTTCAAGGAGTCGACTATGACAAGATTTGATCTTTCATAGCGATATTTAGTCCGGACGGATTAAAGTAGCAACCACTACATATAATTTGGTATATGGTAGATGAATAAACAAAACAAAGTTCTTCTAATAGAATGGTTACCTAGGACGGTACATGACACGGTCCAAAGGGTTTTGTTAAATTCAAAGGATGTTAAAAGGGCATGCAAACTTCAATGGTTGAAGTAAGCATCGCTGAGTTGAATCTTCACCGTGATGAAAAGGAGTTTTCATCAGAGACGATGAAGATGCTTGCATTTGCAAGAAATTAAGTGGGAGCGCCGAGACATATTTTAATACATTATGTGAAGGACATCTTGTTGATTGGAAATGATGTATCTTTTATCGACAAAGGTTAAGAATTTCATTTTGATGAAAGACTTAGGCAAAACCAATATTTAGCATGAATGTCTATAGTGGATAGATCGTAACGCTAATATGTTTATGCCAAACGCACATATATGAGATATTGAAGGAGTTCAATATAGAAACGACAAGAAACAGCTTGTTGCATGGAAAGGAATTGAATCAAGATTCAAGTGTATCGACACTTGATAAGTGAAACAAGATTCAAGTGCTTTGACACTTGATGAGTGCAATCACGAATGTTTTGATCAATCATACCATGATATGTACACATCCAGATATGTCCTATGCTCTAAGTGTTATGAGCATATACCAGAATGAATCATAAAATGATCATTGGACGATAGTGAGGATATTCTTATGATCTTTTGGAAGAACTAAGAATATATTTGTGTAGAGGTGACAAACAATTACAAATAGTTCATTGTAAAGCGTTACATTGATACTAGTTTTGTCACAAGATACAAATTAAGTTTATCTCAATTTAAACTATGAGTGGCACAATGAAATGGAAATAAAGTTTTCATGATGGATTTGGAAGAGTTCCAAAGTTAAAACATTGTGACGAATACTACAACAAAAGGCTAAGTATATGACTGTTATAGTAGCAGCAAAGGAGGGAATTTGTGTCAAGTAGTTTGTTATCAAACTAAGGTGTGGTTCGCAACGGGCTAACACTAAAGATATATTGTATGACAATATTATCGATGTGTTTTAACCCCAAGGAACTAAAGGTCTCACCAAAAGACCAAATTTATACAATGCCATCTCATTGGAGAATGAGTCATGCGTGAAGACGCAAAGACATGTAATACACACTGAAGCGCCGATCCAGAGATTATGTTAACTACTTGAAATTATGATATGGAACACCGTAAAGCCATAGGTGTTCAATACAAAGTTCTCAAACTAGATTATTGTCTCTAGTGCAAGTGGGAGATCAAGGGAATATGCCCGAGAGGCAATAATAAAGTGGTTATTATCGTATTCCTATTTATGATAAATGTTTATTTTACATGCTATAATTGTATTAATACGGAAACGTTAATACATGTGTGTTTAATAAACAAAAGAAAGTTCCTAGTTATGCCTCTCTTATAAACTAGCTCGTTGATTAACAAGATGATCATAGGTTTCGATCATGGACATTGGATGTTGTTAATAACGAGGTCACAACATTAGTGTAATGGTGTGATGAACATTCATCCGAAGTATAGCATTACGATCAATGTCATTGAGTTTATATTGCTATAACATCTTACGAAGTGATCCTAATCCTTAGACCATGAGATCATGTCAATCACTAACACCTAAGAGTTTATTGATAACATCAAACGTCACACCGTAAGGTGATTATAAAGATGGATTCGTAACTACTAAAGTGTTATGTTGAGGCCCATGGATCGAGAGTGGAATTTGTTCATCCCGATGATGGATAGATATACTGGCCCTCTCGGTGATATCACATTGGTTAGCTTGCAAGCAAGTGATTTGATCACTAGAATGTTATATCACGAACGAGAAAAGAGTGCATGTCGGACTAGATCAAACTAGGTATGGAGATACCGATGATCGAATCTCGGACATGTAATATATCGCTAAACAAAAGGATTAAGATACTAGCGTAAAAGGTTCACGATCACAAGAAAGTCATCGTTGAATGTGTGGGAGTCGATGGGTCTCCGATCCCGCTTCGATTATTGATCCGAGAGGGTCTCGATCATGTCCGCATTATTCACGAACCGTAGGGTGACACACTTAAGAGACACCGATCCAATTGGAGCAAAAGTTTCATGCCGAAGAATGAATAAGCAGGAATTTATTTCACTAGATACAAACAGGTTTTGGTGAAATTGCATAAAGTGGTTATGCATGTGAAATAGAATTCTAGCAAGGGGTTATTTGTGAATGTTTGTCATTAAAGTAATTGACAAAATCTGAATAAAATAAAAGAGTTTTATTTAATGAGAGTTTGCATTAAATTTGGTGGAAATTTAATGGGATTTTGAGTGGGTTTTTGAGGAGAAATTTGAAGGGCCTTTTTGTGAGTGGAGTGTCCACCCACATGAATGAGGGAGAGGTGGGGCACCTCCATGGCCGCGGCCATGCCCCTTGGTCCCCCCTCCCTATATAAGGAGCCCTCCTCTCACTTCTCACACACACCTCGTGAAGGATCTCTCCCTCTAGAATTTATCCCCATGGTCTCTGACTAGCGAGATACATGTTCCCGTGGCTTTTCGGCAAGAAAGAGTTGTGCTTCCGCTGCATCGCTGGAGGAGGCGGAGGTTGCTCGGTGCCTCGAACGGTGTGCGAGCACGGATGCGTGCTGTTTTGGCGCTTAGGACTTCCTCTCGATCTTGAGATCGGCAAGAGATCGCTCACATAAACCACGAGTTTGGACTCGTTGTTTGTCGGTCTTCAAGGGTATGTTCTCTACGGATATACATCCGCCTGTTTGTATCTAGTAGACAGATCTTGGTACATAGTTGTTCCCATCGAGGAAATTTTTTTTCTATGCTGCAACCCTACAAGTCGTCGAAAAACACCGGAAGGCACAAACAAAGAACAAAGGATGGTACCACAAATAAAGGACCACTCAGATAGCAGGAGGACCGGATGTAGAAACACCGTTATCAGAGAAGGAAGCGAAACCCTGAAGGTACGACGGAACCCAACCACGAGAAATCCTGGACTCGAAGAAAAGAGAAGAGAGCGGATTCAAAACACGCAGAGGTGAGAGGAGAGCAGCAGAGGGGTAAGGAGTAAAATCAGACCTAACCAGATCTATCCAACCGATTTTGCAAAATAGTTTTGACACTCTACTACGGCCGTTAGCTAGGTTATCCTACAGGCTGGACTTGTGGGGTATCGCAACTGCTGGGCTCTGATACCACTGAACACCCCGAATCGGCCCTATGCAAGTTTCAGCATTCTCGCCAAAACCCGCATAGAAACGATTCAAAGGTGCCCACCAGTACTTGCGTAAGGGTGGAAACGAAGTAATAACATTACACAACAATCCTCGATGGGACCCACGTAATGTATATATATATACAACAGCAACTCAATGAGTCAAGAATACAGATATAAAATACAAGGATCCAAATCACCTTGAAAACGATAGAGCTTCCGACTACGGACAAGATGCAAATGGGGATAAGAGCCCTGAAGAATAACCAATGGCGTCCATAACGCCTGTGCCAAGCCTAAGGGTAACCTCTAACGACGCCGATCTCAAAACCTGCTGAAACAAAAGGTGCCGACAAAGGGCAAAGGAAAAGAGGAGCCAAGATCGAGGCAGACATGGCGAGGCTAGAATTGGTCCTCGCCACATAGGTATGGTGGATCAAGCGGCAAGCAGACACTAAACACCCTATAGAGACATGATGCAACTGGCGGCTATCAGAGAGGGATAAGAAAGACCTATTCGGAACCATCCCGATTCTACCATCAGACAAACCCATCCTGGTGTTTCCCCCTCGATACCAAACGAGGAAGTCAACCGAGGAACACACACCGTTGGCAGTTTTATTTATTCAGTTATCGTTGCACCATTTACTAGTCAGGTATAGATAATCATCCTGATAAAATAAGCAGTGGGCCATTTTAGTTAACCATTCCGTTATAGTTGCAACACTTACTAATCAGATTCAATTAGCATGAGATAACCCAAAACCCAGCAGTTGTTGGTACTTTTATTTATCCATTCCGTTGTAGTTGCAATACTTACTAGTCAGGTACAATGGTCGCAGTTTACAAACCCAAACAAGCAATTGTTGGCAGTTTTATTTAGTCATTCCATTGTAGTGAAGTTGATTACTAGTCATTATAAAGTCAAATTTATAGCACTACTTTAGTTATAGTTGTCTATGATCGAGATACTGTGATCCAAGTCGTCCATAACCGTGGACACGGCTTTGAAAGTTTTACCTGTGGGTGCACAAATAGCAACACACTTGATCAACCTCGAAAACCAAATCAAAACCCAACGAGGCCTTCACGACAAAGCAATCACAGATTCAGAATATTTCAGGGGGCACCCCATTGAGTACACCCGAATGAAGCTACCGACCGAGACGGACTCAAGGTTTGCGCTGGATGTAAACGATCGGGAACCCAAACTGGCTTGTCGATACCACAAAACACTCCGCTTACCTAACAAAGACAGTGCTCGCACAATCGTAATAAAGCAAAGAAACATGGCATAAGTAGGATAGTAAATAAAACCTCAAACTAGTTTGTGGCCCCAAGAAATAAGAATGAATCAAGCTCGCTCGGGGTGTGGCATCCCGCAAAACCACTACTAGAAAATCGCGTTGAATTTGTGCATTGCATCATCATCATGCATTGTTTGCCAAAATTATTTTCAACACCCGCTTTTGTTTTCTAAACGCCTCTTGATTCAAACATCAAAATCCGGTCGCTGAATATTTTGTTTTGCACATCGGTTTGCAAAAGCTTTGTTTGAAATAAATAAAATTTATTTTCATTTTAGTGGGGCAGTCGAACGGGCCGAGTAGACCCGAACGACCACCCCTGTTTTTTTTAAATCGGTCCAATAAAACGGTCCACCTCCAATTGCTAAACTTACCAACCTATCTACCCACCCTGGCCTCCACATCACTCTGGCCAATCACTATATGCCACCTCACCCTCCCCTTTTCCCCTAGCCAATCAGTTTTGCCACCTCACGCCCCCTCTCTCTCTCTCTCCTCACACCTCACACTCCCCGCCCACACACACACACTGACGACGCCAGCCCCAGCCCCGCCACGCTCCCCACCCCACACCCAACCGCAAGACGCACCCCTGTTCCCCGCCTGGGCCCCACCTTCCCCTGGGCCCCACATGCATGCGCCTCCCACCACCGCCCCAGCCCCTGCTTCTTCCTCCCTCGCCTCCTCTCTCCCCGTGATCCTCCACCGCCGCCTCCCTCCAACCTCTCCTTCCTCGCCATGACCATTGCCTCCTCCGCCTCGCCTCAAGGCCAGAGCTCGCCTGCAGTGCCTCTCCACACAGGCCACCGACTCCTCTCCCGGCAAGCCACGAGCCGGCCTCCGCCCACGCCCCGCCACAGCTCCCACCGCGCCATGGCCCTGCCCCGCGCCGCCTGCCACCGCCTCCTTCAAGACTGGCAAGGCTCTTCCCGCCACCCTGCCTCGTGAGCTGCCGCCAGGAGCCCGCCCACAAGCTCTCTCGCCTCTAGCCGCCAACCTCGCCTGTTGCCTCCGCCGCCTGCCCGCCCCTAAGTCGCCTGCAGGTTGTCTGGCCGCTGCGGCCTCGCCGCCTGCGTCCTCCCCGCTGGCCAAGGCCTGCTCCCGGGCCGACCCTCGGCCTCACGGCCCTCTGCCAAGCACCAAGGCTCCATGGCTCAAGACTCGCCAGCCATGGCCACGGCACCGCCGAGCTGCCTGTCGCTTAACCGCTGTGGTTCGCCTGCCTCGCTGCTGTGGCCTCAAGCCGCAGAACCTCGAACCTCTAGCTACCGACAGCCTCCGCCGGCCTTCCTCGCCCGCAGCGCTTCAGAAGCAACGTGAGGTGTGTATGTTGGCCATGGCACAAACAAGTGCACAAACTCCGAGCCGAGACAAGATCTTCAGGATTCAAGACCGAACCGGGCCGCCATGACCTTCGCAAGGATCCGACAAGATCTCCGTCTAGACTCCAAGGATCGCCTCACGGACGCGAGCCCCAAGACCCCGAGGTCATGGAACCGGCAAGTTCGCCATCAACCCCTAACGCCAAGTGCTTCACCGTAACGCCGAGAACTCACGATAGCGCCAAGGCCTTCGACACGGAACCTCGAACCCCGACAAGAGCCACGACGAATACAAGTACCCTTCGACCCGAGGGCCGGAACGCCAAGATCGCCTCAAGGTTCCGAAGGATCCCCGGTATCGAACCCGAGTTCGCCAACGACACTGAAGACGGAGCGCTAAGACCGTGCCCGGATCCGGAGTCCGAACCCGATACCGTCAAGGCCCCCGACGCGGAGACGCTGAGTACTTCTTCCCGGAACGCAAGATCTGCCCCGCTACCGAGAACGAGAGAACGATCCCGGAGTCTGAGAACGCTTCCGCCGAGACCGAACCCCAGATCCGAACCCTGAGACCGACCCCGAACCCCGGAAACCAAGATCTGCCGAACCCTAGATGTGTGACCCTTTTTCCTCGAAACCCTATTTTATAAATGATATCAACTTGTTGCATATTTAATTGCCATACTTGCATGCATAATCATGTGGTTTGGGGGCCTTATGCCGATTCACCTGATAACTAAATATGGGGCCCATATACGGGCAAGTCTAGTCTCATATCGGCCTCATTTAAACTTGTGTAGCGAACCGGTGCTATCTTTTACCATGTTCAAACAACATTTGAAATGCGGGGTTTCTAAATAACTTGAACCATTTAACTAATTGTCGGGACCCCTTCCGCTTAATATGACCTAATTGCATCAAGACTTTGCCATGCCATGCATTATACATGCATCATGCCGATCTTCCGCCGTTGTATTAAATATAGCATCCGTGTTTCTTCTAGTGTTTTGGTTCTTCATGATAAGGCCTTTGAGTTGATGTGAGCTTCATTCCGATCTTCGGTTGTTCCTTCGACAATGTTTTCAAAGCAGCATCTCCTCTTTCTACCTATCTTACTTTTATAGTATTTACTTCCCTCGTTGATCTATTGCTATCTGTATATGATGCTTTAGTTTCCGCATTCGTGATCAACCGTAAAATTCTATATTGCCTTGGATACATCCTATTACCTCGTTGTTTGGTAGATAGTTGGACTTATGCCGTAGTCGCTTGCTCAAGTGCTGTTGCGTGTTGTCAATGCCACAGTTGTTGGAGAATTGCCGCATGTTGATGTTGGAGTTGATCATAGTTTTACTTATCGCTCACTTTAATTTCTGTTTAACAACTAAAATTGAAATAAGCAGAGGCATCGTGGGTGATAGAAAATATTTGGTTTCGAACGCCCACTTGTGTCCCGTAAGACCCCGAGTACTTGATAATTTCCTTGATTTATCGCGCTTATCCACATCCGGGAGGTATATGGGACCCCCGAGCGAGCTTGATTCATTCTTATTTCTTGGGGCCACAAACTAGTTTGAGGTTTTATTTACTATCATGTACTTATGCCATGCTACTTTCAGATTTAAATTGTGCGAGGAGCACACCGCATCGCTTAGGATCGGACACGATTCGCTGTGTTCAAGCCCAGCCACACTTTCGGTTCCCAAATGCTCATGCCGCCTACCCAAACCTTAAGTCCGCTCTGAGTCACCGCTTCGCTATGGATTCTACTTAAGGGTGGCCCTGAAATATTTCAATCGTGATTGTTCATGTGAAAGCCTCGTTGGTTTTGATTTGGTTTTTCCGAGGTTGATCGAGCGGTGTTGCTATTGGTGCACCCCGCCGGGTAAAACTTTCAAAGCCGTGTCCGCGGATATGGACGACTTGGAGCATGATTCTCGATCATAGACAAGCATAACTAAAGTTTATTGTTATAAATTTGACTTATAATGACTAGTAATCAGCTTCACTATAATGGAATGGCTAATTAATACCGCCCACAACCGCTTGTTTGAGTGTCGCTGCAACCATTGTACCGACTAGTAAGTATGGCAACTACAACGGAATGGTCAATAAAAGTACCAACAATCGCCGGTTTGGGTTTATCTCATGCTATCTCAGATTCGATTAGTAATTGTTGTAACTATAACGGAATGGTTAACTAAAAGTGCCATCGTTTACTTTATCGTGACGGTATCTAAACCTGACTAGTAAAGTGCCGCAACTATAACTAATTAAATAAAACCGCCAACCGTGTGAGTTCCTTGACTTCTCGACGGGTCTCGAGGGGAAACACCCAGATGGTTTTGTTTGGTGTTATTTTCAGGTTGGAGCCGGATAGGTCATTCTTACCCCTCTCTGATAACCGCCAGTTGTATCGAGTCTCTATAGGTTGTTTAGTGCATGTCGCCGCCGATCCACCATACCTATGTAGGCGAGGACCGCCAATTCTAGCCTCGCTGCATCGCCTCAAGATCGACGCCCTTCTTTTCCTTTGCCCTTTGTCGGCACCCCTTTGTTTAAGCAGGTTTGAGATCGACGTCATAGCGGTGGTTACCCTTCCGCTTGGCTTGGGCAGGTTATGGACGCCATTGGTTATTCTTCGTGGCTCTTAGCCCCATTTGCATCTTGTCCGTAGTCTGACGCAGATCTTTTCAAGGTGATTTGGATCTTTGTACATTATATCTGTATCTTGACTCATTGAGTCGTCATATATATATCTGCTCGTGGGTCCCATCGAGGACTGTTGTGTAATGTTATTATTTCGCTTTTCCACCCGCACGAAAGTGCTCGGTGGCACCTTTGAATCGCTTCTATGCGGGTTTGGTGAATTTTGCCCAAATTTGCATAGGTTCGATTCTGAGGGTGTTACAGAGTGGTGTCAGAGCACAGCGGTTGCGATACCCCACAAGTCCAGCCTGTAGGATAACCTAGCTAACGGCCGAAGTAGAGTGTCAAAGCTATTTTTGAAAAATCGGTTGGATAGTTCCGTTAGGTCTGATTTACTCCTTACCCTCTCCTTGTTCTCCTCTTACCCTACGTGTTTTGAATCCGCTCGCCTCTTTCTTCGAGTCCAAGAATTCTCGTGGTTGGGTTTCCGCTGCACCTTCGTGGTTTCGCTTCCTTTGATAACGGTGTTGCTACATCTGGTCTTCATGTTATCTGAGTGATTCGCCTGCTGTGGTATCCGTCTTGTTCCTTGTTTGTGCCTTCCGGTGTTTTCCGACGCGACGACACCTATGCCAGATCCGATGCAGAGTCTGCATCACCCCTTTGTTTCCGAACCTCGCTTGCCGAGATCTTCAGTCTAATTCCGAGAATGGTTGCACTCTTTTCCACTGATTGTGCGGAGTAATAGTTTGGGTGCGTGATGGATTGGCCCCCATGCCGACTACCCCTTCTATTCGCTTTTGTACATTGAAGTGGACGAGAATGCATCGATTCCCTCTTCCCACCGAAGTTAGAGGTGGCTTTATTTGTTGATACCTCTACCTTCGCCTTTTGTCCCCGGAGTGTTCTCTCGACGATCACGGACAACGACCTCTTGTTAGTGGTGTCGCGAGGAACTACACGAAGCGAGAAGACGCAGATCGCCGACTTTTCCTTCCGGTACCATGAGGCGGATCTCGAGGGCGAGATCCATTGTTAGTGGTGTCGAATTGTGGCATCCCGCAAAAACCACTACTAGAAAATCGCGTTGAATTTGTGCATTGCATCGTCATCATCATGCATTGTTTGCCAAAATTATTTTCGCAACACCCGTTTTGTTTTCTAAAACGCCCCCTCTTGATTCAAACATCAAAATCCGGGTCGCCGGAATATTTTGTTCTGCCCGACATCGGTTTTCAAAAGCTTTGTTTGAAATAAATAAAATTTATTTTTATTTTAGTGGGGCAGTCGAACGGGCCGAGTAGACCCGAACGACCACCCCTGTTTTTTTTAAATCGGTCCAATAAAACGGTCCACCTCCAATTGCTAAACTTACCAACCTATCTACCCACCCTGGCCTCCACATCACTCTGGCCAATCACTATATGCCACCTCACCCTCCCCTTTTCCCCTAGCCAATCAGTTTTGCCACCTCATCAGCCCCCTCTCTCTTCTCTCTCTCCCTCACACCCTCACACCGTCCCCCCTGGCCCACACACGCACGCTGACGCCAGCCCCTGTGCAGGCCCGCCACCCCCACCCCACACCCCAATCACAAGACACCCCTGGTTCCCTGCCCTGTGGCCCCACCTTCCCCTGGGCCCCACGCGCATGCGCCCCCTCTCCCACCACCGCCCCAGGCCCCTGTGCTTCTTCCTCCCTCCCTCGTCTCCTCTCTCCCCGCATCCTCCACCGCCGCCCCCTCCCTCCAACCTCTCCTTCCTCGCCCAAGCTGACCCCACTGCCTCCTCGCCCGCCTCAAGGCCAGAGCCTCCTCCTCCGCCTGACCGTCCTCCCCAGCGCCACGCCGAGCCGGCGCCCCTCCGCCCACGTCCCGCCAAGGAGCTCCCACCGCGCCCGCGACCCCCAAGGCTGGCCCGTCGCCCGGCCACCGCTCCTCCTTCCGCACTGGCGGCTTCCGCCTTTTCCCCGCCTCCTGTCTCCTGAGCTGCCAGGAGCCCGCCCACAAGCTCTCGCCCCACCGCTCAACCTCCGCCTCGCCCGCCCGGCCGCTGCCCGGCCCCTGCCGCCCAAGGCCTGCGCCGCCGCTGCTGCCCGCCGCCTCCCCGCTCAGGCTGCCGCCTGGCGCCGCCTCACTTCCTCCCGGCCCCGCTGGCGCCAGCTCAGGCCTCGCCGCCGCCAGCACCGCCGAGCCGCCCGTCGCTTAACCGCCGTGGCTCGCCTGCTGCCTGCCCCTGCCGGCCCTCAAAGCCGCAGAACCCTCGGAACCTCTAGCGCTGACAGCCTCCGTCGGCCTTCCTCGCCTGCAGCTTCAGAGCAACGTGAGGTGTGTATGTTGTGTGGCCATGGCACAAACAAGTGCACAAACTCCGAGCCGAGACCCCAAGATCTTCACGGATTCGAAGACCGAACCCCGGGGGCCGCCATGACCTTCGGCAAGGATCCGACAAGATCTCCGTCCTAGACTCCAAGGACTGCCTCACGGACGCGAGCCCCAAGACCCTGAGGCCGCGGAACCGACAAGTTCGCCTACCGAACCCCGGAACGCCAAGTGCTTCACCCAGAACGCCGAGAACTCACGATAGCGCCAAGGCCTTCGACACGGAACCCTGAACCCCGACAAGAGCCACGACACGAATACAACAAGTACCCCTCTCGGACCCGAGGGCCGAAGTTGCCGGAACGCCAAGATCGCCTCAAGGTTCCGGCGACCCTTGTCGAACCCGAGTTCGCCAACGACACTGAAGACGGAGCGCTAAGACCGTGCCCGGATCCGGAGTCCGAACCCGATACCGTCAAGGCCCCCGACGCGGAGACGCTGAGTACTTCTTCCCGGAACGCAAGATCTGCCCCGCTACCGAGAACGAGAGAACGATCCCGGAGTCTGAGAACGCTTCCGCCGAGACCGAACCCCAGATCTGAACCCTGAGACCGACCCCGAACCCCGGAAACCAAGATCTGCCGAACCCTAGATGTGTGACCCTTTTTCCTCGAAACCCTATTTTATAAATGATATCAACTTGTTGCATATTTAATTGCCATACTTGCATGCATAATCATGTGATTTGGGGGCCTTATGCCGATTCACCTGATAAATAAATATGGGGCCCATATACGGGCAAGTCTAGTCTCATATCGGCCTCATTTAAACTTGTGTAGCGAACCGGTGCTATCTTTTACCATGTTCAAACAACATTTGAAATGCGGGGTTTCTAAATAACTTGAACCATTTAATTAATTGTCGGGACCCCGGTTCCGCTTAATATGACCTAATTGCATCGCACTTTGCCATGCCATGCATTATACATGCATCATGCCGATCTTCTGCCATTGTATTAAATATAGCATCCGGTGTTTCTTCTAGTGTTTTGGTTCTTCGCGGATAAGGCCGTTGAGTTGATGTGAGCTTCGTCCCGATCTTCGGTTGTTCCTTCGACAATGTTTTCAAAGTAGCATCTCCTCTTTCTACCTATCTTACTTTTATAGTATTTACTTCCCTCCTGTTGATCTATTGCTATCTGTGTTGCGATGCTTTAGTTTCCGTACCCGTGATCAACCGTGCAGCCCTATATTGCCTTGGATACATCCTATTACCTGTTGTTTGGTAGATAGTTGGACTTGCGCGTCGTAGTCGCTTGCTCAAGTGTTGTTGCGTGTTGTCAATGCCACAGTTGTTGGAGAATTGCCGCATGTTGATGTTGGAGTTGATCATAGTTTTACTTATCGCTCACTTTAATTCTGTTTAACAACTAAAATTGAAATAAGCAGAGGCATCGGTGGGTGATAGAAAATATTTGGTTTCCGAACGCCCACTTGTGTCCCGTAAGACCCCGAGTACTTGATACCTGTTCCTTGATTTATCGCGCTATCCACATCCGGGAGGTATATGGGACCCCCGAGATGAGCTTGATTCATCTTATTTCTTGGGGCCACAAACTAGTTTGAGGTTTTATTTACTATCCCTGCTTATGCCATGCTACTTTCAGATTTAAATTGTGCGAGGAGCACACTCGATCGCTTTAGGATCGGGACACGATTCCACGGTGTCGACAAGCCCAGCCACACTTCGGGTTCCCAGTGCTCACGTACCGTCTACCCAAACCTTAAGTCCGTCTCGAGTCACTGGCCGTTATGGATTCTACTTAAGGTGGCCTCAAATATTTCTCAATCTGTGATTGTTCAGTCGTGAAAGCCTCGTTGGGTTTTGATTTGGTTTTTCCGAGGTTGATCGAGCGTGTGTTGCTATTGGTGCACCCCGCCGGTAAAACTCAAAGCCGTGTCCATGGATATGGACTTGGAGCACAAGATTCTCGATCATAGACAAGCATAACTAAAGTTTATTGTTATAAATTTGACTTATAATGACTAGTAATCAGCTTCACTATAATGGAATGGCTAATTAATACTGCCCACAACTACTTGTTTGAGTGTCGCTATACATTGTACTGACTAGTAAGTATGGCAACTACAACGGAATGGCTGAATAAAAGTACCAACAAGCTGGGTTTTGGGTTTATCTCATGCTATCAGATCGATTAGTAATTGTTGTAACTATAACGGAATGGTTAACTAAAAGTACCACTGCTACTTTATCGTGACGGTATCTAAACCCGACTAGTAAAGTGCAACTATAACTAATTAAATAAAACCAACCGTGTGAGTTCCTCGGTTGACTTCCTCATTGGTCTCGAGGGGAAACACCAGATGGGTTTGTTTGGTGTTAGTTTCAGGTTGGAGCCGGATAGGTCATTCTTACCTCTCTCGATAACCGCTTGTATCGAGTCTCTATAGGTTGTTTAGTGCATCTTGCTGCCGCCATCCACCATACCTATGTAGGCGAGGACCGCCGATTCTAGCCTCGCTGTCTTGGCCTCGATCGACGCTCCTTCTTTTTCCTTTGCCCTTTGTCGCACCCTTTTGTTTAAGCAGGTTTGAGATCGACGTCGTTAGTGGTTACCCTTCCGCTTGGCACAGGCGGTTATGGACGCCATTGGTTATTCTTCGTGGCTCTTAGCCCCATTTGCATCTTGTCCGTAGTCGGACGTATCTTTTCAAGGTGATTTGGATCTTTGTACATTATATCTGTATCTTGACTCATTGAGTCGCTGTTATATATATCTGCTCTGGGGTCCCATCGAGGACTGTTGTGTAATGTTATTACTGCTTTCCACCCGCACAAAGTGCTCGGTGGGCACCTTTGAATCGTTTCTATGCGGGTTTGGTGAATTTTGCCCAAATTTGCATAGGTACGATTCTGAGGGTGTTACAGGGGGGGTCCCATAATCCTCCCGGATGTGGATAGCGCGAATATTCAAGGAACAGGTATCAAGTACTCGGGGTCCCACGACACAAGTGGACGTTAACAACCAAATAACATCTATTGCCCACCATGCCTCGCTACCTACTTCAATTTTAGTTGTTAAACAGTAATTAAAGTCTTGAACATCTCCAACAATAAACATGCGGCAAATACTCCGACAACTGTGGCACTTGTCGACACGCAACAACACTTGAGCAAGCGACTACGACGCGCAAGTCCAACTATCTACCAAACAACAGGTAATAGGATGTGTCCAAGGTAATATAAGGCTGTAAGGGATATCACGGATACGGAAACTAAAGCATCGCAACACAGATAGCAATAGATCCACAGGAGGGAATAAATACTATAAAAGTAAGATAGGTAGAAAGGGTGAGATGCTCGCCTGAAAACATTGTCGAAGGTTCAACCGAAGGTCGGGTCGACACTCGCAACAACTCAACGGCCTTATCCGCGAAGAAGCAAAACACTAGAAGAAACACCGGATGCACTATTTAATACTACGGCAACAGATCGGGCATGATGCATGTATGATGCATGTCATGGCAAAGATGCGATGCAATTAGGCAGAATTAAGCGGAACCAGGGGTCCCGACAATTAATTAAACGGTTCAAGTTATTTATCTACCCCGCAAATTAAATGTTGTAATACCAGGCAAGATAAGTTACGTTCGCTACACAAATTTAAATGAGGCCAATATAAGACTAGATTTGCCCATATGGGCCCCATATTTAATTATGTTGAATCGGCATAAGGCCCCAAACCACGGACAAGTATGCATGCATGAACAATTTAATATGCAACAATTCGTTATTACATTTATAAAATAGGGCTCGAGAAAAGGGTCACATTAGGGTTCGTGAACTTGGGGTTCGGGTTGAGGTTGGGTCTCGGTTTGTGGTTCGACGGGATCGGTCTGCATCCGGAAGGACTTGGCGGCCTTGGATCCGGGGCTCGCATCCGGAAAGGAGAACCTCGCATCCGTGGTCTTGGTCCGTGTAGACGGTCATATGCCCGAGGAGAAGATCTTGGCGTGCCGAGGTTGATCTCGAGGATCGGTCTTCGGATCTAGGGTTGGATAACTTGATGTCCGTGTAGGCGATCTTGTCGGTTCCATGTTTCGATTGTTTGTCGGACTCGGGTCTCGGACCGGGAGATCTTGGCGTTCGTGAAGCGGGTGGGATGTCTGGTCAAGATCTTGTTGGTGGTTCTTTGAGTGGTGCCGGGTTGATGGTCCCTTGCGACACCATGTTCTTTCTCCGGGACCATGCCAACGTCCATGATCGGGTTAGTAGCGAACTTGTCAACAAAGAGGGTGTCGCATCCTTGTATTTTGTGGAGACCATGCATCACGGAAGATCTTGGACTCGTGACCCTGATAAGGTTGGACACGCCGACTCGCACTTGGTACAGCGTCGGGGAGCATGTTGATCGGTCATTTGGTGAACACCTACAGCGCCAGAGTAGAATTGCGCTGGAGAACGGCGGGACGAGGTGAAGAGGAGGCGGCCTGTGGGTGGGGTCTGCAGGACGAGCAGCCGGTCGACGAAAGCAAGGGCGGCGAGGCCAAGGTGGCGACGGGGTCCGCAGGGCAGCGAGCTCGGCGGCGGCAGGACTCGAGCAGAGGAGCCGGGCTCGAGTTGAGACGCTGGCAGGAGCCGGCCAAGCGGCGGTTGAGGAGGTGGCCACAGGAGAGACAGTGGTGCGTGAGCGGGGCCACGCTGGAGCGGCGAGCGGAAGGAGAGGAGGGCCCAGGCTGGCGGGGTGGAGCTCGGTGGGGAGGGGAGAGAGGGGCTGGCTCGGTGGGGAGGGGAGAGAGGCAGGTGGGGGTGGGCCCGGCCGGCCAGAGAGAGAGAGAAAGGGGTAGGTGGGGCTAGGTGGGGGAGAGAGGGAGGAAAGAAGGGATTGGTGAGGTGGCGGGGTGTGATGAGGTGGAGGCACGGTGAGGTGGAGGCACCTGGTTGGTGGGTAGACTAGGATTGGGTGGTTTTAGGATTTTGGTGGACCGATTGGTTTTGTCTTTGGGGGTGGCCAACTGGTCGGATCGGCCAGTTCGGCTGCCCCTAAAAATAATTAAACAATTTATTTATTAAACTGGCTTTTGCAAACCATTGGCGAGACAAAACAAAATAATCCGAGACCGGTTTTGGGTTTTGAATTAAAGACAGGGCGTTTAGAAAACAAAACCAGGCTTTTCAAAAATAGTTTTATGCGAACAGATGCAAGATGATGACGATGCTCAAATGCAATGTGGCATGATGACATGAGCATGCGGTCATGATGATGCAATGCACAAAAACAACGCGATTTTCTACTAGTGGTTTTTGCGGGATGCCACATTCGACACCACTAACAATGGATCTCGCCCTCGAGATCCGCCTCATGGTACGGGAAAGAAGACCGACGGCCTGAATCTTCTCGCATCGTGTAGATCCTCGCGACACCACTAACAAGGGTTCTTCCTCCATCTTGAAATCGGCGACACCAGAAAGCCATAGGTGTTCAATACACAAAGTTTTCAAACTAGATTATTGTCTCTAGTGCAAGTGGGAGACTGAAGGGAATATGCCCGAGAGGCAATAATAAAGTGGTTATTATCGTATTCCTATTTATGATAAATGTTTATTTTACATGCTATAATTGTATTAATACGGAAACATTAATACATGTGTGTTTAATAAACAAAAGAAAGTTCCTAGTTATGCCTCTCTTATAAACTAGCTCGTTGATTAACAAGATGATCATAGGTTTCCTGATCATGGACATTGGATGTTGTTAATAACAAGGTCACAACATTAGTGTAATGGTGTGATGAACATTCATCCGAAGTATAGCATTACGATCAAAGTCATTGAGTTTATATTGCTATAACATCTTACGAAGTGATCCTAATCCTTAGACCATGAGATCATGTCAATCACTAACACCGGAAGAGTTTCTTGATAACATCAAACGTCACACCGTAACAGGGTGATTATAAAGATGGATTCAGAACTACTAAAGTGTTATGTTGAGGCCCATGGATCGAGAGTGGAATTTGTTCATCCCGATGATGGATAGATATACTTTGGGCCCTCTCGGTGATATCACATTGGTTAGCTTGCAAGCAAGTGATTTGATCACTAGAATGTTATATCATGGGAACGAGAAAAGAGTGCATGTCGGTAACGAGATCAAACTAGGTATGGAGATACCGATGATCGAATCTCGGACATGTAATATATCGCGAAACAAAAGGATTAAGATACTAGCGTAAAAGGTTCCGACAATCACAAGAAAGTCATCGTTGAATGTGTGGGAGTCAGTATGGGTCTCCAGATCCCGCTTCTGATTATTGATCCGAGAGGGGTCTCGATCATGTCCGCATTATTCACGAACCGTAGGGTGACACACTTAAGAGACACCGACATCCAATTGGAGCAAAAGTTTCATGCCGAAAGAATGAATAAGCGCAGGAATTTATTTCACTAGATACCGAAACAGGTTTTCGGGTGAAATTGCATAAAGTGGTTATGCATGTGAAATAGAATTCTAGCAAGGGGTTATTTGTGAATGTTTGTCATTAAAGTAATTGACAAAATTCTGAATAAAATAAAAGAGTTTTATTTAATGAGAGTTTGCATTAAATTTGGTGGAAATTTAATGGGATTTTGAGTGGGTTTTTGGTGGAGAAATTTGAAGGGCCTTTTGTGAGTGGAGTGTCCACCCACATGAATGAGGGAGAGGTGGGGCACCCTCCATGTCCGTGACCATGCCCCTTGGGCTGCCCCCTCCCTATATAAGGAGCCCTCCTCTCACTTCTCACACACCTCCTCGTGAAGGATCTCTCCCCTCTAGAATTTATCCCCATGGTCTCGGACTAGCGAGATACATGTTCCCGGTGGCTTTTCAAGAAGAAAGATTTGTGCTTCCGCTGCATCATTTGGAGCGAGGAGGCTGAGGTTGCTCGGTGCCTCGAGCGTGTGTGCGAGCACGGATGCTTTCTTCTTGGCGCTAGGACTTCCTCTCGATCTTGAGATCGGCAAGAGATCGTCTACATCAACCACGAGTTTGGACTCGTTAAGCTTTGTCGGTCTTCAAGGGTATGTTCTCACGGATATACATCCGCCTGTTTGTATCTATTAGACAGATCTTGGTACATAGTTGTTCCCATCGTAGGAAATTTTTGTTTTCTATGTCGCGAACCCTACGGAAGTATCGAGCGGATCTATGCGTAGATGCTTTGCGGGTAGTACACATATGAGTATGTGGGCGATGATGATCATTTTATTGCTTCTTAGTTGTACTTTGGATATTGGTGGCATAGTGGGATGAAGCGGCGGACAAACTTTACATGTCCTCGCACATGAGACCTGTTCCACGCTTGACATGCAACTAGTTTTGCATAAGTGGCTAGCGGGTGTCTCTCGTACTATAGTCAATATCTAATTTGCAACGAGTTGTCAACAATTTGGTTATCCTCGTTGTGGTTCATGTTCGTAGGTAAGAACGGTTCTATCTCGAAAGCCCTAAGCCACGTAAAACTTGCAATGGATAAATTAGAGGCGTCTAGTTTAGATTGTTGCTGGGCTAGTGTTATGATATGGTAGTGTTGTAAGTAGAAGTATGAGATGATACTATTTACAACACACATAGCGTGTAAACTCCATAGACCTTGGATTTACACATATAGGTATGATAGTGATCATACCACGATGCACATGATAGAGATCATCTGCGGGAACCATAACATTTCACTAATAAACATGTGATGTTTGATAGCATCTTATATTGCTTGTTTGGCGTTTTATTAGCAAAATAAGATGATCCCTCATTTAGATATCAAGATAAGAATGTGTTCTTCCTTAAGTATGCACCGACAATGTTTCGTCGCTTCAAGACATCACGTGATGATCGGGTGTACTTGAATCCACAGTATATCTCGTGTAAGACAATTACACACGCGAATACTAAGGTTCTTACTTGACGAGCCTAGCATGTACAGACATGGCCTCGGAACACGGACCGAAAGGTTAAGCATGAGTCATATGTTTTGATATGATGACCATATGGATGCTCGCCTTTGAAGCGCATCGACTCACGTGATGATCGGACTTGGTGCGATGGATTTGGTTCATGTAATCACCAAAAAGACACGAGGGATGTCGTTTTTGAGTGGGAGTTCATTTCTAATTTGGATTAGTAGAACTCAATTTATCATAAATTAAATCAAAGTGAATTTGCATAATTTGTTGTAGTCATTGGCATTCGTTCACCACCTTATGCATAGTTGTAATTGAGATAATAGAACTATAGAATTCTGGATATATACTTTACGAACTGGTATCGTATTGTGTTGAGTGTCAATCTAAAGTTTAAAGTCCTATTGCAAACTTTCAGCAAAATTCTATTTACTCCGTGAAATTTAATAATTGGTATTAAATCGAGAGTAACAATTCCAGTGTTAGTATCTTAAGTATCATGTTTGCCTCCATGATTCTTGATTTAAACATCAAGTTTATCTAGGAGCTGAAAGAATTGTTTCAGAAACCATCATGTGTGGCAGATATAACGATATCTGAAACAATGTTTGTTGCAATATGATAGAGTATAATATATGTTCTCATATTGGATGAGAATTTACGAAGGTTGGAGATGCTAGACATCCTAATCATCCAAAAGGGTTTTGGAAAGTAATGTTATACTCACAATTCGCCTTTATAAGCTAAAGTAGCTTGATCATGAAAGTCGTCATGATAAGGGTGAATAGAATATGTATGTAAAATGTTTACTACACTAAAATATTACTAAAGAATGAATTTTGAAAGAATACCGATCATTTTGATGATGGTGATCTACTTCAAAGTGCAAGTCCAAAGGTATTATTATTTGAATATACACGCTTTGGACTATGTGTCATGTATATGGCGCCACTTTTGATGTTGATAAATTCTTTTAAAAGGAAAAGGAAATGCTGAAAGAGAATCTATAAAATATATTTGGCAGAAAAGAAAAGATTAGAAATATCCAATTTAGGTATATATATGATATACATGTTATGGTTGTATTCTTTGCTTGTTAAACAATGTGGTTCTTGGGTATTGGATACCGAATTGGTTGGTATGAAATGTCATACGGAACAACGCAATTCATGAACCACAATGACCTAAGTAACTAGCAAAAGAATATGTGATGATGTTCATCGAAAACAAACAAACCGTTGTTTGTATTTCTCGTTGACATCAAAGCTTGACTTCAAGATTTGTTTTAATAATTGTTATTTAAATCAGGTATTATGAGAATAAAGGTTGTTCAAATAATTACCGTGTTCCATATAAGATGGATGATTTACAAATCTAGTTGGAGAAATCACATCCATAAAACCTAATGCTAAAATGTCGCAAGACAAATGATTGAAAGATCACTTACAGTGACATCGCTTTAAATTATATTGGAAAGAGAACATGAAGAATCTCCATATTCATGGATTTTTGGAGTCTTTGATTTGATCAAGTGGCGCTTGTGAGACTTTCCACGTGATAATTAAAACTTCGTTCAAAGGCCAAAGAAGAACGAGCGACTAAAATATTGGAATTTATACATATCGATGTATGTATTCCATTATGTAGTCGTGGCGATGGGTTTAAACTTCATATGCTTTCTCCAGAAATTTGAGTGAATGTTCACTTAATGAGAAACAAGTATGAAATATTTGAAAATGTTTCAAAGACTTTCAAGATGAAGTGAAAAATCATTGTAACAAAAAAAATGAATTATGATTTGATCATAAAGGGATTTATTTGAGTTACAAGTGTAACAAGAAAATAAATGAATTATGATTTTATCATAAAGGATTTATTTGAGTTGCAAGTTTAGCAAAACACCTAGATTTACATCTCCAAACACCATAGGAGTATGGAGTGTTTGAGATTTGTAATGAAACCTTGTGAGACATGGTTGGATCAAAGGTGTTATTTATAAACTGCCATTATGTTTTAAAAGATTAAAGCTTTAGAGACTACCGCTTTTACATCGAAAAGAGCTCCATCTAGATCCGTTGAAATGACACCATGGGAGTTATGGTTTGGGGTAAAACCCAAGTTGTCATTTCTTAAATTTTGGTATACTAAACATAAGTAAGATGTTTACAACCAAAGTCGGATGAGCATGTCTTTGTAGGTTATTTGAATAACAATTGGTTATTCCTCCATAACACCGAGGACAAAAGGGTTTGTCGCTTGAAATGTAAAGTTTCTTGAAGAAGGAATTTTTCATAAATGTTAAGTGGGAGGACAATAGAACTTTGATAAGGTTAACGAACCTTAGCTAAATGTCTTTGAGTTAACAGCGCGGAAATGGTTACGGAGGCTGCCATAATGCTCATAGCTTATGTGCCTCAAAGGTTGTGGTCACGGAGATCTAAGTTCCTATTGAACCAAGTAGGTCGGTTAAACAATCAAATGCTAAGATTTGAGAGTAAATCATTATTGTTTGACAATGATGAACCGAATACATACAAAGAAGCGATGATGGGCCCTGACTCCGTCAAATGGCTTGAATCCATAAAATCCGTGATAGTTCCATATACGAGAAATCAAGTTTTGAACTTGGAAGACCCTCCGGAAAGGTGTAAAAACCTATCGGTCGTATTTGGATCTATAAAGAAACAGACATGGATGTCTCACATCTATGAAATATTCGACATGTCGTAAAGTATTTTATGACAATGTTCAAGGAGTTGACTATGACAAGATTTGATCTTTCATAGCGATATTTAGTCTGGACGGATTAAAGTAGCAACCACTACATATAATTTGGTATATGGTAGATGAATAAACAAAACAAAGTTCTTCTAATATAATGGTTACCTAGGACGTGTACATGACACGGTCCAAAGGGTTTTGTTAAATTCAAAGGATGTTAAAAAGGGCATGCAAACTTCAATGGTTGAAGTAAGCATCGCGGAGTTGGAATCTTCACCGTGATGAAAAGGAGTTTTCATCAGGAGACGATGAAGATGCTTGCATTTGCAAGAAATTAAGTGGGAGCGCTGAGACATATTTTTAATACATTATGTGAAGGACATCTTGTTGATTGGAAATGATGTATCTTTTATTGACAAAGGTTAAGAATTTCATTTTGATGAAAGACTTAGGCAAAACCCGAATATTTAGCATGAATGTCTATAGTGGATGGTATGCAGCTAATATGTTTATGCCAAGCGTACATATATGAGATATTGAAGGAGTTCAATATAGAAGCGACAAAACAGTTCTTGTTGCATGGAAAGGAATTGAATCAAGATTCAAGTGTATCGACACTTGATAAGTGAAACAAGATTCAAGTGCTTTGACACTTGATGAGTGCAATCACGAGAATGTTTTGATCAATCATACCATGATATGTACACATCCAGATATGTCCTATGCTCTAAGTGTTATGAGCATATACCAGAATGAATCATAAAATGATCATTGGACGATAGTGAGGATATTCTTATGATCTTTTGGAAGAACTAAGAATATATTTGTGTAGAGGTGACAAACAATTACAAATAGTTCATTGTAAAGCGTTACATTGATACTAGTTTTGTCACAAGATACAAATTAAGTTTATCTCAATTTAAACTATGAGTGGCACAATGAAATGGAAATAAAGTTTTCATGATGGATTTGGAAGAGTTCCAAAGTTAAAACATTGTGACGAATACTACAACAAAAGGCTAAGTATATGACTGTTATAGTAGCAGCAAAGGAGGGAATTTGTGTCAAGTAGTTTGTTATCAAACTAAGGTGTGGTTACATAGCAGGCTAACACTAAAGATATATTGTATGACAATATTATCGATGTGTTTTAACCCCAAGGAACTAAAGGTCTCACCAAAAGACCAAATTTATACAATGCCATCTCATTGGAGAATGAGTCATGCGTGAAGACGCAAAGACATGCAAATACACACGGACCTGAAGCGTCAGATCCGTAGATTATGTTAACCACTTGAAATTGCGTATATGGAACACCAGAAAGCCATAGGTGTTCAATACGCAAAGTTCTCAAACTAGATTATTGTCTCTAGTGCAAGTGGGAGGCAGAGGAATATGCGAGAGGCAATAATAAAGTGGTTATTATCGTATTCCTATTTATGATAAATGTTTATTTTACATGCTATAATTGTATTAATACGGAAACATTAATACATGTGTGTTTAATAAACAAAAGAAAGTTCCTAGTTATGCCTCTCTTATAAACTAGCTCGTTGATTAACAAGATGATCATAGGTTTCCTGATCATGGACATTGGATGTTGTTAATAACGAGGTCACAACATTAGTGTAATGGTGTGATGAACATTCATCCAGTATAGCATTACGATCAAAGTCATTGAGTTTATATTGCTATAACATCTTACAGTGATCCTAATCCTTAGACCATGAGATCATGTCAATCACTAACACGGAAGAGTTTATTGATAACATCAAACGTCACACCGTAACTGGGTGATTATAAATATGGCTTCAGAACTAATAAAGTGTTATGTTGAGGCCCATGGATCGAGAGTGGAATTTGTTCATCCCGATGATGGATAGATATACTCTGGGCCCTCTCGCTGATATCACATTGGTTAGCTTGCAAGCAAGTCATTTGATCACTAGAATGTTATATCACGAGAACGAGAAAAGAGTGCATGTCGATAGCGAGATCAAACTAGGTATGGAGAATCGATGATCGAATCTCGGACATGTAATATATCGAAACAAAAGGATTAAGATACTAGCGTAAAGGTTCCGACGATCACAAGAAAGTCATCGTTGAATGTGGGAGTCGATGGGTCTCGGATCCCGCTTGATTATTGATCGAGAGGGTCTCGATCATGTCCGCATTATTCACGAACCGTAGGGTGACACACTTAAGAGACACCGACATCCAATTGGAGCAAAAGTTTCATGCCGAAAGAATGAACAAGCGCAATTTATTTCACTAGATAAAAGCAGGGTTTCGGGTGAAATTGCATAAAGTGGTTATGCATGTGAAATAGAATTCTAGCAAGGGGTTATTTGTGAATGTTTGTCATTAAAGTAATTGACAAAATTCTGAATAAAATAAAAGAGTTTTATTTAATGAGAGTTTGCATTAAATTTGGTGGAAATTTAATGGGATTTTGAGTGGGTTTTTGAGTGGAGAAATTTGAAGGGCCTTTTTGTGAGTGGAGTGTCCACCCACATGAATGAGGGAGAGGTGGGGGCACCCTCCATGGCCGGCGGCCATGCCCCCTTGGGCTGCCCCCCTCCCCTATATAAGGAGCCCCTCCTCTCACTTCTCACACACACCTCCTCGTGAAGGATCTCTCTCCCCCTCTAGAATTTATCCCCCATGGTCTCGGACTAGCGAGATACATGTTCCCGGTGGCTTTTCGGCAAGAAAGAGTTGTGCTTCCGCTGCATCGCTGGAGCGAGGAGGCGGAGGTTGCTCGGTGCCTCGAACGTGTGTGCGAGCACGGATGCTGCTGTTTTTTGCGCTAGGACTTCCTCTCGATCTTGAGATCGGCAAGAGATCGTCTACATAAACCACGAGTTTGGACTCGTTAAGCTTTGTCGGTCTTCAAGGGTATGTTCTCTACGGATATACATCCGCCCGTTGTTTGTATCTAGTAGACAGATCTTGGTACATAGTTGTTCCCATCGTAGGAAATTTTTTTTTTCTATGCTGCGAACCCTACAGTCGTCGCGTCGGAAAACACCGGAAGGCACAAACAAAGAACAAAGGATGGTACCACAGATAAAGGACCACTCAGATAGCAGGAGGACCGGATGTAGAAACACCGTTATCAGAGAAGGAAGCGAAACCCTGAAGGTACGACGGAACCCAACCACGAGAAATCCTGGACTCGAAGAAAAGAGAAGAGAGCGGATTCAAAACACGCAGAGGTGAGAGGAGAGCAGCAGAGGGGTAAGGAGTAAAATCAGACCTAACCAGATCTATCCAACCGATTTTGCAAAATAGTTTTGACACTCTACTACGGCCGTTAGCTAGGTTATCCTACAGGCTGGACTTGTGGGGTATCGCAACTGCTGGGCTCTGATACCACTCTGTAACACCCTCAGAATCGGCCCTATGCAAGTTTCAGCGCTTCCTGCCAAACCCGCATAGAAACGATTCAAAGGTGCCCACCAGGCACTTGCGTGCGGGTGGAAAACGAAGTAATAACATTACACAACAGTCCTCGATGGGACCCACAGAACAGATATATATATACAACAGCAACTCAATGAGTCAAGAATACAGATATAAAATACAAGGATCCAAATCACCTTGAAAACGATAGAGCTTCCGACTACGGACAAGATGCAAATGGGGATAAGATCCCTGAAGAATAACCAATGGCGTCCATAACCCTGCCCAGGCCAAGCCGGAAGGGTAACCCTGCTAACGACGTCGATCTCAAAACCTGCTGAAACAAAAGGGGTGCCGACAAAGGGCAAAGGAAAAAGAGGAGCGTCAGTACTGAGGCCAGTACATGGCGAGGCTAGAATTCGGCGGTCCTCGCCTACATAGGTATGGTGGACTGAAGCGGCAGCGGCAGCGTACACTAAACACCCTATAGAGACACGATGCAACTGGCGGCTATCAGAGAGGGATAAGAAAGACCTATTCGGAACCATCCCGATTCTACCATCAGACAAACCCATCCTGGTGTTTCCCCCTCGAGACCAAACGAGGAAGTCAACCGAGGAACACACACCGTTGGCAGTTTTATTTATTCAGTTATCGTTGCACCATTTACTAGTCGGTATAGATAATCATCACGATAAAATAAGCGATGGGCCATTTTAGTTAACCATTCCGTTATAGTTGCAACACTTACTAATCGATTCAATTAGCATGAGATAACCCAAAACCAGCGGTTGTTGGTACTTTTATTTATCCATTCCGTTGTAGTTGCAATACTTACTAGTCGGTACAATGGTATGGCGACAACCCAAACAAGCAATTGTTGGCAGTTTATTTAGTCATTCCATTGTAGTGAAGTTGATTACTAGTCATTATAAAGTCAAATTTATAGCACTACTTTAGTTATAGTTGTCTATGATCGAGATCTTGTGATCCAAGTCGTCCATAACCGTGGACACGGCTTTGAAAGTTTTACCTGCAGGGTGCACAAATAACAACACACACTTGATCAACCTCGGAAAAACCAAATCAAAACCCGAGGCCTTCACGACAAAGCAATCACGATTGAGAAATATTTCAGGGCACCCCATTGAGTACACCATAATGAAGCTACGACTCGAGGCGGACTCAAGGTTTGCGTCGGTGGATGTAAACGATTGGGAACCCAAAACTGGGCTTGTCGATGCATGAAAACACTCCGCTTACCTAAGCGATGCAGGTGCTCCTCGCACAATCGTAATAAAGCAGTAAAACATGGCATAAGTACAGGATAGTAAATAAAACCTCAAACTAGTTTGTGGCCCCAAGAAATAAGAATGAATCAAGCTCTGGCTCAGGGGGTGTGGCATCCCGCAAAAACCACTACTAGAAAATCGCGTTGAATTTGTGCATTGCATCGTCATCATCATGCATTGTTTGCCAAAATTATTTTCGCAACACCCGTTTTGTTTTCTAAAACGCCCCCTCTTGATTCAAACATCAAAATCCGAATCGGAATATTTTGTTTTGCCCGACATCGGTTTGCAAAAGCTTTGTTTGAAATAAATAAAATTTATTTTCATTTTAGTGGGGCAGTCGAACGGGCCGAGTAGACCCGAACGACCACCCCTGTTTTTTTTAAATCGGTCCAATAAAACGGTCCACCTCCAATTGCTAAACTTACCAACCTATCTACCCACCCTGGCCTCCACATCACTCTGGCCAATCACTATATGCCACCTCACCCTCCCCTTTTCCCCTAGCCAATCAGTTTTGCCACCTCATCAGCCCCCTCTCTCTTCTCTCTCTCCCTCACACCCTCACACCGTCCCCCTGGCCCACACACGCACACACGCGACGCACGCCAGCCCCCAGGCCCCTGCCCACCCCACCACACCCCAACCGCACCCCCTGGTTCCACCCTGTGGCCCCACCTTCCCTGGGCCCCACACGCATCGCCCCTCTCCCCACCGCCCAGGCCCTGCTTCTTCCTCCCTCCCACGTCTCCTCTCTCCCCGCATCCTCCACCGCCGCCCCCTCCCTCCAACCTCTCCTTCCCTCGCCGCCCAGCGCGACCCCACCGTCTCCTCCGCCCCGCCTCCCGCGCCAGAGCTCGCCCGGTGCCCTCCTCCGCCGCCCTCGCCGACCGTCCTCTCCCGGCGCGCCAGCGGCCCCCTCTCACGTCCCGCCAGCGAGCTCCCACAGCGCCCGCGACCCCAACCCCGCGCGCCCCGGCCACCGCTCCTCCTTCCGCACTGGCGGCGCTTCCCCTTCCCGCCACCCGTCTCGGGCGCGTCGCCGAGCCCGCCACAAGCTCTCCTCGCCTAGCGCTCAACTCGCCTCGCCCGGTTGCCTCCGGCGCCCGGCCCCAAGCTAAGCTCCGTGCCGCCGTCGTCCGCTGCGGCTGCACCGCCTCCGCGTCCTCCCGCCTCGCCCGCTCTGTCCGACCCGCCTCCCTCGGCGTCCTCCGGCCGGCGCCGCGCCCGGCACGCGTCCAGACCTCGCACCTCGCCAGCCCCGCCTTGCCGCCCACCGCTGACCGCCCGGCCCGTCGCCCTAACCCGTGGCTCCGCCCTCGCCGTGGCCTGCCAAGCAGCTGCGAGAACCCCTCGGAACCTCTAGCGCGCTGTACAGGCCTCCGTCGGCCTTCCTCGGCCCTGCAGCGCTTCTGTAGCAACGTGAGGTGTGTATGTTGTGTGGCCATGGCACAAACAAGTGCACAAACTCCGAGCCGAGACCCCAAGATCTTGAGGATTCGAGGCCGAACCCGGCCGCCATGACCTTGACAAGGATCCGACAAGATCTCGTCCTAGACTCAAGGACTGCCTCACGGACCTGAGCCCCAAGACCACAGGGCATGAACGACAAGTTCGCCTCTAGAACCCGGGCAAGTGCTTCACCCGTAAGCGAGAACTCACGATAGCGCCAAGGCCTTGACACGGAACCTGAACCCGACAAGAGCCACGACACGAATACAACAGTACCCCTCGGACCCGAGGGCCGAAGTTGCGGACGCCAAGATCGCCTCAAGGTTCGAAGGATCCCGATGTCGAACCCGAGTTCGCCAACGACACGAAGACGGGCGCTAAGACCGTGCCGGATCCGAGTCCGAACCCGATACCGTCAAAGGCCCCAGCGAGACGCTGAGTACTTCTTCCGGAGCATAAGATCTGCCCGCTACCGATACTTGAGAACGATCCGGAGTGCGAGAACGCTTCCGCCGAGACCGAACCCGGTCGAACCACGAGACCGAACCCGACCAAGATCTGCGAACCCTAGATGTGTGACCCTTTTTCCTCGAAACCCTATTTTATAAATGATATCAACTTGTTGCATATTTAATTGCCATACTTGCATGCATAATCATGTGGTTTGGGGGCCTTATGCCGATTCACCTGATAAATAAATATGGGGCCCATATACGGGCAAGTCTAGTCTCATATCGGCCTCATTTAAACTTGTGTAGCGAACCGGTGCTATCTTTTACCATGTTCAAACAACATTTGAAATGCGGGGTTTCTAAATAACTTGAACCATTTAACTAATTGTCGGGACCCCGGTTCCGCTTAATATGACCTAATTGCATCGCACTTTGCCATGCCATGCATTATACATGCATCATGCCGATCTTCTGCCGTTGTATTAAATATAGCATCCGGTGTTTCTTCTAGTGTTTTGGTTCTTCGCGGATAAGGCCTTTGAGTTGATGTGAGCTTCGTCCCGATCTTCGGTTGTTCCTTCGACAATGTTTTCAGGCGAGCATCTCCCTCTTTCTACCTATCTTACTTTTATAGTATTTACTTCCCTCCTGTTGATCTATTGCTATCTGTGTTGCGATGCTTTAGTTTCCGTACCCGTGATCAACCGTGCAGCCCTATATTGCCTTGGATACATCCTATTACCTGTTGTTTGGTAGATAGTTGGACTTGCGCGTCGTAGTCGCTTGCTCAAGTGCTGTTGCGTGTTGTCAATGCCACAGTTGTTGGAGAATTGCCGCATGTTGATGTTGGAGTTGATCATAGTTTTACTTATCGCTCACTTTAATTTCTGTTTAACAACTAAAATTGAAATAAGCAGAGGCATCGGTGGGTGATAGAAAATATTTGGTTTCCGAACGCCCACTTGTGTCCCGTAAGACCCCGAGTACTTGATACCTGTTCCTTGATTTATCGCGCTATCCACATCCGGGAGGTATATGGGACCCCACAGGCGAGCTTGATTCAGTCTTATTTCTTGGGGCCACAAACTAGTTTGAGGTTTTATTTACTATCATGTACTTATGCCATGCTACTTTCTGTATTTAAATTGTGCGAGGAGCACACCGTACTGTTTAGGATCGGGACACGATTCCGCGGTGTCGACAAGCCCAGCCACACTTCGGGTTCCCGATCGTTCACGACCGTCTACCCAAACCTTAAGTCCGTCTAGTCGGTGGCTTCGTTGGATTCTACTTAAGGGTGGCCCCTGAAATATTTCTGAATCTGTGATTGTTCAATCGTGAAAGCCTCGTTGGGTTTTGATTTGGTTTTCGAGGTTGATCGGCGTGTGTTGCTATTGGTGCACCCGGCGGGTAAAACTTTTCAAAGCCGTGTCGCGGATATGGGCGACTTGGAGCACTGATATCTCGATCATAGACAAGCATAACTAAAGTTTATTGTTATAAATTTGACTTATAATGACTAGTAATCAGCTTCACTATAATGGAATGGCTAATTAATACTGCCCACAACTGCTTGTTTGGAGTGTCGCTTGCAACCATTGTACCTGACTAGTAAGTATGGCAACTACAACGGAATGGCTGAATAAAAGTACCAACAACTGCTGGGTTTTGGGTTTATCTCATGCTATCTGTATCTGATTAGTAATTGTTGTAACTATAACGGAATGGTTAACTAAAAGTGCCACTGTTTACTTTATCAGGACGAGTATCTAAACCTGACTAGTAAAGTGCCGCAACTATAACTAATTAAATAAAACTGCCAACTGTGTGAGTTCCTCGGTTGACTTCCTCGACTGGTCTCGAGGGGGAAACACCAGGATGGGTTTGTTTGGTGTTAGTTTCAGGTTGGAGCCGGATAGGTCATTCTTACCCCTCTCTGATAACCGCCAGTTGTATCGAGTCTCTATAGGTTGTTTAGTGCATGCTGCCGCTGCCGCTCAGTCCACCATACCTATGTAGGCGAGGACCGCCGAATTCTAGCCTCGCCGTGTCTTGGCCTCGATCTTGGCGCTCCTTCTTTTTCCTTTGCCCTTTGTCGGCACCTTTTGTTTAAGCAGGTTTGAGATCGGCGTCGTTAGCGTGGTTACCCTTCCGGCTTGGCTTGGGCAGGGTTATGGGCGCCATTGGTTATTCTTGAGGCTCTTAGCCCCATTTGCATCTTGTCCGTAGTCGGACGTATCTTTTCAAGGTGATTTGGATCTTTGTACATTATATCTGTATCTTGACTCATTGAGTCATTTATATATATCTCTGTGGGTCCCATCGAGGACTGTTGTGTAATGTTATTACTTCGTTTTCCACCCGCACGAAAGTGCCTGGTGGGCACCTTTGAATCGTTTCTATGCGGGTTTGGTGAATTTTGCCCAAATTTGCATAGGTTCGATTCTGAGGGTGTTACAGAGTGGTGTCAGAGCACAGCGGTTGCGATACCCCACAAGTCCAGCCTGTAGGATAACCTAGCTAACGGCCGAAGTAGAGTGTCAAAGCTATTTTTGAAAAATCGGTTGGATAGTTCTGGTTAGGTCTGATTTTACTCCTTACCCCTCTGCTGTTCTCCTCTTACCCCTACGTGTTTTGAATCCGCTCTCGTCTCTTTCTTCGAGTCCAAGAATTCTCGTGGTTGGGTTTCCGTCGTACCTTCAGGGTTTCGCTTCCTCCTTTGATAACGGTGTTGCTACATCTGGTCTTCATGTTATCTGAGTGATTCGCCTGCTGTGGTATCCGTCTTGTTCCTTGTTTGTGCCTTCCGGTGTTTTCCGACGCGACGACACCTATGCCAGATCCGATGTAGAGTCTGCATCACCCCTTTGTTTCCGAACCTCGCTTGCCGAGATCTTCAGTCTAATTCCGAGAATGGTTGCACTCTTTTCCACTGATTGTGCGGAGTAATAGTTTGGGTGCGTGATGGATTGGCCCCCATGCCGACTACCCCTTCTATTCGCTTTTGTACATTGAAGTGGACGAGAATGCATCGATTCCCTCTTCCCACCGAAGTTAGAGGTGGCTTTATTTGTTGATACCTCTACCTTCGCCTTTTGTCCCCGGAGTGTTCTCTCGACGATCACGGACAACGACCTCTTGTTAGTGGTGTCGCGAGGAACTACACGAAGCGAGAAGACGCAGATCGCCGACTTTTCCTTCCGGTACCATGAGGCGGATCTCGAGGCGAGATCCATTGTTAGTGGTGTCGAATTGTGGCATCCATAAAACCACTACTAGAAAATCGCGTTGAATTTGTGCATTGCATCGTCATCATCATGCATTGTTTGCCAAAATTATTTCGCAACACCCGTTTGTTTTCTAAGCGCCTCTTGATTCAAACATCAAAATCCGAATTAGGAATATTTTGTTACGCTTGACATCGGTTTTCAAAAGCTTTGTTTGAAATAAATAAAATTTATTTTTATTTTAGTGGGGCAGTCGAACGGGCCGAGTAGACCCGAACGACCACCCCTGTTTTTTTTAAATCGGTCCAATAAAACGGTCCACCTCCAATTGCTAAACTTACCAACCTATCTACCCACCCTGGCCTCCACATCACTCTGGCCAATCACTATATGCCACCTCACCCTCCCCTTTTCCCCTAGCCAATCAGTTTTGCCACCTCATCAGCCCCCTCTCTCTTCTCTCTCTCCCTCACACCCTCCCAGCCCACACACGCACACACGCCACTTGACCCAGGCCCTGCCCCCCACACCCCAACAAGCCGCACCCCACAGTTCCGGCCTGTGGCCCCACCTTCCCTGGGCCCCACGCGCATGCGCCCCCTCTCCCACCACCGCCCCAGGCCCCTGTGCTTCTTCCTCCCTCCCTCGTCTCCTCTCTCCCCGCATCCTCCACCGCCGCCCCCTCCCTCCAACCTCTCCTTCCCTCGCCGCCCAGCGCGACCCCACCGTCTCCTCCGCCCCGCCTCCCAGCGCAGCCGGTGCCCTCCTCCCGCCTCGCCGTCCTCCCGGCCACGCCAGCCAGTGCCCTCGCTCACGTCCCTTGGTGAGCTCCCACCGCGACCCCAAGGCTGGCCCCGCCCGTCGCCCGGCCACCGCCGCTCCTCCTTCACTTTTGGCGGCCCGCCTTCCCTCTCCCGTCTCGGGCAGCGTCGCCAGGAGCGCCGCCGTCGTCACTTTCGCGGCTCGCCGCCTCGCGTCCTCCCGCCTCGCCGTCACCTTCCCTCTGTTCGGCCGACCCGCCTCTCGCGGCGTCCCTCCCGGCCGCGCCCGGCCAAGGCCATCGCGTCCATGACCTCGCACCTCGCCAGCCGCGCCGCCACGCCGAGCCGCCCGGCCCGTCGCCTAACGCCGTGGCCCTGCCCTTGACTCGCCCTGCCGTGGCCCTGCAAAGCTGCGGGAACCCCCTCGGAACCTCTAGCCTTTGGGCAGGCCTCCGTCGGCCTTCCTCGCCTGCGGCTTCAGCAACGTGAGGTGTGTATGTTGTGTGGCCATGGCACAAACAAGTGCACAAACTCCGAGCCGAGACCCCAAGATCTTCACGGATTCAAGACCGAACCCGGGGCCGCCATGACCTTGGCAAGGATCCGACAAGATCTCCGTCCTAGACTCAAGGACTGCCTCACGGACGCGAGCCCCAAGACCACGAGGCAGCAGACAAGTTCGCCTCTCGAACCCCGGGCAAGTGCTTCACCCGAGCGCCGAGAACTCACGATGGCGCCAAGGCCTTCGACCACGGAACCTGAACCCGACAAGAGCCACGACGAATACAACAAGTACCTCTCGGACCCGAGGGCGAAGTTGCCAGAACGCCAAGATCGCCTCAAGGTTCGAAGGACCCCGATGTCGAACCCGAGTTCGCCAACGACATCAAGACGGGCGCTAAGACCGTGCCGGATCCGAGTCACCCGATACCGTCAAGGCCCCCCGACGGAGGCGCTGAGTACTTCTTCCGGAGCATAAGATCTGCCCCTTCGAGAGCAGAGAACGATCCGAGTGCGAGCGCTTCCGCGAGACCGAACCCCAGATCTGAACCACAGACCGACCGAACCCGAAACCAAGATCTGCCAACCCTAGATGTGTGACCCTTTTTCCTCGAAACCCTATTTTATAAATGATATCAACTTGTTGCATATTTAATTGCCATACTTGCATGCATAATCATGTGATTTGGGGGCCTTATGCCGATTCACCTGATAAATAAATATGGGGCCCATATACGGGCAAGTCTAGTCTCATATCGGCCTCATTTAAACTTGTGTAGCGAACCGGTGCTATCTTTTACCATGTTCAAACAACATTTGAAATGCGGGGTTTCTAAATAACTTGAACCATTTAATTAATTGTCGGGACCCCGGTTCCGCTTAATATGACCTAATTGCATCGCACTTTGCCATGCCATGCATTATACATGCATCATGCCGATCTTCTGCCATTGTATTAAATATAGCATCCGGTGTTTCTTCTAGTGTTTTGGTTCTTCGCGGATAAGGCCGTTGAGTTGATGTGAGCTTCGTCCCGATCTTCGGTTGTTCCTTCGACAATGTTTTCAGGCGAGCATCTCCCTCTTTCTACCTATCTTACTTTTATAGTATTTACTTCCCTCCTGTTGATCTATTGCTATCTGTGTTGCGATGCTTTAGTTTCCGTACCCGTGATCAACCGTGCAGCCCTATATTGCCTTGGATACATCCTATTACCTGTTGTTTGGTAGATAGTTGGACTTGCGCGTCGTAGTCGCTTGCTCAAGTGTTGTTGCGTGTTGTCAATGCCACAGTTGTTGGAGAATTGCCGCATGTTGATGTTGGAGTTGATCATAGTTTTACTTATCGCTCACTTTAATTCTGTTTAACAACTAAAATTGAAATAAGCAGAGGCATCGGTGGGTGATAGAAAATATTTGGTTTCGAGCCACTTGTGTCCCGTAAGACCCCGAGTACTTGATACTGTTCCTTGATTTATCGCGCTATCCACATCCGGAGGTATATGGGACCCCCACAGGCGAGCTTGATTCATCTTATTTCTTGGGGCCACAAACTAGTTTGAGGTTTTATTTACTATCCCTGTACTTATGCCATGCTACTTTACGTATTTAAATTGTGCGAGGAGCACCATCTTATTTAGGATCGGGACACGATTCCACGGTGTCGACAAGCCCAGCCACACTTCGGGTTCCCGGTCGTTCACAAACCGTCTACCCAAACCTTAAGTCCGTCTCGAGTCAGGTAACCGTTCGGATTCTACTTAAGGGTGGCCCCTGAAATATTTCTGAATCTGTGATTGTTCACCGTGAAAGCCTCGTTGGGTTTTGATTTGGTTTTTCGAGGTTGATCGGCGTGTGTTGCTATTGGTGCACCGGCGGGTAAAACTTTCTAAAGCCGTGTCCGCGGATATGGGCGACTTGGAGCATGATATCTCGATCATAGACAAGCATAACTAAAGTTTATTGTTATAAATTTGACTTATAATGACTAGTAATCAGCTTCACTATAATGGAATGGCTAATTAATACGCCCACAACTACTTGTTTGGAGTGTAAGCCGACCATTGTACTGACTAGTAAGTATGGCAACTAGCGGAATGGCTGAATAAAAGTACCAACAACTGCTGGGTTTTGGGTTTATCTCATGCTATCTGTATCTGATTAGTAATTGTTGTAACTATAACGGAATGGTTAACTAAAAGTACCACTGTTTACTTTATCAGGACGAGTATCTAAACCTGACTAGTAAAGTGCCGCAACTATAACTAATTAAATAAAACTGCCAACTGTGTGAGTTCCTCGGTTGACTTCCTCGACTGGTCTCGAGGGGGAAACACCAGGATGGGTTTGTTTGGTGTTAGTTTCAGGTTGGAGCCGGATAGGTCATTCTTACCCCTCTCTGATAACACCGCGGTTATCGAGTCTCTATAGGTTGTTTAGTGCATCTTTGCCGCCTCGATCCACCATACCTATGTAGGCGAGGACCGCCGATTCTAGCCTCGCCGTGTCTTGGCCTCGATCGACGCTCCTTCTTTTCCTTTGCCCTTTGTCGGCACCCCTTTTGTTTAAGCAGGTTTGAGATCGGCGTCGTTAGCGTGGTTACCCTTCCGCTTGGCTCAGGCAGGTTATGGACGCCATTGGTTATTCTTCGGGCTCTTAGCCCCATTTGCATCTTGTCCGTGGTCGGACGCAGTATCTTTCAAGGTGATTTGGATCTTTGTACATTATATCGTATCTTGACTCATTGAGTCATATATATATATCGCTCGTGGGTCCCATCGAGGACTGTTGTGTAATGTTATTACTTCGTTTTCCACCCGCACAAAAGTGCCTGGTGGGCACCTTTGAATCGTTTCTATGCGGGTTTGGTGAATTTTGCCCAAATTTGCATAGGTACGATTCTGAGGGTGTTACAGGGGGGGTCCCATAATCCTCCCGGATGTGGATAGCGCGAATATTCAAGGAACAGGTATCAAGTACTCGGGGTCCTACGGGACACAAGTGGACGGTTAACAACCAAATAACATCTATTGCCCACCTGTGCCTCTGCTTACCTACTTCAATTTTAGTTGTTAAACAGTAATTAAAGTCTTGAACATCTCCAACAATAAACAAGCGGCAAATAATCCAACAACTGTGGCACTTGACGACACGCAACAGCACTTGAGCAAGCGACTACGACGCGCAAGTCCAACTATCTACCAAACAACAGGTAATAGGATGTGTCCAAGGTAATATAAGGCTGTAAGGGATATCACGGATACGGAAACTAAAGCATCGCAACACAGATAGCAATAGATCCACAGGAGGGAATAAATACTATAAAAGTAAGATAGGTAGAAAGGGTGAGATGCTCGCCTGAAAACATTGTCGAAGGTTCAACCGAAGGTCGGGTCGACACTCGCATCAACTCAACGGCCTTATCCGCGAAGAAGCAAAACACTAGAAGAAACACCGGATGCACTATTTAATACTACGGCAACAGATCGGGCATGATGCATGTATGATGTATGTCATGGCAAAGATGCAATTAGCGTAATTAAGCGGAACTGGGGTCCCGACAATTAATTAAACGGTTCAAGTTATTTATCTACCCGCAAATTAAATGTTGTAATACCAGCAAGATAAGTTACGGTTCGCTACACAAATTTAAATGAGGCCAATATAAGACTAGATTTGCCCGCATATGGGCCCCATATTTAATTATGATGAATCGGCATAAGGCCCCAAACCACGGACAAGTATGCATGCATGAACAATTTAATATGCAACAATTCGTTATTACATTTATAAAATAGGGCTCGAAAAGGGTCACACATTAGGGTTCGCGAACTTGGGGTTCGGTTGGGTTGGGTCTCGGGTTTCAGGTTCGGGGATCGGTCTCGCATCCGGAAGGACTTGGCGGCTCGGATCCGCTCACCCGGAAAGGAGAACCTGTCGCATCCGTGGTCTTCGGGTCCGTGTAGACGGTCATGGCGTTCCGAGGAGAAGATCTTGGCGTGCCGAGGGTTCGGTCTCGGGGATCGGTCTTCGGATCTAGGGTTGGATAACTTGATGTCCGTGTAGGCGATCTTGTCGGTTCCGCGGTTTCGATTGTCGGTGTCGGACTCGGGTCTCGGCACTGGGAGATCTTGGCGTTTCGTGAAGCGGGTGGGATGTCCTGGGTCGAAGATCTTGTTGGTGGTTCTTTGAGTGGTGCCGGGTTCGGTATGGTCCCTTGGGCGACACCATGTTCTTTCTCCGGGGGACCATGCCAACGTCCATGATCGGGTTAGTAGCAGAACTTGTCAACAAAGAGGGTGTCGCATCCTTGTATTTTGTGGAGACCATGCATCACGGAAGATCTTGGACTCGTATGACCCTGATAAGGTTGGACACGCTGGACTCGCACTTGGTACGCGTCGGGAGGAGCATGTTCGGTCGGTCATTTGGTCGAACACCTTGCAGGCGCGGTAGAGTAGAATTGCGGCTGGAGAACGACGAGCGGGGATGAGGTGAAGAGGAGGCGGCACGTGGGTCTTTGCGAGGGCAGCCAGGCGGTCGAAAGCGAGCAAAGGCGATGGAGGCCAAGGTGGCGACGGGTCCAGGGCGGCGAAGCTCGGCGGCGTGCAGGACTCGGCGAGGGAGCTCGGGCTCGAGTTGGAGCCAGCAGGGCCAGCCCGGCAGTTGAGGAGGTGCTCATGAGGCCGGGGGAGAGGCAGTGGTGCGTGTGGCAGGCGGGCCACGTGGTCGGAGCGGGCGGAAGGAGGAGGGCCCAGTGGCGCGGGGTGGAGCTCGGTGGGGAGGAGAGAGGCTGGCTGGTGGGAGGAGAGAGGCAGTGGGGTGGGCCGGCCGAGAGAGAGAGAGAAAGGGGTAGGTGGGTCTAGGTGGGAGAGAGAGGGAGGAAAGAAGGGATTGGTGAGGTGGCGGGGTGTGTGATGAGGTGGAGGCACGGTGAGGTGGAGGGCACTGGTTGGTGGGTAGACTAGGATTGGGTGGTTTTAGGATTTTGGTGGACCGATTGGTTTTGTCTTTGGGGTGGCCAACTGGTCGGATCGGCCGTTGCCGCTGCCCTAAAAATAATTAAACAATTTATTTATTAAACCGGGCTTTTGCAAACCATTGGCAGACAAAACAAAATAATCCGGAGACCGGGTTTTGGGTTTTGAATTAAAGACAGGGCGTTTAGAAAACAAAACCAGGCTTTTCAAAAATAGTTTTATGCGAACAGATGCAAGATGATGACGATGCTCAAATGCAATGTGGCATGATGACATGAGCATGCGGTCATGATGATGCAATGCACAAAAACAACGCGATTTTCTACTAGTGGTTTTTGCGGGATGCCACATTCGACACCACTAACAATGGATCTCGCCCTCGAGATCCGCCTCATGGTACGGGAAAGAAGACCGACGGCCTGAATCTTCTCGCATCGTGTAGATCCTCGCGACACCACTAACAAGGGTTCTTCCTCCATCTTGAAATCGGCGACACCACCAACAAAGGGTCGTTGTTCACGTTCGTCAAGAGAACACTCCGGATAAACAAAGAAGAAGGTCGAGGTCTCAAAAGATAAGGCCACCCCTAACTTCTGTGGAAGGAGTAAAATTGCTGGATCCACTGATTCGATGTACAAGAGCGAATGATAAGAGTAGTCGGATGGTGATCAGTCCATCGCGCACCAAAACCATTAATCTGCACACGAATAGGCGGATTATGCAACCAACTCTCGGAATTAGACTGAAGATCTCGACAAGCGAGGTGCAGAACAAGGGAGTGATGCAGACTCTGCATCGGATCTGGCGTAGATGATGTCGTCGCGTCGGAAAACACCGGAAGGCACAAACAAAGAACAAAGGATGGTACCACAAATAAAGGACCACTCAGATAGCAGGAGGACCGGATGTAGAAACACGTTATCGAGAAGGAAGCGAAACCACAAGGTGCAGCGGAACCCAACCACGAGAAATCCTGGACTCGAAGAAAAGAGAGAGCGGATTCAAAACACAGAGGTGAGAGGAGAGCAGCGAGGGTAGGAGTAAAATCAGACCTAACCAGATCTATCCAACCGATTTTGCAAAATAGTTTTGACACTCTACTACCGTTAGCTAGGTTATCCTACATTTGGACTTGTGGGTATCGCAACTGGGCTCGATACCACTGTAACACCCTCGAGAATCGGCCCTATGCAAGTTTCAGCGCTTCCAAACCCGCATAGAAGCGATTCAAAGGTGCCCACCAGCACTTGCGTGCGGGTGGAAAGCGAAGTAATAACATTACACAACAGTCCTCGATGGGACCCACGAGCAGATATATATACAACAATGACTCAATGAGTCAAGAATACAGATATAAAATACAAGGATCCAAATCACCTTGAAAAGCGATAGAGCGTCCGACTACGGACAAGATGCAAATGGGGCTAAGAGCCGAAGAATAACCAATGGCGTCCATAACCTGTCGAGGCCAAGCGGAAGGTAACCCGCTAACGACGTCGATCTCAAAACCTTGAAACAAAAGGGGTGCCGACAAAGGGCAAAGGAAAAAGAGGAGCGTCAAGATCGAGGCCATTACAGCGAGGCTAGAATTTCGGTCCTCGCTACATAGGTATGGTGGGTCAAGCGGCAGCGGCATACTAAACACCCTATAGAGACACGATGCAATCGGCGGCTATCGAGAGGGATAAGAAAGACCTATTCGAACCATCCATTCTACCATCGACAAACCCATCTGGTGTTTCCCCTCGAGACCAAACGAGGAAGTCAACCGAGGAACTCACCGTTGGCGTTTTATTTATTCGATTATCGTTGCAGCATTTACTAGTCGTATAGATAATCATCCGATAAAATAAGCGATGGGCCATTTTAGTTAACCATTCCGTTATAGTTGCAACACTTACTAATCAGATTCAATTAGCATGAGATAACCCAAAACCCAAAGCTTGTTGGTACTTTTATTTATCCATTCCGTTGTAGTTGCAATACTTACTAGTCAGTACAATGGTCGTAGCGACAACCCAAACAAGCAATTGTTGGCAGTTTTATTTAGTCATTCCATTGTAGTGAAGTTGATTACTAGTCATTATAAAGTCAAATTTATAGCACTACTTTAGTTATAGTTGTCTATGATCGAGATCATGCTCCAAGTCGTCCATAACCGCGGACACGGCTTTCAGAAAGTTTTACCTGCAGGTGCACAAATAGCAACACACTCGATCAACCTCGGAAAAACCAAATCAAAACCCAACGAGGCCTTCACGACAAAGCAATCACAGATTCGAAATATTTGGGGCCACCCCATTGAGTACACCAAAGCAAGCTAGCTGACTCGAGACGGACTCAAGGTTTGCGTCAAGAGTGGAACGATCGGGAACCCAAAACTGGGCTTGTCGATACCGCGAAAACACTCCGCTTACCTAAACAGTACAGGTGCTCCTCGCACAATCGTAATAAAGCAGTAAAACATGGCATAAGTACAGGATAGTAAATAAAACCTCAAACAAGTTTGTGGCCCCAAGAAATAAGAATGAATCAAGCTCTGGCTCAGGGGGGTCACATAATCCTCCCGGATGTGGATAGCGCGAATATTCAAGGAACAGGTATCAAGTACTCGGGGTCCTACGGGACACAAGTGGACGGTTAACAACCAAATAACATCTATTGCCCACATGTTCCTCTGCTTACCTACTTCAATTTTAGTTGTTAAACAGTAAGTAAAGTCTTGAACATCTCCAACAATAAACAAGCGGCAAATACTCCAACAACTGTGGCACTTGACGACACGCAACAGCACTTGAGCAAGCGACTACGATGCGCAAGTCCAACTATCTACCAAACAACAGGTAATAGGATGTGTCCAAGGCAATATAAGGCTGTAAGGGATATCACGGATACGGAAACTAGAGCATCGCAACACAGATAGCAATAGATCCACAGGAGGGAATAAATACTATAAAAGTAAGATAGGTAGAAAGGGGGAGATGCTGCTTTGAAAACATTGTCGAAGGTTCAACCGAAGGTCGACACTCGCATCAGCTCAACGGCCTTATCCGCGAAGAATCAAAACACTAGAAGAAACACGGATGCACTATTTAATACTACGGCACAGATCGGGCATGATGCATGTATGATGTATGGCAAAGATGCGATGCAATTAGGCAGAATTAAGCGGAACCAGGGGTCCCGACAATTAATTAAACGGTTCAAGTTATTTATCTACCCCGCAAATTAAATGTTGTAATACCAGGCAAGATAAGTTACCGGTTTGCTACACAAATTTAAATGAGGCCAATATAAGACTAGATTTGCCCGCATATGGGCCCCATATTTAATTATGAAGTGAATTGGCATAAGGCCCCCAAACCACGGACAAGTATGCATGCATGAACAATTTAATATGCAACAATTTGTTATTACATTTATAAAATAGGGCTCGAGAAAAGGGGTCACACATTAGGGTTCGGCGAACTTGGGGTTCCGGGGTTCGGGGTTGGGTCTCGGGGTTTCAGGGTTCGACGGGATCGGTCTCGCATCCGGGAAGGACTTGGCGGCCTTCGGATCCGGGGCTCGCATCCGGAAAGGAGAACCTGTCGCATCCGTGGTCTTCGGGTCCGTGTAGACGGTCATGGCGTTCCGAGGAGAAGATCTTGGCGTGCCGAGGGTTCGGTCTCGGGGATCGGTCTTCGGATCTAGGGTTGGATAACTTGATGTCCGTGTAGGCGATCTTGTCGGTTCCGCGGTTTCGATTGTCGGTGTCGGACTCGGGTCCCAGGCCGGGAGATCTTGGCGTTTCATGAAGCGGGTGGGATGTCCTGGGTCGAAGATCTTGTTGGTGGTTCTTTGAGTGGTGTCGGGTTCGGTATGGTCCCTTGGGCGACCCCATGTTCTTTCTCCGGGGGACCTTGCCAACGTCCACGATCGGGTTAGTAGCAGAACTTGTCAACGAAGAGGTGTCACATCCTTGTATTTTGTGGAGACCATGCATCGCGGAAGATCTTGGACTCGTATGACCACGATAAGGTTGGACACCGGACTCGCACTTGGTACGCAGCGTCGGGAGGAGCATGTTCGGTCGGTCATTTGGTGAACACCTTGCAGCGGTAGAGTAGAACTGCGGAGAGAAACGACGGCGGGGCGAGGTGAGAGGCGGCGCTGTGGTGCTGAGGGCGAGCCGTGGTCGACGCAGCGAAGCAGGGCGATGGAGGCCAAGGTGGCGGCACGGGTCCCATGGCGGCGAAGCTCGGCGGGCGGGACAGCGAGAGGGAGCTCGGGCTCGAGTTGGAGACGCGACAGAGACGCGCCGGCGGCGGTTGAGGAGGTGCTCGCGGGGGCGACGGGAGGAGAGACAGGCGGGTGCGTGTGAGCAGGGCGGGCCACGCTGCTGGTCGGGCGAAGCGGCGGAGAGGAGGCGGCAGCTCGGGCGGCGGGGCGGAGAGGATGAGGCGGGCGTCGGGTGGGCCAGGGCGAACGGCGGCGGTTACTGCAGGCGTCGTAACATCCAAGGAGCTCGAGGAGGGAGGGGAGGGCGGAAGGAGAAGGCGGCCAGGTGGCGATCAGCGGCGAGGGCGACGCAGGTCGGCAGTGGCCAGGCGATTCTGAGCCTTGAGAGCGAGCTTGGAGAGGCTGAGGCCCAGAGGAAGAGCTCGGCGGAGAAGAGGGCTGGGCAGGCGGAAGCGGAGGAGGAGGCGGCGTGTGGCGGGCTTGTGGAGGAGGGGATTGCGGGGGAGAGGGCGTCGGGAGAGGAGGCGGTTGGTGGGGACGGTGGGACCAAGGTGGGGCAGGGCGTGGGACCCATGGGTGGTGTGTCACGTGTCTTCTGGGGCTAGGTGGCTGCAGGTGGGCCCAGTGGCGGGTGGAGCTGTGGGGAGGGAGAGAGGGCTGGCTCGGTGGGGAGGAGAGAGGCAGGTGGGGTGGGCCCGAGAGAGAGAGAGAGAGAAAGGGTAGGTGGGGCTAGGTGGGAGAGGGAGGGAGGAAAGAAGGGGATTGGTGAGGTGGCGGGGTGTGTGATGAGGTGGAGGGCACGGTGAGGTGGAGGCACTGTTGGTGGGTAGACTAGGATTGGGTGGTTTTAGGATTTTGGTGGACCGATTGGTTTTGTACTAGGGGTGGCCAACTGGTCGGATAGGCCAGTTCGGCTGCCCCCTAAAAATAATTAAACAATTTATTTATTAAAACCGGGCTTTTGCAAACCATTGGCAGACAAAACAAAATAATCCAGAGACCGGGTTTTGGGTTTTGAATTAAAGACAGGGCGTTTAGAAAACAAAACCATCCTTTTCAAAATAGTTTTATGCGAACAGATGCAAGATGATGACGATGCTCAAATGCAATGTGGCATGATGACATGAGCATGCGGTCATGATGATGCAATGCACAAAAACAACGCGATTTTCTAGTAGTGGTTTTTGCGGGATGCCACAATTCGACACCACTAACAATGGATCTCGCCCTCGAGATCCGCCTCATGGTACGGGAAAGAAGACCGACGGCCTGAATCTTCTCGCATCGTGTAGATCCTCGCGACACCACTAACAAGGGTTCTTCCTCCATCTTGAAATCGGCGACACCACCAACAAAGGGTCGTTGTTCACGTTCGTCAAGAGAACACTCCGGATAAACAAAGAAGAATGTCGAGGTCTCAAAAGATAAGGTCACCCCTAACTTCTGTGGAAGGAGTAAAATTGCTGGATCCACTGATTCGATGTACAAGAGCGAATGATAAGAGTAGTCGGATGGTGATCAGTCCATCGCGCACCCAAACCATTACTCTGCACACGAATAGGCGGATTATGCAACCAACTCTCGGAATTAGACTGAAGATCTCGACAAGCGAGGTGCAGAACAAGGAAGTGATGCAGACTCTGCATCGGATCTGGCGTAGATGATGTCGTCGCGTCGGAAAACACCGGAAGGCACAAACAAAGAACAAAGGATGGTACCACAAATAAAGGACCACTCAGATAGCAGGATGACCGGATGTAGAAACACCGTTATCAGAGAAGGAAGCGAAACCCTGAAGGTACGACGGAACCCAACCACGAGAAATCCTGGACTCGAAGAAAAGAGAAGAGAGCGGATTCAAAACACGCAGAGGTGAGAGGAGAGCAGCAGAGGGGTAAGGAGTAAAATCAGACCTAACCAGATCTATCCAACCGATTTTGCAAAATAGTTTTGACACTCTACTACGGCCGTTAGCTAGGTTATCCTACAGGCTGGACTTGTGGGGTATCGCAACTGCTGGGCTCTGATACCACTCTGTAACACCCTCAGAATCGGCCCTATGCAAGTTTCAGCGCTTCCCGCCAAACCCGCATAGAAACGATTCAAAGGTGCCCACCAGGCACTTGCGTGCGGGTGGAAAACGAAGTAATAACATTACACAACAGTCCTCGATGGGACCCACAGAACAGATATATATACAACAGCGACTCAATGAGTCAAGAATACAGATATAAAATACAAGGATCCAAATCACCTTGAAAACGATAGAGCGTCCGACTACGGACAAGATGCAAATGGGGCTAAGAGCCCTGAAGAATAACCAATGGCGTCCATAACCCTGCCCAGGCCAAGCCGGAAGGGTAACCCTGCTAACGACGTCGATCTCAAAACCTGCTGAAACAAAAGGGGTGCCGACAAAGGGCAAAGGAAAAAGAGGAGCGTCAGTACTGAGGCCAGTACACGGCGAGGCTAGAATTCGGCGGTCCTCGCCTACATAGGTATGGTGGACTGAAGCGGCAGCGGCAGCGTACACTAAACACCCTATAGAGACACGATGCAACTGGCGGCTATCAGAGAGGGATAAGAAAGTCCTATTCGGAACCATCATGATTCTACCATCAGACAAACCCATCCTGGTGTTTCCCCCTCGAGACCAAACGAGGAAGTCAACCGAGGAACTCACACTGTTGGCAGTTTTATTTATTCAGTTATCGTTGCAGCATTTACTAGTCAGGTATAGATAATCATCCTGATAAAATAAGCAGTGGGCCATTTTAGTTAACCATTCCGTTATAGTTGCAACACTTACTAATCAGATTCAATTAGCATGAGATAACCCAAAACCCAGCAGTTGTTGGTACTTTTATTTAGCCATTCCGTTGTAGTTGCAATACTTACTAGTCAGATACAATGGTCGCATGGCGACAACCCAAACAAGCAATTGTTGGCAGTTTTATTTAGTCATTCCATTGTAGTGAAGTTGATTACTAGTCATTATAAAGTCAAATTTATAGCACTACTTTAGTTATAGTTGTCTATGATCGAGATATTGTGCTCCAAGTCGTCCATAACCGCGGACACGGCTTTGAAAGTTTTACCTGAGGGTGCACAAATAGCAACACACACTCGATCAACCTCGAAAAACCAAATCAAAACCCAACGAGGCCTTCACGACAAAGCAATCACAGATTCAGAAATATTTGAGGGGCCACCCCATTGAGTACACCAACGGTTAGTGACTCGAGACGGACTCAAGGTTTGCGTCGATGGTCAGAAACATCGGGAACCCAAACTGGCTTGTCGATACCGAAAACACTCCGCTTACCTAAACAGACAGGTGCTCTCGCACAATCGTGATAAAGCGAAGAAACATGGCATAAGTACAGGATAGTAAATAAAACCTCAAACTAGTTTGTGGCCCCAAGAAATAAGAATGAATCAAGCTCGCTCAGGGGTCCCATAATCCTCCGGATGTGGATAGCGAATATTCAAGGAACAGGTATCAAGTACTCGGGGTCCTCTGGGACACAAGTGGACGATTAACAACCAAATAACATCTATTGCCCACATGTGCCTGCTTACCTACTTCAATTTTAGTTGTTAAACGATAAGTAAAGTCTTGAACATCTCCAACAATAAACAAGTGGCAAATACTCCAACAATGGCACTTGACGACGCAACAAAGCACTTGAGCAAGCGACTACGACGCGCAAGTCCAACTATCTACCAAACAACAGGTAATAGGATGTGTCCAAGGCAATATAAGGCTGTAAGGGATATCACGGATACGGAAACTAGAGCATCGCAACACAGATAGCAATAGATCCACAGGAGGGAATAAATACTATAAAAGTAAGATAGGTAGAAAGGGGGAGATGCTCGCCTGAAAACATTGTCGAAGGTTCAACCGAAGGTCGGGTCGACACTCGCATCAACTCAATGGCCTTATCCTCGAAGAAGCAAAACACTAGAAGAAACACCGGATGCACTATTTAATACTACCGCAACAGATCGGGCATGATGCATGTATGATGTATGGATTGGCAAAGATGCGATGCAATTAGGAAGAATTAAGCGGAACCAGGGGTCCCGACAATTAATTAAACGGTTCAAGTTATTTATCTACCCCGCAAATTAAATGTTGTAATACCAGGCAAGATAAGTTACCGGTTCGCTACACAAATTTAAATGAGGCCAATATAAGACTAGATTTGCCCGCATATGGGCCCCATATTTAATTATGCAATGAATCGGCATAAGGCCCCCAAACCACGGACAAGTATGCATGCATGAACAATTTAATATGCAACAATTTGTTATTACATTTATAAAATAGGGCTCGAGAAAAGGGGTCACACATTAGGGTTCGGCGAACTTGGGGTTCCGGGGTTCGGGGTTGGGTCTCGGGGTTTCAGGGTTCGACGGGATCGGTCTCGCATCCGGGAAGGACTTGGCGGCCTTCGGATCCGGGGCTCGCATCCGGAAAGGAGAACCTGTCGCATCCGTGGTCTTCGGGTCCGTGTAGACGGTCATGGCGTTCCGAGGAGAAGATCTTGGCGTGCCGAGGGTTCGGTCTCGGGGATCGGTCTTCGGATCTAGGGTTGGATAACTTGATGTCCGTGTAGGCGATCTTGTCGGTTCCGCGGTTTCGATTGTCGGTGTCGGACTCGGGTCTCGGCACTGGGAGATCTTGGCGTTTCGTGAAGCGGGTGGGATGTCCTGGGTCGAAGATCTTGTTGGTGGTTCTTTGAGTGGTGCCGGGTTCGGTATGGTCCCTTGGGCGACACCATGTTCTTTCTCCGGGGGACCTTGCCAACGTCCACGATCGGGTTAGTAGCAGAACTTGTCAACGAAGAGGGTGTCGCATCCTTGTATTTTGTGGAGACCATGCATCGCGGAAGATCTTGGACTCGTATGACCCTGATAAGGTTGGACACGCTGGACTCGCACTTGGTACGCGTCGGGAGGAGCATGTTCGGTCGGTCATTTGGTCGAACACCTTGCAGGCGCGGTAGAGTAGAACTGCGGCTGGAGAACGACGAGCGGGGACGAGGTGAAGAGGAGGCGGCGCCTGTGGGGTGCTGCAGGGACGAGCCGGGCGGTCGACGAGCAGAGACAGGCGGCGATGGAGGCCAAGGTGGCGACGGGGTCCGCAGGGCGGCGAGCTCGGCGGCGGCAGGACTCGAGCAGAGGGGAGCTCGGGCTCGAGTTGGAGACGCGGCAGGGACGCGCCGGCGGCGGTTGAGGAGGTGCTCGCGGGGGCGACGGGGGGGAGAGACAGGCGGGTGCGTGTGAGCAGGGCGGGGCCACGCGCGGGTCGGAGCGGGGCGAGCGGAAGGAGAGGAGGGCGACGCAGCTCGGGCGGCGGGGCTGGAGAGGATGAGGACGGCGGGGCGTCGGGTGGACGCGGAGGACGCGGCGGCGGCGGTTGCCTGCGAGGCGGCGTCAGCAGCGGCGAGGCGGAGCTCGAGGAGGGCCAGGAGGAGGCGGAAGGAGGCAGCCTTGGCGGTGGCGGTCAGCGGCGGCAGCGGCGCGAGGGTCGGCGGCAAAGGCCAAGCGGTTCTGACGCCTTGAGAGCGAGCTGCAGAGGGGCGAGGCGAGGCCTAGAGGAAGAGCTCCGTGCCGGGAGAAGAGGAGGGCAGGCGGGCCCTAAGCCGAGCGAGGCGGCCGAGGTGGCGGGGCTTGTGGAGAGGTGATTGCGGGGGAGGAGGCGTCGGGAGAGAGGAGGTGCGGTTGGTGGGGGCGGTGGGACCAAGGTGGGGCAGGGGCGTGGGACCCGCGGGGTGGGTGTGTGTGCGTGTACTGCGGGGCTAGGTGGCCAGCAGGGTGGGCCCAGGCTGGCGGGGTGGAGCTCGGTGGGGAGGGGAGAGAGGGGCTGGCTCGGTGGGGAGGGGAGAGAGGCAGGTGGGGGTGGGCCCGGCCGGCCAGAGAGAGAGAGAAAGGGGTAGGTGGGTCTAGGTGGGAGAGAGAGAGGGAGGAAAGAAGGGGATTGGTGAGGTGGCGGGGTGTGTGATGAGGTGGAGGGCACGGTGAGGTGGAGGGCACTGGTTGGTGGGTAGACTAGGATTGGGTGGTTTTAGGATTTTGGTGGACCGATTGGTTTTGTACTGGGGGTGGCCAACTGGGTCGGATCGGCCCGGTTCGGCTGCCCCCTAAAAATAATTAAACAATTTATTTATTAAACCGGGCTTTTGCAAACCATTGGCAGACAAAACAAAATAATCCGGAGACCGGGTTTTGGGTTTTGAATTAAAGACAGGGCGTTTAGAAAACAAAACCAGGCTTTTCAAAAATAGTTTTATGCGAACAGATGCAAGATGATGACGATGCTCAAATGCAATGTGGCATGATGACATGAGCATGCGGTCATGATGATGCAATGCACAAAAACAACGCGATTTTCTAGTAGTGGTTTTTGCGGGATGCCACAAGAACCCGCCAGCTCCTAATGGTAAATCCCCTTGTTTGCCTATTCCCATCAAAGTTTTTGAAGGCCGACCATCTCGGTGGGCAGCTCCTGCAGACGGCTGTTTGAAAGCAAATGTGGATTATCTACTAATAAAGCTGGCCTAGGTATTATTGTCCGAGATAATCATGGCACGGTCATCCTATCGGAGTGGAAGTTTCTGCCGTGTTGTGCGTCAGCAGAGGAAGCGGAAGTACTAGAATGCCTGAGACACCTAATTCAGTTGAATTGTGCTTCTGCACGCTGGAGTTTGACTGTGTGAGACTAGTACAGATCTTGTCTTCTTCAGCTTTGGATCGATCACCAAGTTGGGTGGGTTATCTCGAATGCCAAGAGCTTCTAAAATCTATCAGCATATCAACATTGTCAAAGTGGATCGCGCGAGCAACGGAGTAGCGCATTCTTTAGCGCAGTTAGGAAAAATAGTTCGAATGGTTTTTGAGCGGCTCAGTCCGAGACCTGTGTGTTGGGGGCTGTCCAAGCTGACTGTAATAACTGTGTTGCCTAATTAATAAAAGCTCGCGGTTCCTTCAAGAAAAAAAAAGATTACTGCTAAGTTGATTTGCTACCAACGGTGCTAGGATGTAAAAGGTGAATGCACGTAAATGAAAGTATTGAAGCTAAGCCTATCAAGATATTCCAAAGACTTTCAATTTATTATTTGGTGTCTGCTGCAAAGTAAATCTCACTAAACGCATACAAGATACATGCAGAAGCAGACACTCCTAATTGTACACTGTATTGTTGCCAGTATTGTTGCACTTGGCCGCCTTGCAGCTCTCGTAGCAGTTGGTCATGCACCGACCGCCAGCTAATTCCTTGCAGGTTCTGCAGTATCGGTCAGTGCAGATGATACCACCGCAGCGCAGCGAGGCGTCCCAGCCGTTGGCATGGGCCATGTCAATGCACTCCTGGCATCGAGTTTGGTCGCAGGTTTCTCTGCATGACTGGGGAACGGTCTCTAAGCACGGCCCGAAGCAGTCCGAAAAACAGGCGTCGCATGTCACCACCGGAGGCGGGGGTGGGGACGACACAGGCGGAGGAGGTGGGGGTGGGGAGGGAACTGGCGGAGGCGGCGGCGGTGGGGAGGGAACTGGCGGAGGAGGCGGGGGTGGTGCCGATCGGCAGCGCCCAGTGGAAGGTGCAACGAGCACGGCAAGCACGACAGTGATGATAGCAACCTTGACAGCGAGAGTGGCTGAACCTGAAGTCATTGTTGTGGCAGAAAGCAAGCTAACAACAAGCAGAGAGAGGGAGATATGCAGAGAAGACACAGGATGAACTTAGCCGGTGCACATACGATGCTATTTATGGGCACCAAAAGGGCAACGCTAGATCGGTTTGGTAACACTAAACTATCAGTAATGTACTAGTGGTAGTATATCTTTGAAAGATTGCAAGTTGCACCAAGTTACTAGTCGAGATCTATGGCATCCACCATGTCAGAAGTTGACTTGAGGAGCTGTTGACTTTTACCTTGGAATAGGATCTTAGTAATGGCGGGAAATAAAATACATCTATGTGTCTACTGTAAAAGAAACGTCAATATATACATATCTTGCGTCTTGGCAGACTCACTACATGAATAGAGCTAGATGCCGGCCAAAGTTGACGCCGGGCGAGGCCTGAGCTGAGCGCCCACGAAACTGGCCATTGGCGTAGAATTGCTCTCGGCGTAGGATAGTCTACGCCGACGACTGTTCTCGGCGTAGCCTATGCCGACGGCCGCCCTCGGTATAGCCATTTTCTTTTTTACCTTATTAATCATATAAAAATCATAACTAAATAATTCTAATTTAGAAAACTACAAATAATATATCAAAATTTGTAGAAAAATAAGATCGATCTATCTATATTCAAATATTAGATATTTATGTTAAACAAGAATCTTCATTCTCGCCGTTTTGATCATAGTTTAAAACGAGCATAAAAATTTAAAAACGATCGGAACAATGTAAAACCTTCGCGTCAAGTCATATTTTGTGACATAGTTGAAAGGAAAAATATCAAACTTGGTATATTAATTATGTCTCAAAAAAACCTTCACAAAGCAACCACCAAATGGCTAATTCAAAATGCTACCAACCTATTTTTCAAAAATACTAGACCACCTTACATGGACAATGTCCCAATAAAGGGATCTTAAACCTTTTCATCCATCCCTGATGAAAAAGACAAATTCCTACAGAATCAGCATGAAGTGGGTCAGATATAAACTATAGATACATGATCTGATGCTCATAATTTTTTAAAAAATCATTTTTTAGGTTCACAATATGCTATTTTATCAGATCCAATACAATTTTAGCAAGGCTCATCCCCGAACTAAGAATTTCCATGCCCGCCGTTCGACAAAGTTTAATGGTAGTTTAAAACGGGCATAAAAAATTTTAAAACGATCGAAACAATGCGAAACCTTCGTGTGGTGTCATATTATATGACATAGTTGGAAGGAAAAATATCAAACTTGGTATATTGATTATGCCTCAAAAAACCTTCACAAAATGACCTATCTTATTCGAGGTTTCCTGACTTTCGGGTCAAATAATCAATGTTATGGATAGAATCAAGGCATAGTTTGTGATATGTGCCCATATTGTGCATGCATATACATAATGGGATGAAGAGCAATGTTGCAAGAAAAAGTTTTCCTTTTCATCGCACCAAAAAACAATTTTCTATTTTTCGAGGGGGTTTTGTGAAGCAACCACCAAATGGATAATTCAAAATGCTATCACCTCATTAAAAAAATACTAGACCACCTTATATAGAAAATATCGAACAGAGAGATCTCAAACCTTTCCGTCCACCTCCGGTGAAAAAGACAAATTTCTGCAGAATCAATATGAAGTGGGTCAGATATGAACTATAGGTACATGATTTGATGCTCATGATTTTTTACAAAAATCATTTTTAGGTTCACAATATGCTATTTTATCAGAGATCTAATGCAAGTTTAGTGTGGATCGGCCCCGAGCTAAGATTCTTCATGTCCGCCGTTTGACAAAGTTTGACGATAGTTTAAAACGGGCATAAGAAATTCAAAAACGATCAAAATAATGTGAAACCTTCGCGTGGTGTCATATTCTGTGAAAAAGTTGAAGAAAAATATCAAACTTGGTTATCTGATTATGTCTCGAAAAAACCTTCACAAAATGACCTATCTCATTCGAGGTTTCCTTACTTTCGGGTCAAATAACCAATGTTATGGCTAGAATCAAGACATAGTTTATGATAATGTGCCCATATTATGCACACATATGCATTATGAGATGGCGAACAATATTGCAGTAGGAAGTTTTTCCTTTTAGTCGCATCAAAAAACTATTTTCCATTTTCCAAGCGTAAACAACGGGGGGTTTATGAAGCAACCACCAATTGACTAATTCGAAATGGTACCACCCGATTTTTAAAAAATACTAGACCATCTTACATGGACATTGTCCCAACTGGGGGATCTAAAACCTTTCCGTCCAGCCTGGTGAAAAAGACAAATATTGCCGAATCGGCACGAAGTGGGTCGGAAGTTTGTGATAAGTTGATATGGATATCATATTTGGATTCCTCTCATTTTTCTGATCAATTTAGACATATTATTAATTGAATTCCGATTTACGGATTTAAAGATATTAATTATTAAATATTAAATAGAAAAATACAAAAAAGTAAAATCATTATAGTTTTATTTGAATTCAATAATATTTTTACTTATTCATCGTTGTTTACTTAAATAAGTGTTTGTAATTTCAAAATATAAAAACATGTGACATAATGATATAAGAGTTAATAGGATTGATATCATAGTATTGACAACTAGATACAAATTGCTTCGCGAAAACTCATTTGGAAGGAACGGAAAAGTTAAGGATGCTGAACGTGGAGTAGTGTGAAGTTGGGTGACCGACCGAGAAGTTTGACCAAGACTACACAAAGATTAAGTGTAATTAGTGTTAAAAATGTTCAAAGTGAGAGATTAACAATTTAAAGATTTAAAAAAGTTGAGAAAAAAACCAAAAAAATCCATTTAAAAAAAATAGGATTTTTTTACAACCTCTTAGGCTATGCTATCTGAAAACAAATCCGTCAGCGTAAGTGCCTATGCCCGAGGAAGGTCTTTGCCAAGGATGCTACGCCAAGGGCAGCCCTCCGACAGGGATCGGGGCTACGCTGACGGCTTTTGGCCCTCGGCGTAGCGCGTTGTTCCTGTAGTGCCTTGTTATGAAGCCGAAAAACAACTATTCGAGGTTTTGTTTTATGTTACTCACACTCAAGTCGAAGCAAACCCTAATTTGCGAAAATAACCCTAACTCAAGTCAAGGATAGATATGTCGACATCGGTTCCACATGCCCAACCTTTAACTTGGATCTTACTCAAGTTAAGTATATCAATTAGCATTGATTCAATAATACAAGTTGAGGATGTCGTACATGCATGCTACAAGTTAATCGAGTTTTAGGTTAATAGTATGTTTTATATGGGAACTCCCCCCGTGTTGTCTTCTCGCACCAGCAGTCGCTGCAACGAGTCTCAGATCACGCAGCCAGATCTCCGTCATCACAAGAACTAAAATCAGCATCGCTACCCTCATATTTCTGCTTTTCTGACATTCTTCGCATCTGAATTCACCATGGCTCTAAGAATGACACTTGATGAGAACAAACAACAAAGCTTCGCAACGCTCTGTCTGAAACCAAACGGCCAGAAAAACAAGATGCGCACGACCGAATACCTTCCGATCCAGCAATCTCTAGGCATGATACGCCCATGGAAGTTCGTCGGCGGAGCCTTTCGAAACCCACCGCTCTAGACCAGATCAACAAGGACAGACATCAAGCAGACCTACGTCATCGTGCGGAAGAAACCAAAGGACCACCACCTTTATTAGATCCGACACAACGATCCCCACACATCTGGCCAGTTTCCGGAGAACGGAAGGGAGAAACAAATCGTGATCTCCTCCCGGGTCCTCTCGCGCGAGAAGGCTCCGGAGGCTCCCCTCCTCCTCACCCTAGAAGCCACTGCCGGCCATCCTCCCCGGCCGCTGCCCCCGGCCGCTGCCCCCAGGCGGCCACGCTTGGCCGGCAAAGACGGCGGACATCGGCGGTGGCGCGCCTCTATATGACTAAATACTTAGATATGTATATGTTTGTGTTAGTCACAGGGGCATGCATTGACTTCGCACCAGGGCCTTCCAAAAAATATATAGAACCGGCCCTGTACATGGCCAGCTTGTGCTCCACTTCCCGCTTACAGTTTGACTTCAAGTTTAGATCTCAGCGTGATGGCACTCATTGCTGATCCCAAGTCTCTCATAGCCAAGTCATGTTAGACGGAGTAAGTACACCAAGTTGTACCATACGGCTTGACACGGGCACCGACAGAAACGAGTATACAGTATTCTCATCTAAAGTCAGATTGTCATCTTGCTCTTGTCCGTTATGCTTCTGGGTTGTACATGTAACTAGAGATCATGCAATTATGCATCTTTTTTGGCGGCAAGAGCTTTTACGCGCGAAATGTCTGGTCACTCTTGTCTAAGTTAATCCCTGGTTTTTACTAGTAGTAGTAGTAGTAGTTTACGGTCCTGAGATTTTTTTTTGAACGACGGTCCTGAGATTAGATCTGAACGAGGGGTTTACGGCGGCCTTTTGCGATCCGGCGAGCCGTACATCCACTCTACACGCCTCCCGATCGGCGGAACAACCGGTGTAAATTACTAACCAGCGATCTTGACTTCGTCGTCGCGGCGGAGTCAACACGAGAAAGGAAGAATAATCAGATCAAGTCCTGGGGAGACACGAGATGATTCCACTGGCACCACCTCGAGCTATGATGAGCTACCTATTCGCACATCCGTTGACTATATATGCATCGTGTTGTCTACTTGTCTCTCAATCCTGTATGGGCGGCACTGCGCTGCATACGTGTGTGTGTATCCCCTGGAATATCTCTGCTAAATGGGAAAACAAATGCATGAAAACGTTTTCTAAACACATGCACACATCATCATAACATCGTTGTACTTCTAGGCAGTGCAGGTTTATATACATTTTACGTGTTTAATTGCACACGCAGATATGCCATCTGGTTTCTATAGTCACTATAGGTTGGTATAAGAGCAACTTTAACCGATTCCCTTTCGGTGTATAGAGGACTTTTTTCGGCCGCTAACGACTGGGGACGCACCGAACCGATCTCCAAGCGGCCGTTAGCGAAAAAAATTATAGTCCAGCCCCTCCGCGATCCCTAAATATAGCCGACCGCGGGCGCTGGACTATATTTTTACTTCTCCAATTCCGCCTCAACTTCTCGCCCCGCGCCGTCGTAAATCCGTCGCCGACTCGCCATCGACGAGTCCGCCCCCGACCCGTAGTAGGCTGCCCCGACCCTACCACGTTCTTCACCGACCTGGCGGCGTCCTATTTCGCTGGAATCGGGCGGCACAATCACCATCACAAATCCGCCACCACCTCTAACGAAATCGAGTCCTTGCGTCCGAGATTCGTCGAGCTTCCACCCGATTCGCGCGGCCACACCTCCGGCATGGATTTTTCCTCCACGCGCCGAAGCAACTCGCCAGATTCGATTGAGGACCTCGCCGGATCCCCGGCACCTCCGACATGGCTGGAGGACCTCTTGCAGGCAACCACACCTGCTCTGGCGGTGCCAGCAGCACCTCCACCGGCACCACCAGATCCGGCACCGCCAAGGTGTGTTCACCTTCTTTTTGTTTATTTTTAGTGAAAGCTTCAACATTTCGTTGAATGACGCAAATGCACGTCATTTTATTTCGTAGGATTCGGCGACCATGGAATGAGGATGAGGACAACGATTTGTATTTCGCGTGGCATGAGCAAAACCGAGTTGGAGATGAGCAACCACACATGCAATTTTGGGAAGGGATACATGCTAACTTCCGTCAAAGAACTAGTCTAGGTCCTCGATCCTTACAATCCATGGTGCGTCGGTGGAGCTTCCTAGTAAGGCGCAATAATAGTGACGACTATTATCGTATCAAAAATAATCCATAGATGGTAGAGAACCCAACTGTGATGGTTCTAGTGATAAGCTAGAACCCAACTCTGATGGTTCTAGTGATGAGCTAGGGAACAATTTCATAGAAGGTGGAAAAACCCAATTTGTCGGGTTTATGATGGTTGTAATAATTTATATGACTTATATGCATTACAAATCTACTTATGCTATATTTTGTCATATATTATGTGGTCAAATTTGCAAATTTGATCGAAATTTTCTTTTAGTCCTCTAAATTATTGGGGATCGGTTCCGGCGCACAAAATTTAGAGGACTAAATATAAGAAGTTAAGAGAAAGGGTGGCGCATGCATTATTTCCAGTTCGTGACGGAACGGGAACGCATGCTCCGTATGGAAGGGCTTTTTTCTACTAGTGGGAGTATCCATTGTACCAGCTGAATGTATGCATGGGGTGCACCTCTGGTGTCTGGACCATTGGATGGAAAAACAACAGCCAAATGCAGAAACAAGACGTGCTCTTGCATATTTTCACACATAACATTTTATTTCATATGAATAAACCCACACTCCGGTCCGGTGGGCTTTTGTGTCCTGCCACGTACTTTTCCAGAACAGCTTGGTATTTTGTCGTTATCAACCTGCAATTCCTCTCCTTTGAGTTCCAGGTGGTCTAGTCATCAAGTTTTGGGTAGTCAAATCCGAGTGTGGATTTATTCATATGAAATAAAATCCGAGTGTGAGTAGGCCATCTTTTCTCCATCCGACGGCAAAAGATACATGGGGTGCAGTCATTGTTGTGGCAGCAAGCGAGCTACTAACAAGACAGAGGCAAGGTTTGGATACAAAGGGTGTTATTTCACGCGATCCCCAAACATGCAAGGGTAGCTTACATGCAATAAGGACAACAACAAACAAAAGAAAAAACAAGAGAGAAAAAAGATCAGCTTCAAGTCATCGATGCCCTCTAGCTGCTACCGCGAACGAAGCACCAGGCAGGCAGCGACGAAGGGAGATCTTCCTGGTGGTAGCTCGCCTCTTGTTATTTCTGGTCACATGGGACCATGGGGCAATTTGTAGTACACTTGATTCTGCAGTCATAATAACCTTTATCGGTGCAGGTGGCGCAGCCTCTGCTATCGCAGATGCTACTGCACTTGGCCTTGAGAATGTCACTGCAGTGACGGGGGCAGTCGCACTTGGGGTCGGACTCGCAGCCGATGCGGGCGGCGGTCGTGCACTTGTCACATTTATTGAAACAGATGTCCCTGCAATTCTTGTTAGCGGTGGCTATACACTCCGTGCCACACTCTGGATCGCATGCCGGGCATAGCTCCACCGGCGGAGGGGGCGGGGGTGGGATGGGCGCTGGCGGAGGAGGAGGCGGTGGTGTGGGCGGCGGCGGCGGTGGTGGCGCCGATCGGCAGCGCCCCGTGGAAGGCGCGACGAGCACGGCGAGGATGACAGCGATGATACCAACCTTGAGAGCGAGAGTGGCTGAACTTGAAGCCATTGTTGTGAACAAGCTAACAGGAGAGGGGGAGATATGCAGAGAAGACACAGGATGAACTTAATTAGCCAGTGCACATACGATTCTATTTATGGGCACCAAAGAAGGGCAACGCTAGATCGATTGGTACGAGGTTCACCGTGCGCCGCAGCCCCCACTGACACACCCATCTATTAGGGTTTTGCGTTAGGCGACGGGAAGCTCCGTGATGTCTACGCACTTCTATTCTTGTAGACAGTTGTTGGGCCTCCAAGTGCATAGGTTTGTAGAACAGCAGCAAGTTTCCCTTAAGTGGATTACCCAAGGTTTATCGAACTTAGAGAGAAAGTGGTCAAAGGTATCCCTCTCAAGCAACTCTGCAATCAAGATACAACAAGTCTCTTGTGGCCCCAACACACCCAATACACTTGTCACACTATGGGAGAAAGGTTCCCACACGGCAAAGGCCTTTCGGAACAAGGCAAAGCCTTTGCCGTGTGTAAATGCCACACGGCAACGATCGGAACGGCAAAGGCCCTTTGCCGTGTGTCTTTACTCCCAGAACACGGCAAAGGCTTTGCCGTGTGTTTTCTGCTCAGACACGGCACAGTAAAAGTAATTGACGGTTCCGTCCGTCCAACGGAGCCAACAGATCTTTGTCGTGTCATTCATTTGTCGTGTGCATTGAGTCTTTGCCGTGTGTCTTGTTGTTGCCGTGTGTCTTGTTGTTGCCGTGTGTCTTGTTGTTGCCGTGTATAGGTGCACTAGTTCGGCGAAGAGATAGTGAAATACCAGTGGTAACAGTGTCAGAAAATAGCTTGACGGTGAGGTAAAGTAAAAGGATCAAAACCTCCCCGAAAAACATGCAACATATCTAGATGTGAACGGTGTTTCAATGCTTAGAAACAAGGCCTATGGATCATACTTTTACTAGTGAACACTCTCAATAAATATATTCTCTGCATGATACTACTCTTAACTACTCTTCGGTCGGACACTCTAATCCATGGTAGGGCTACAAAAACACCCCTTAAAATCCGCCTTCCCCAATCTAGATAACTCCATACTGTCACCTTGAGAGCATGATGGTTCCAACAAACACCACAATTTCATAGAGACAACCAACTCAAAATATACTCGTGATAAATATATATATGTAACCTAGCTTAAGTGCCACACAAGGTGTACACGCTGTCACTTTCACACACGTGGAGAAAAGCATAAATCTATTAAAGCACGATGAGTATTTATTTAGACTCTAGCCTAAGTGCCACCATGGCGTACATGCTGTCACTTTCACACACATGGGGAGAGTAGAGATCTATTGAAGCACTTGAGTAGCAAGGTAGATCTACTTGATTACAAAGCTCATGCCCATAACAAGATTATGCGTAGAGAGAGATGAACACATAGCTACCGGTAGATCCCTTAGCCTCGAGGAAGAACTACTCCCTCCTTATCATGGAGATCAGCAACGGTGATGGAGATGGTGGTGGAGATCGATGGATATGGCTCCGGAGGCACTTTTCCGTCCCGGCAGGGTGCCAGAACAGAGACTTTCTATCCCCCGAATCTCCCCTTCGGTGGTGGCGGCGCTACGGAGGTTTTCGTGAATTTCTTCCTGATGATTTATGGTTTTCTCCCCGGGGGCTTCTTATAGGCGCATGAGGCAACGTCAGTGGAGGTCCAGGGGGCCCACACCCCCTGTGGGCGCCACCAGGGCTGGCCCGCGCCTAGGAGGGTGCGGCCCCCCTGGTGTCCTCCTCCATCTCTACTTCGTGGTTCCGTGTTGCTCCGGGAAAATAATGACTTTGACTTTTGTCCCGTCCAATTCCGAGAATATAGATTTTCTGCCTTTCTGGAACCAAAAACAGAAGAAAACAAGCAACTGACACTGTGGCAACTTGTTAATAGGTTAGTACCAGAAAACATGTGAAAATCACCTCAAAGTGTGGACAAATCAAAGCAAAGTAGATACTAAACAAGCATGGAATATCAAAAATTATAGATACGTTTCCAACGTATCAAGCATCTCCAAGCTTAACTCGTGCTCGTCCTCTAGTAGGTAAGTGATAAAAGAATAATTTTTAAGGTGACATGCACCATCAAAACCAAGATCAAACCATTTGCAAGCATTGAAAGCTGGGATCAAAGAACTCTAAACATGTGCATGAAAGATGGACTTCTAACGGTAAGACAAAGTAACTATGCAGGCAACATGAAAGGTTACAAACAAAGATCATAAATAACAATGCATTGAAAGACGTTTGTTTGTTTCACATATAGAAAACATAGCATAGTGACATTCAGTTTGTCCCTCATGAAGTAGAAAATAGATGCATAGGACACCTTGAAAGTTCGTAAGAGTGACTAGATACAAATAGCACAAGAACAAGTAATATCAACAATATGCATCAATCAATAAGTTTTGGGACAATGTACATAGAACTAAGAATGGCAACTATGCTCTCTTAATTGGTGTCTAAAGGTAGAAGGTGGAGACTCGATATAAAAGTGGAAGAAATGCCCTTCAAAAGGAAGCAGGGATTTCAAGTTTCAAAAGAGCTTCCAAAAATTATGGTACTTGTTAGCTTTTAGCCCTCATTGCCCCTATCATAAGCATCTTGAATTGATTAAGGTTAAAATAAAAAAAATATGGAGTATATGCTTGACAAAGTATAAGTTGGCAATCTTATGTCCCTTGAATACGAGGGCCGCTCCTCATGTTACTCAACTTTAGTCACCTATAAGTTCTTGTTATAGTAAGTACATGTGTATCATAGAGAATCGCCAACGGGGTACCCCTTGGACATGATACAGGAGCTATCCCATAATCAAAATGACAAGGCAAGTAGACAATGAGCATCTCAGCAATCTTCTTATTTACCATGGGAAAATGGTATTTTTTTCTCTCTTTCCTCTTTCCAATATGTCTCTTTTTTATAAGAAGAAAGCTTCATGGATGTCATTATGGTGATGCTGCAAGTTTCTACCATGATTAGGCATGGTTTAGGCTAGCGGCCCAGGCATTTCTCTAACACACATACATAATTCCATGGCTTACAAGCTCCCCTTTCATTTCACACCAATGAAATCCATAGACAAAAGTGCATGATATCAAATGTGTACAAAGTACAAGTGCAATGTTGAAAACCTTCCCCATGACAGCATGGTTCTGCTCATTCCAACGTATAAGTGCAAGCATATACAACATAGATGACACAATGGTTCAAGTTTATTAGGGGCAAAGAATATAAAGTGTGCCATCAAGTTCGTGAGGGCTTTAATCACCAAGTTTTTACATAACAAAAAGACTTTTTAATTGGAAGGTAGATGAAAGCAAGAATATACTTGGAATGGTGTAACACACCATGCATAGGAATTTATAGTGGACACTTTGGAATAACTTGGTTTCTTGGGAGTTGGATGCATGAGTAGAGCTTACTTAGTACAACTGGAGGCTAGCAAAGGACTGTGAGCGACCAACTAAGAGAGCAATAATGGCCATAATCATGTAGAGTGACAAAACATTACTAATCAAAGCATAGAGTGGTACTACAAGTCAAGGACTAAATGATCATAGATGCTAATGGTGACTTGTGAGAGTCATAACATGGTATGAGCATGTGCCAAGTCAACCCAAACAAAGCATCAAAGGAGAATACCACAATACTACGCTTTTGCATGCTAAAACAACACATAATTTCTTCAAGGCACACTAAGCAATCCCAATTGTTTGGAACAAGACATGCTACAGCAATAATTACTAAGCATAAGGTTAAAACAACACCTAGCATGTCATGCTAAAGTCTAAGTCACAGTCAAAATATGCTCCTTTTGTACCACTATAAGCATGAAACTTTCTACTCCTTTCCAACACCAATCAACTTATTTGAAACAGCTCACAAAGATAATGATCAATAAAGATAAGTGAGCATGTCTCACAAATCCACAAAGAAGAACTAAAAATTTCTAAGATAAAAGCAGAAGAAAACTAAGGCTAAACACAGTGCTAGCAAAAGTGAACACTCACAAGACAATAAGAATGAAAACTAGAGTGTTCTAGGCATTGAAAACAGAGTGTCTCTCTCTCTCCAAAAGAAGTGTGTTGTGATCCAACCAACTTATTCAAGCAAACTAAGCAAACTAAAACTAAAAACAAAAACAAAGACGCTCCAAGAACAACATAATTATGCATGAAACAATAAAAATGAAGTGTCTAGAAAGACCTGAGATTTTTATTGATGAAGAAGGGGATGCCTTGGGCATCCCCAAGCTTTGACGGTTGTACCTCTTGAATATTTCTTGGGGTGACACGGGGTGGCATCCCCAAGCTTAAGATTTTGTCCATTCTTCATCTCATTACATCATTATTTCTCTACACCTGAATATTTTCCTTCATACAAAACTCCACACAATCTTCATTAGCAACATTAGTGTATTCAAAAGATAATAGACCCTTTGGTTTAGCTTTATAACAGCAAAACTTTCACTAAAAACACAAGCTACCATAGCAATTCCCTAAAAAAGCTCAATTTTCTAAAAAGAACCCAAAAAGGAATCAATAAGAAGCAAATGCAAATAATGGCAGAAATTTGTCAAAATAGACCAGCAGGTAGAAACCGATTTTTTCGAAGACCTTCTGTTGTTAAAATCAAAAAGTGTTGAACTAACGAAAGTTAGATAACATACTGGGGGATGTATTAAGAAAATATCAGCTCAATCTGACTTACAGAGATTCCTCATGAATTTTTACGGTGGAGCACAAAAATCTGTTTCGGGACAACAACTCCCCAAATCTTACTTCCCTCTCATTAGAGGTTATTCTTGGCACAAAAAGCAAACACAAAGGATAAGAAGAGGTAATTACTGAAGTAATAACTTCCAAGACTCAAGAAAACACTTGGGTTATCTTCCAATAAGTACTTTTCTTTAATGCCTTTAAGTTAGGCTTGATAGTTTGAGAAGATGCTCACATAAGAAATATGAATTGAAGTAAAAGAGAGCATCAAGAAGCAAATTCAGAACATATTTAAGTCTAACCCACTTCCTATGCATAGGAATCTTGTAAAGAAACAAGTCATGAAAGTACAAAGCAACAAGCATAGGAAAGCAAAACAAGTGCAACTTCAAAAAAATTAACATAGGGGAAACTTAATATTGTTGAGATACATAAGACCATGTTTCCCTCTCTCATAATAACTTTCAGTAGCATCATGAATAAAATTAACAATATAACTATCACATAAAACATTCTTATCATGAGCCACATGCAGAAAATGATTATTACTCTTCACATAAGCATAGTAATTCTTATTAATTGTAGTGGGAGAAAATTCAACAAAATAGCTATCACTATTATTCTCATCACCATAATCATAAAATATAGGAGGCATATTGTAATCATAATTAATTTTCTCCTCAATAGTATGTGGACTGTAAATATCATATTCATCATTGTAATCATCATATATTGGAGGTTTGGTATCATCATAAGCAATACAATACCTATCTTTCAAAGCTTGGGGACTAAAAAGATCATTTTTATAAAAACTATCTTCCCCAAGCTTAGACGTTTCCATACCATTAGCAACAATGGTGTTCAAAAAAATCATACTAATAACATTGCTATTAGCATGCAAATAAAGTTTCATAGGTTTTTTAATTTTCTCTTCAAACACTTCATGTCCTAACTCAAGATAAATACTATAAAGCTCTCTAATTTTGTTGTTATTTTCCATTAAGCCTAACTAGTGAAAACGAGAAACAAAAACACAAAATTGCAGAATCTAAAGAAAATAACTTCGTGCACTCACACCGGAGGATGTGAGTACCTTTTACCTTACCTCTCTGGCAACGACGCTAGAAAATAGCTTTGATGGAGGTTGATGTGGAGGAAAGGTAAAAGGCACAAAACCTTCCTGGCAATAGCGCCAGAAAATAGTTTGATGTCTACGCATTTATATTCTTATAGACAGTTGTTGGGCCTCCAAGTGCAGAGGTTTGTAGAACAGCAGCAAGTTTCCCTTAAGTGGATTACCCAAGGTTTATCGAACTCAGGGAGGAAGTGGTCAAAGGTATCCCTCTCAAGCAACCCTGCAATCAAGATACAAGAAGTCTCTTGTGTTCCCAACACACCCAATACACTTTTCAGGTGTATAGGTGCACTAGTTCGCCGAAGAGATAGTGAAATACAAGTGGTAATGGTGCCAGAAAATAGCTTGACGGTGAGGTAAAGTAAAAGGACCAAAACCTCCCCGGCAAACATGCAACAGATCTAGATGTGAACGGTGTTTCAATGCTTAAAAACAAGGCCTAGGGATCATACTTTCACTAGTGAACACTCTTAATAAATATATTCTCCTTATGATACTACTCTTAATTACTCTCCGGTAGGACACTCTAATTCACGGTAGGGCTACAAAAGCACCCATTAAAGTTCGCTTTCCCAATCTAAATAACCCCGCACCGTCACCTTGAGCGCTAGATGGTTCCAACAAACACCAAAATTTTATAAAGACAACCAACTCACAATATACTCATGATAAATATATATGTAACCTAGCTTAAGTATCACACATGGTGTGCACGCTGTCATTTTCACACACGTGGGGAAAAGCATAGATCTATTAAAGTACGATGAGTATTTATTTAGACTCTAGCCTAAGTGCCACCATGGCGCGCACGCTGTCACTTTCACACACATGGGGAGAGCAGAGATCTATTGAAACACTTGAGTTATCGCCAGCGTCATATAAAGAGGTAGGGGGACGCACATGGTACGAGGTTCACCGTACGCCGCAGCCCCCACCGACACACCCACTGATTAGGGTTTTGCGCTAGGCCGACGGGAAGCTCCACCGCCGCCACTCTCAACCACACCCACGCCCACGCCGTCGCCCCACTCCGCCATGGCCACCACCTCTGGCTCGTGTTCCTCGAGCCAAGGCGCGGGTAGTCCCTCTCCGATCTCTCCCTTCTCCTCTCTCTACTCTCTCAGATCGAACCCAAATAGTGCTACTGTAATCATCTAGACTAGAAGATCCAATGGCAAGGTTTAACACTATGAACAATATAGTGGAGGTGTCAGTGGTACACAAATACCAAGCGGAGGCAGCCGAAAGACAAGTATTTGAGCTGGTGTTTTGTGTGACTCGAGTCGAAGAAAAAACCTAATTTGGGAAAGGATCCCACCTGCCGGCATGGGTCCCACATGCCCGACCTCTAACTTGAACCATATATCAACCTCATACTCATTAACGGTAGGATGGTACGACATGTAAACGTGTGCACTTGTATACATATTTAACTTGACCGTACGGATTTCTGCATGGCTACATTTAATTCATTAATTATTTTCGAAATACCATCATACCTTATAATTACTAAGAGGTATTGAACGGTTGCTAAGAGGGATTTCTACATGGCTACGTCTAATTCATTAATTATTTCAAAATACCATCATACCTTAATTACGAAGAGGTATTGAACGACCTTGGCCGTCCTTTTGGAAGAGAGGGTGGGTTTGTACTAGGCAATCAATAATACAAGTTGAGACGTCGTACATGCATGCTACAAGTTGAGTTCGAGTGAGTATATATTTTGTACACGGTCAACTTTCGCCCCTCCACTACCACCCACGTACAAGAAGTTGACTTCAAGTTTGGATCACGATTTGGAGCGGACAGATCTCGGCGTTAGAGATGGCACTTATTGCTCATCCGAAGTCTCTCGATCAAGTCATGTTAGGCGCAAGTACACCAAGCTGTATACTATACCGTATATATACTCAGTAGGAGTATGGCTTGACACCGGCACAGAGACACAAGCGATTACGCAGTTTGTCATCTTGCTCTTATCGATCAATCATGCTCTGTGTTGTACCGCAGTTATATATGCATCCGTAGTGTTTTTCCGCAAGAGTTTTTTCACGCGAAGTATCGGGTCTCTCGTGTTCATGTGTTAATCTCTGGTTTCTACGAGTGGTTTTCGGCGGCGTCTTGCGATCCGTCGAGCCGTCCACTCTACAAGTACGCCGCATCGCAGTCGCAGGTCGATCGCCGAGGACCGGCGGGAACTCCGCTGCGCCCATCCACCGAACAACCGGTGTAAATTACTAGCCAGCGATCTTGACCTCGTCGTCGCGGCGGAGTCAAGACGAGAGATCGAGGAAAGAATAAGCAAGTCAAGTCCTGGGAAGGCGCGAGATATGATTCCATTGGCACCACACCGGGAGCTACTAGCTATCTACTTGGACGAGAGAAGAGAGATCGGACGCCACTAAACCGTGCACATCCGCGAATCAAAAAAGACAAAAAAAAAAGGACGAATAAACAAAGAAGTTAAAGACAAAAAAAAAAGAAAACTAGAAGAAATAGAAAAGCCACACAAAAGGTAAAATGGGTCTAATAAACAAAGAAGTTAAAGAAATAGAAAGAAAATGAGCAGGAAAGAAAAAGGGAAAACAAATAGGGAAAATCTAAGTAGCGACCAGCGGTAGAAATAAAAACCTGACGGGCTTCGTGCACTGTACCGCTATCTTTTCACAAAACGAATCAAAACTAGTAAAGAATTAAATTGAAAATTTAAAATGTTTTATAGAACAAACCATTTATCCGAATTAGGATCCGTTTTCACCGTTAGACTAGTCGCGACGAGATCTTCGAAACTAGATCCTATGTTGTTATGTTTCGATAAAAAAAAATTCGGACCAAAAAGTCATCCACCCCTAACACGCGAGTTATCTATGTCAAAATATATAAGTTATCCACCTTATATCATATAAGTTATCCATCGTATAAATGAGTTAGGTCGAGGTGTTCTCATATTTCTCATTTGGATAACTTTTATATATTTTTTGTCTTATAAAACCTCGATTAATGCATCGACGAGCGATGAGTGTTCGGTCTCTAACACTCTTTGAGGATTTATCACTCGTATGTCACGGTAGCGACGACGAACAAAACCGAACCGCTAGACTACTGATTGCCCGCTACGTTTGTTCATTTTAACTCTGGGTGATGGGTGGTGGGGCATAAGATCTCATTTATTATATCATGCAAAAGGAAGTTTAGATTTAATTCCTTTTAAAAATATATGCTTGATATTTGATGTGGTAACCTTTCGAGGTTGAGTCGCTCGTACGCCTCTCGTGGAAACAAACGACGGAGCCGAGCCGTTAGAATAACTTTTGCATTTTATCTCTAAATTAATTTTTATAGTGATGGATAACTTATATATTATTGGGTGGGTAACTTAAATGCTGAAGTATGGATAACTCTCGTGTTACTAGTGGATAATTATTGTACAATGTTATGGATTTTTTTTTGTTATCCGTGTGGATAACTTTGTATAATTTTCATGATAACTTTAGTTTTCTTTTGGCATTATAAATTTAAGCCTTGGTTACCTCCATCGTAGTTAATTACATGTACAATATACTTACTTGATTTGGACACGTTCGCCTAGGTGTTAGGATACCGTGTCTTTGAGGTCGACGTGGTAAAAAAATTATATAGTTGGAGTTCACATTTACACATGTGCATACATAAAAAAACTCAAACGCAAGATCTATTTATAGGGTGGATAACTTATGTAATACCAGGTGGATAACTTACGTAATCCAGTATGGATAACTTTTGTGTTACAGGTTGATAACTTTTGGGTCCGAAAAAAGTTATCAAAACATATCGATATGGGATCTAGTTTTGAAGACCTTATCGCAACTAGCCCAAAGGTGAAAACAGATCCAAAATCAGATATACGATTTGACCTGCAAGTCATTTTGAATTTGAGATTTTCGAAATTAAATTAGACGTTAGCTATTTTGTCGTTTTGAGATTAACAGCTAAATTGACAATTATTAGACCTAGGCCATCTCATGCATCGTATATATTCACGCATGCATGTTCGGCGTGAACAAACGCCTGCCAGATTTCGTTATTTCTAAAACGGTTGTTGGGTAGCTGCGTCCAACAAATAATTGAAAACAGAAACTTAAAAATAAAAAAGAAAAGAAAGGGGAAGGGTAATGGCCTGGCCCATGCTGGGCTCAGACCCGGTAAGTTGGCACCATAGCTTGGGGCGTGCTATATACAACCACCTCACTAGTAGAGAAAACTTTATAGCCAGATTCTTTACCGTCGACAAAGTGGGCCCAGGGTCGCCGGCGGTAAGGCCTTCCAGTCCTTCCTCGCGTTACCGCTGACGAATGAACACTAGGTTCACCAGGGCCAGCCCATATACCTCCGACGAACAGGCCTCGCGCGTGTCGGGGCTGTGGTGGGCCGCGTGCCCCCGGATGGGACGCCCTTTAGCGCCAGCGAAATATTGCCCCGTTCGCCGGGACTAGAGCCCATTACCACCGGAGGTAAGTGTTGCGGGTCCCACTTGTAAGTGGGTGCTCAGCTGTCGCCAGTGAATGCGCCCATTCTTCGGGGTAAGTGATGCGGGTCCCACCTGTCAGGTCCCTGGTCTCACCCTCCCAAAAAATCCACAATCCCCTCCCGAAAAATCCGCAATCCCCTCCTGATGCAACCCTAGAGTCGCCCCGCACTGCCACGCCCCACATCGCTGTGCCCCCTCGCTCTCGCCTCCTTCTCCCCTCGCAACCCTGCCTCCGTCGTCGTCCCACGCCCTCCTCGCTATCGCTGTCCCACGTCCACCGAGGAGAAGCTCGTGGAGAAGCAAGCCGTACGTGGACAAGGCCTTGGAGGAGCAGCCCATGGAGGAGCTCATCGTCATCCGCCCACCTTCATTTCCGCGCACTCGTCGTCGTCCTCGTCTCGGTGGTGAGCCCCCTCTCACCTCTCTCCGTTATCCTCTAGGTTGGTCGCCGCCAAATCCAGCTTCGCATGTGGCTGCGCTATAACTCCTATCCGTCGATGCTGCTATGGGGAAAGCTCCTAGTACGCTGGCGCCGATGCTGCTAGAACCTAGACTGCGTTGCCTTCTAATACACTAACTAGACATATATCAACTCTGAAACTTAGTAGCCAGTGTGGCAGAAGATTATGGTTTGCTCGGCTAAATAACTTAAGTAATTTATATTTTGATGTGGATCTACCAAACTTCCAACCTGGGTATGTCTAAATAACTTAAGTAATTTATGTTTGTCAGATGATTTTGCACTTTGGTTTTCACAAGTTGACACAAAGTAGAATTTTCTGATTCTAACTAAAACATATATCTTATCTATGGAGAGCTCGAGCATTTTCATTTGGGATGGATTGTGGACGGGGATTACATGAAGTCCTCTTTGTTAGTAATAGGAATAAATACAATGGAGTTGAATCCAGATATTCAACATTCTAGTTAAATAATGCTAGAGATTATGCTTACTTACAATTTTTATTTGTTGGAGCTTGCATTCTTCTAATGTAGCTCATGAGCATTGTTGGTTTCGTCAAAACTCTATACATAGTGAAAGCAGTAGCTTATATTCCTCAAAAAAAAGACAGTAGTTTACTGTGGCCTGTGGGGATTTATAGATCTTAGCATGAGCAAAGTGTTTGTCATTTAATTCTCAATTTACAGACCATGACATGAGAAAACTTGAGTCTGAAGCTACCTGGCCATGTGCAATTTCGAATTTGACTCGGTAGTAGAAAAAATGATTTCATATTGTATCCTATATGCTACCTGTCCATGTGCATAGTAAAACATAATCAAAAACCTATTACATTACCAATGAATGTTAGGTACATCAACTTCATTCGTAAAGTATAACATTCCATTCCATATTCGTAAAGTATAATGATGTATAAGTGTACTTCTTCGGTATGGGCTTCATCTGGAGCTTGAGTTCTTGTTATTTATTTAAGGGTGTGTGTTGGTATATTGTTGTAGTGTGTGTGTGTGTGTGTGTGTGTGGTTGTTTGGGCTTTTAGGAGCTGATCTATACTAGATCAAAGTTGGTTCCTTTTTTGTTTTGGTTCAACAAACCCAATGTTGCCTTTTAAAATTTAGTTAGTTTGTTGCCTTATTAATGCATGTGCTGTTGTTTCTGCTTATCAAAAGATGCCCCTAAACTGACTGTTGTGTAGTAGTTCCTTGTCTTGTAACAAGAAAGAAAATTTGAAGCAGAGCAGCTCCTTTAACTTGGTTAGTTTCTTATAACTTGTGTAGGAATCCTAGGTTCTAGTCTCATGTTATTCTGTGCAAGACATGTTAATCTGTTGCTGCAGCTTTGGAGATCAATCACCATGGTCACCTATTCTTTTGTTCGTTCCTATGGTTCATCATGGTAATCAGCAAGTTTTACTTGTTTTTATGATTTTCGGGTTCCTCTAGCAATGTTTGGTAAAAAGTAGGAATAAGAATGGTGAGGTGTCCATTTTGGAACAGAGTGAGTAGCTCTTTATTATTACCAATGCTAGTTGTTGTTTGTATTCCTTATTCATTCATAAAATGAACTACCTGTAATGTCTCTCGATTAAGTTGGTTTATTGGATGAGAGAGTATTGGTACTGCTAGAGCATTTTTTTAGCTTATGAAAAGATCCAGGAGGCTTATTTATACTTGTACATGTGTTAGACTTATATGAGCATTTGAATAATACTCCCATTCTAGTATCATTTTAAGTTTTCCTCAAATAATTGTTAAATTTCTAATGATTATTGTATTTTTAAGTAGTATGGCGTAGGGGGAGCCAACGTACCGTGATGTGTATCAGAAGCCGACGAGGATCCCCACACGGGAGGCTAAGATCACCGTCGTCAATGGGAGTAGGCGCCACCTTGGGACATGGCGGTCTCCCAAGGAGGTGAAACGTGCCTACGACTGCATGGCAGTCTAGCACTTCGGGGCGAGGGCGATCCTAAACTTCCCCGAGCATCAATCTAGGGCCATTCATAATAGGGCCCGTGGATATGAGAGTCGCCACGAATACGGAGGAGCGGGAGAACCGGCTGGTCAAGAGACAGCTTCTTCATGAAGGGAATATGCCCGAGAGGCAATAATAAAGTGGTTATTATCGTATTCCTTATTTATGATAAATGTTTATTTTGCATGCTATAATTGTATTGATATGGAAACATTAATACATGTGTGTTTAATAAACAAAAAGGAAGTTCCTAGTTATGCCTCTCTTATAAACTAGCTCGTTGATTAACAAGATGATCAAAGTTTCCTGATCGTGGACATTGGATGTTGTTAATAACGAGGTCACAACATTAGTGTAATGATGTGATGAATATTCATCCGAAGTATAGCATTACGATCAAAGTCATTGAGTTTATATTGCTATAACAACTTACGAAGTGATCCTAATCCTTAGACCATGAGATCATGCCAATCACTACCACCGGAAGAGTTTCTCGATGACATCAAACATCACACCATAATTGGGTGATTATAAAGATGGCTTCAGAACTACTAAAGTTTTATGTTGAGTCTCATGGATCGAGAGTGGAATTTGTTCATCCCGATGACGGATAGATATGCTCTGGGCCCTCTCGGTGATATCACATTGATTACCTTGCAAGCAAGTGATTTGATCACTAGAATGTTATATCACGGGAACGAGAAAAGAGTGCATGTCGGTAACGAGATCAAACTAGGTATGGAGATACCGATGATCGAATCTCGTACATGTAATATATCGTGAAACAAAGGTATTAAGATACTAGCGTAAAAGGTTCCGACGATCACAGGAAAGTCATCGTTGAATGTGCGGGTGTCAGTATGGATCTCCAGGTCCCGCTTCTGATTATTGATCGGAGAAGGGTCTCTATCATGTCCGCATTATTCGCGAACCGTAGGGTGACACACTTCAAGGACACTGACATCCAATTGAAGCAAAAGTTTCATGCCGGAAAGAATAACAAGCGCATGAATTTATTTCACTAGACACCGAAATTGTTTTGGTTGAAATTGCTGAAACTGGTTCTGCATGTGAAACTGAATACTAGCAAGGGGTTTTATGTGAATGTTTGTTAATTAAAGTAATTAACAAAATTCTGAATAAATAAATAAAATAGTTTTATTTAAATGAGAGCTTGCATTAAATTTGGTGGAAATTTAATGCATGTGAGTGGATTTTTGAGTGGAGGATTTTCATTTTGAGTGGGAGCTCCACCCACATGAATGTGGAAGAGGTGGGGGCAGCCACCATGGATGGCACCATACACCTTGGGGTGCCCCCCTCTCCTTATAAAAGGCCCCCCCTCTCCTCTCAAAGCACACCTCCTCGTGAAGGATCTCTCTCCCCCTCTAGAATTTATCCCCCATGGTCTTGGACTAGCAAGATACATGTTCCCGGTGGCTATTCGGCAAGAAAGGGTTGTGCTTCCGCTGCATCGCTGGAGCGAGGAGGCGGAGGTTGCTCGGTGTCTTGTACGTGTGTGTGAGCACGGATGCCCTGCTGCTTTGCGGCGCTAGGACTTCCTCTAGATCTTGAGATCAGCAAGAGATCGTCTACATCAACCACGAGTTCAACTCGTTAAGCTTTGTCGGTCTTCAAGGGTATGTTCTCTACGGATATACATCCGCCCATTGTTTGTATCTAGTAGATAGATCTTGGTACTTAGTTCCATCGTAGGAAATTTTTTGTTTTCTATGTTGCGAACCCCTATAGTGGTATCAGAGCCAGGTTTATGCGTAGATACTTTGCACGGGTAGTACACATATGAGTATGTGGGTGATGATGATCATTTTATTTCTTCTTAGTTGTACTTTTGATATTGGTGGCATAGTGGGATGAAGCGGCCCGGACAAACTTTACATGTCCTCGCACATGAGACCTGTTTCACGCTTGACATGCAACTAGTTTTGCATAAGTGGCTAGCGGGTGTCTGTCTCTCCTACTATAGTCAATATCTAATTTGCAACGAGTTGTCAACAATTTGGTTATCCTCATTGTGGTTCATGTTCGTAGGTAAGAACGGTTCTATCTTCGAAAACCCTAAGCCACGTAAAACTTGCAATGGATAAATTAGAGGCGTCTAGTTTAGATTGTTGCTAGGCTAGTGTTATGATATGGTGATGTTGTAAGTAGAAGTATGTGATGATACTCTTACAACACACATAACGTGTAAGTTCCATATACATTGGCCTTACACATAAAGGTATGATTTTGATCATACCACGATGCACATGATGGAGATCATATGCGGGAACCATATCATTTCACTTATAAACATGTGATGTTTAATTGCATCTTATATTGCTTGTTTGGCGTTTTATTAGCATAATAAGATGATCCCTTATTTAGATATCAAGATAAAAATGTGTTCTTCCTTAAGTATGCACCGACAATGTTTCGTCGTTTCAAGACATCACGTGATGATCGGGTGTACTTGAATCCACGAGCATATCTCGGGTGTAAGACAGTTACACACGCGAATACTAAGGTTCTTAATTGGCGAGCCTAGCATGTAAATACATGGCCTCGGAACACGGACCAAAAGGTTAAGCATGAGTCATATGTTTTGATATGATGACCATATGGATGCTCACCTTTGAAGCTACACCGACTCACGTGATGATCAGACTTGGTGTAGTGGATTTGGTTCATTTAATCACCAAAAAGGCACGAGGGATGTCGTTTTTGAGTGAGAGTTCATTTCTAATTTGGATTAGTAGAACTCAATTTATCATGAATCAAAGTGAATTTGCATAATTTGTTGTAGTCATTGGCATTCGTTCACCACCTTATGCTTAGTTATAATTGAGATAATAGAACTATAGAATTCTGGATATATACTTTACGAACTGGTATCATATTGTGTTGGGTGTCAATCTAAAGTTTAAAGTCCTATTGCAAACTTTCAGCAAACTCTGTTTACTTCGTGAAATTTAATAATTTGTATTAAATCGAGAGTAACAATTTCAGTGTTAGTATCTTAAGTATCATGTTTGCCTCCATGATTCTTGATTGTTTTAATATCAAGTTTATCTAGGAGTTGAAAGAATTGTTTCAGAAACCATCATGTGTGACAGATATAACGATATCTGAAACAATGTTTTGGTTACAATATGATAGAGTATAATGTATGTTCTCATATTGATAGAGTAGATGCTAGACATCCTAATCATCCAAAAGGGTTTTGGAAAGTAATGTTATAGTCACGATTGGCCTTTATAAGCTACGGTAGCTTGATCATGAAAGTCTTCATGATAAGGATGAATAGAAGATGTATGTAAAGTGTTTACTACACTAAAAATATTACTAAAGAATGGATTTTGAAAGAATACCGATCATTTGATGATGGTGATCTACTTAAAAGTGCAAGTCCAAAGGTATTATTATTTGAATATACACGCTTTGGACTATGTCTCATGTATATGGCGCCACTGATGATGTTGATAGATTCTTTTAAAAAGGAAAAGGAAATGCTGAAATAGAATCTATAAAATATACTTGGCAGAAAAAGAAAAGGTTGGAAATATCCAATTTAGGTATATGGATGATATACATGTTATGATTGTATTCTTTGCTTGTTAGACAATGTGGTTCTTGGGTATTGGATACCGAATTGGTTGGTATAAAATTTCATATGGAACGACGCAATTCATAAACCACAATGGCCTAAGTAACTAGCAAGAGAATATGTGATGATGTTCATCGAAAACAAACAAACCGTTGTTTGTATTTCTCGTTGACATCAAAGCTTGACTTCAAGATTTGTTTTAATAATTGTTATTTAAATCAGGTATTATGAGAACAAAGGTTGTTCAAATAATTACTGTATTCCATATAAGATGGATGATTTACAAATCTAGTTGGAGAAATCACATCCATAAAGCTAATGCTAAAATGTCGCAAGACAAATGATTGGAAGATCACTTACGAAGTGACATCGCCATTTAAATTATATTGGAAAGAAAACATGAAGAAACTCCATTTTCATAGATTTTTGGAGTCTTTGATTTGATCAAGTGATGCTTGTGAGACTTTCCTCAGGATAATTAAAACTTCGTTCAAAGTACAAAGAAGAACGAACGACTAAATTATTGGAATTTATACATATCGATGTATGTAGTCCATTATGTATAGTCGTAAGCGATGGATTTTAACTTCATATGCTTTCTCCGGAAATTTGAGTGAATGTTCACTTAATGAGAAAGAAGTATAAAATATTTGAAAAACGTTTCAAAGACTTTCAAGATGAAGTGGAAAATCATTATAACAAGAAAATAAATTATTTATGATCTAATCATAAATGGATTTATTTGAGTTACAAGTGTAACAACAAAATAAATGAATTATGATTTATCATAAAGGGATTTATTTGAGATGCAAGTTTAGCAAAACACCTAGATTTACATCTCCCGAAACACCATAGGAGTATGGAGTGTTTGAGATTTGTAATGAAACCTTGTTTGATATGGTTGGATCAAATGTGTTATTTATAAAACTGTCATTATGTTTTAAAAGATTAAAACTTTAGAGACTACCACTTTTACAGCTAAAAGAGCTCCATCTTGATCCATTGAAATGACACCATATGAGTTATGTTGTGGGGTAAAACCCAAGTTGTCATTTCTTAAATTTTGGTATGCTAAACATAAGTAAGATGTTTACAACCGAAGTCGGATGAGCATGTATTTATAGGTTATTTCGAATAACAATTGGTTATTTCTCCATAACACCAAGGACAAAAGGGTTTGTCGCTTGAAATGTGAAGTTTCTTGAAAAAGGAATTTTCCGCAAAAAGTTAAGTGGGAGGAAAATAAAACTTTGATAAGGTTAACGAACCTTAGCTATATGTGCTGAGTTGCGCAGCGCCGGAAAATGTTCCGGAGGCAGCCAGAATGCTCATGGCTCACGTGCCTCAAAGGTTGCGGTCATAGAGGTCTAAGTTCCTATTGAACCAAGTAGGTCGGATAAACAATCAAATGTTGAGATTTGAGAGTAAAGGCGTGTTCGGCAACAGCCTAGCTTCCCAAAAATCCTAGCTTCCTGCTTCCCGATCGATCGCCAGCTTCCTATGCGGAGCGCAAAACGTTCGGTGCTGATGATCCTTGTCCAGCTGGGCTGCGGCCCGTTTAGCTGGGCTGGCCTGCTCCAGCTAAACTTTTGTTTCCATCCTATTTGACACTTTTCGTAAGTTGTGTCGTGGGTCATTATTTTTCTAGCTTAGATTTTGTTGAACTGAAAACCTTTACGCGTATCTACCTAGTTTGGCCGTTTCCAGATGAATTTTCGTACTAGTACCGATTTTGGCATTTGTAGGCTTGTTGTACCTTGAGCTACCGATGGAAGTGGATGTGATCTGCTGCACATACAGGACGCCGTGGCAGAGAGCAGGTGCTGCTACTTGAGGAGGAAGGGGCTTCAAGAGATGTCGGGGCTGGAGAATCCATTGCCTGTGCTTGAGGCGGAGAGGAGTATGTCAATGAGCCTATGCTGTCTTGCTGACGAGGCGGAGAGAAGCGGCTATGCCGTGGCAAGTCTTGAAGCAGAGTTGCGGGGATCCATGCGGCGGAGGGTCGTGGCGGAGATGCTACGTGTGAAGCTTGGCGGAGGTCGAGGAGCAAGGTGACATGCATGCATGCTGGCCGGAGGAGAGGACTCACGGGACGGGGTCCGTAACATCGCGGTAGATGGATTTGGGAATTGAAAGACGATGGAATATTTGAGTGAGTCTAGCGAAGGGTTCTCTTGACTTGGCGGTGGAAAATCCTTGTAATTTCTTACTGCTCCGCCTTCAGCTGATCCGAGGAGTCACGGGAGAGGTGCTCCGCGATTTGTACATGTATTTTGGCTGGCTTCTCGGATCCAGCTCCGTGGAGTTTGCGTGTTCGGTCCAGCTCTGCGATGGATTTCAAGAAGCTGGAAGCTAGAGAGTTGCCAAACACACCCTAAATCATTACTGTTTGACAATGATGAACCGACTACATGCAAAGAAGCGATGATGGGCCCTGACTCCGTCAAATGTCTTGAAGCCATAAAATCCATGATAGTTCCATACATGAGAAATCAAGTTTTGAACTTGGAAGACCCTCCGAAAAGGTGTAAAAACCTATCGGTCGTATTTGGATCTATAAAGAAACAGACATGGATGTTTCACATCTATGAAATAGTCGACATGTCGTAAAGTATTTTATGACAATGTTCAAGGAGTTGACTATGACAAGATTTGATCTTTCATAGCGATATTTAGTCTAGGTGGATTAAAGTAGCAACCACTACATATAATTTGGTATATGGTAGATGAATAAACAAAACAAAGTTCTTCTAATAGAATGGTTACCTAGGTCGTGTACATGACACGGTCCAAAGGGTTTTGTTAATTCAAATGATGCTAAAAGGGCATGCAAACTTCAATGGGTGAAGTATGCATCGCGGAGTTGGAATCTTCACCGTGATGAAAAGGATTTTTCATCAGGACACGATGAAGATGCTTGCATTTGTAAGAAATTAAGTGGAAGCGCTGAGACATATTTCTAATACATTATGTGGAGGACATCTTGTTGATTGGAAATGATGTATCTTTTATTGGCAAAGGTTAAAAATTTCATTTTGATAAAAGACTTAGGCAAAACCCAAATATTTAGCATGAATGTCTATAGTGGATAGACTGTGACGCTAATATGGTTGTGCCAAACGTATATATATGAGATATTGAAGGAGTTCAATATAGAAACGACAAGAAACGGTTCTTGTCGTATGGAAAAGAATTGAATCAAGATTCAAGTGTATCGACACTTGATAGGTGAAACAATATTCAAGTGCTTTGACACTTGATGAGTGAAATCACCAAAATGATTTGATCAATCATACCATGATATGTACACATCCAGATATGTCCTATGCTCTAAGTGTTATAAGCATATACCAGAATGAATCATAAAATGATCATTGGACGATAGTGAGTATATTCTTATGATCTTTTGGAAGAACTAATAATATATTTATGTAGAGGTGACAAACAATTACAAATAGTTCACTGTAAAGCGTTAGATCGATACTAGTTTTGTCACAAGATACAAATTAAGTTTATCTCAATTTAAACTATGGGTGGCACAATGTAATGGAAAGGAGATTCCATGATGGTTTTGGATGTATTCCAAAGTTAAAATATTGTGACGAATACTACAACAATAAGGCTAAGTATATGACTGCTATAGTAGCAGCAAAGGAGGGCATTTGTGTCAAGTAGTTTGTTATGAAACTAAGATGTGGTTCGCAGCGGGCTAACACTAAAGATATATTGTATGACAATAGTATCGACATGATTTAACCCCAAGGAACTAAAGGTCTTACCGAAAGACCAAATTTATACAATGCCATCTCATTGGAGAATGAGTGATGCGTGAAGACGTAAAGACATGCAAATACACATGGACCTGAAAGTGTCAGATCCGTAGATTATGTTAACCACTTGCAGTTGCGTATATGGACACCAGAAAGCCATAGGTGTTCAATACACAAAGTTTTCAAACTAGATTATTGTCTCTAGTGCAAGTGGGAGACTGAAGTGAATATGCCCGAGAGGCAATAATAAAGTGGTTATTATCGTATTCCTTATTTATGATAGATGTTTATTTTGCATGCTATAATTGTTTTGATACGGAAACGTTAATACATGTGTGTTTAATAAAAAAAGGAAGTTCCTAGTTATGCCTCTCTTATAAACTAGCTCGTTGATTAACAAGATGATCAAATTTTCCTGATCATGGACATTGGATGTTGTTAATAACGAGGTCACAACATTAGTGTAATGATGTGATGAACATTCATCCGAAGTATAGCATTACGACCAAAGTCATTGAGTTTATATTGCTATAACAACTTACGAAGTGATCCTAATCCTTAGACCATGAGATCATGTCAATCACTAACACCGAAAGAGTTTCTCGATGACATCAAACATCACACTGTAACTGGGTGATTATAAATATGGCTTCAGAACTACTAAAGTGTTATGTTGAGGCTCATGGATCGAGAGTGGAATTTGTTCATCCCGATGACGGATAGATATGCTTTGGGCCCTCCCGGTGATATCACATTGATTAGCTTGCAAGCAAGTGATTTGATCACTAGAATGTTATATCACGGGAACAAGAAAAGAGTGCATGTCGGTAACGAGATCAAACTAGGTATGGAGATACCGATGATCGAATCTCGGACATGTAATATATCGTGAAACAAAGGGATTAAGATACTAGCGTAAAAGGTTCCGACGATCACAGGAAAGTCATCGTTGAATGTGTGGGAGTCAGTATGGATCTCCAGGTCCCGCTTATGATTATTGATCGGAGAAGGGTCTCTATCATGTCCGCATTATTCGCGAACCATAGGGTGACACACTTAAGGGACACTGACATCCAATTGGAGCAAAAGTTTCATGCCGGAAAGAATAACAAGCGTAGGAATTTATTTCACTAGACACCAAAACTGTTTCGGTTGAAATTGCTGAAACTGGTTCTGCATGTGAAATTGAATACTAGCAAGGGTTTTATGTGAATGTTTGTTAATTAAAGTAATTAACAAAATTCTGAATAAATAAATAAAATATTTTTATTTAAATGAGAGCTTGCATTAAATTTGGTGGAAATTTAATGCATGTGAGTGGATTTTTGAGTGGAGGCTCTTTTATGGGAGTGGAGGATTTTCAATTTGAGTGGGAGCTCCACCCACATGAATGTGGAAGAGGTGGGGGAAGACACCATGGATGGTGCCATACCCCTTGGGGTGCCCCCCTCTCCCTATAAAAGTCCCCCCTCTCCTCCTCTCAAAGCACACCTCCTCATCAAGGATCTCTCTACCCCTCTAGAATTTATCCCCATGGTCGGACTAGCGAGATACATGTTCCCGATGGGTATTCGGCAAGAAAGGGTTATGCTTCCACTGCATCGCTGGAGCGAGGAGGCGGAGGTTTCTCGGTGTCTTGTACGTGTCTGCGAGCACAGATGCGCTGCTGCTTTGCGGCGCTAGGACTTCCTCTCGATCTTGAGATCGACAAGAGATCGTCTACATCAACCACGAGTTCAACCCGTGAAGCTTTGTCGGTCTTCAAGGGTATATTCTCTACGGATATACATCCGTCTGTTGTTTGTATCTAGTAGATAGATCTTGGTACTTAGTTCCCATCATAGGAAATTTTTTGTTTTCTATGTTGCGAACCCCTACACTTGACTCCTTGGTCTAAACACTCCGGAAGGATCCTACGGTGATGGTGCAGCAGTACAAGGTCTTGGCGGCCATTCAGCGCCAGCAACCCGTCCAGGAGGCAGGTCCCTATAGGTCCAACAACGCGGGCTCCTCCACCACGCGTCCTCAGGGACCGTATTACGGGTTTAGCCCCGATGACTTTACCGTCAAGCCCACGTGGTCTACTGACCTATCTTCCTTAGGTTTTTCTGATGACGTTGACGACGCCTGATCTAGCTAGGACAAAGACATGGATCAGTTACTTGTCATATATTACTTATCCTGCTAGACTTTGCGATATTTTATGTTCAATTATTATGCTAGAATTTATTTGTGCTACTTACTTTATAACTATGTTTACTATGCGTCTTCTTTCTTGATAAATATAGAATGAATCAAGTGTGCAACAACTATGCTCAACGATTAGGGAGGTTCCTGGACAAGAATTTCCCCATAGTGCTCCCTGTCAGGTTTGAGGCTAGGACGGTATGTGCTCTGAAATACATAGTACCATGAATGTATATATAGAATTGAAAATAAACCATTAACTTTGTTGTATTGTTATTGTTTTACTTAGTAAATCCCTTGCACTTGGCGATGGGACTTCATGGACCATTTCCATAGAAACACAATTGACGATAGTATGTTCAAGGTCACTTTGATGTCAAATGCTGATCTTGACAGGAGTTACGTGGTTACAGTCACCAACATAGCGATCAGGACATATTTCAGTGGACCTGGCTGGCTAAACTTCTTGAATGAGCATGACATGCAATACAGAGTCAAGATAAATATCTTTCTCATTCATCAAGCAGCTGTAATCTACTACATGTACACGCCCCTGATGATGATATCCAATAGTAAGCTAGATATGTAGTTGACCATCGTATTATATGTCGTTTACTCTATACATGCATTCTTTTATGTGACTTTCTTCTCAATATATGTAGAGTGAATTATAGCAAAGAAGCATGCAGCAATTGTGGTCAACGTAGTTGGCATTGCATGAACAGGAAGATTACCATACCGCTTCCTGCGAACTTTGGTGTTTAATGAACATCACGACTAATTGTTGTCCTATGATTTTTACTCAGTAAATCCCTTGCGGTGTATGATATGCCTTCATGGACCATCTCCGTAGAAGCATGGATGAGGTTGTCGTGTTTAGTGTCACTTTGACGCATCATCATCCCGATAGGACGTACCAGGATAGGATCACCAACGTGGAGGTCCAAACATATTTTAGTGGTCCTGGATGGAGAAGACTCCTCATTTTGTACGGCGACATGCAAGAGGGACGGGATTTCAAGTTTTTGCTCAGTCATAATTATGGCATCATCTATTTCACTTGCTTTCCTCCCGACTCTTCCGACGAGGGTGAAGATGAGTGAACTCTAGATAATGCTATGAACCAATGTCCTAGCTATATTGAACATTTGGTGGATACTGCTATTGTTTTCCTGTATTAATATGTATTTTGCTGTCATTATCCTGTATACTGTGTATTCTGTCTATTTCTTTTTTTTTTTGCTCTGGTACTTAATATTGCCGACGAACAAATTTTGTTACCCCTAGCGAAAATCAGTGCGCCAGCGTTAGGGGACCTTATCCCCGCGGAAAGGGATGGGATTCGGTGGTAGGGGCACTACCCTTACCGCTGGCGAGATTGTCGCTGGCGAGCCCGAACTCGCCGACGGTAGGCCATTTTGGTTAGCCGGCGATAGGGTATTCTCTGCTAGTGCCTGTAGTGCATGTTCCTTGCACCGCCTAAAGAAAACTTTAGTCGGGCTACACCACTGTAACCTGTTAACCGACATCTTTTTAAAAAACAATGTTTTAACTGAATCTAAGAAATGTATAGTTTTTTAAAAAAATTGAATGTATAAAATCAGTTCATAAATGGATTTCTTTTTGAATTGTGTTAACATTTCTAAACCTTTGTGAAAAAATTTCCAATCAAGTGAATATTATTTTGAACCAATAAACATCACTTAAAATACGATTTACATATTTTTAATCTATATGAACTTTTTGAATTTGGAGAATATTATTAATCTATTAACTTTTTTAGTCCAATGAAAATAGTTGAACACGCAGAGTTGTGCTTCTGCTGCATCTCTGGAGCGAGAAGGCGAAGGTTGCTCGGTGCCTCGGACGTGTGTGTGAGCACGGATGTGCCGTTGATTTACGGCGCTAGGACTTTCTCCCGATCTTGAGATCGGCAAGAGTTCGTCTATATTAACCACGAGTTCAACCTCGTTAAGCTTTGTCAGTCTTCAAGGGTATGTTCTCTACGGATGTATATCCGCTCGTTGCTTGTATCTAGTAGATAGATCTTGGTACATAGTTGTTCTCATCGTAGGAAATTTTTTATTTTCTATGTTGCGAACCCTACATTTTCATGTCTACTGTAATCAGCTAGGAGGGGTTCCCAGATCAGTTTCTAAGTAAGCCAATTAGGAAACTTCCTAGCACTCCGAGGGTTCTTACCAGCAAAACCAAGATTCAATTAAGCCATCCAATGAATATTATCTACCAACCACAAGCATAAAGTAATTCATCCAAAAAAAACCATCACTTACTGTACCAACAGGTTTAGTATTGAGAGTAGAAGGTTGTTGTTGAACCTCAATCGGTCAAAAGAACAAGTAATAGGACGATTACAGTAGCATCACTAATAATTAATCAGTAGTATCATAAATCTACCAATAGCAGTGGGAACAAGTAAGGTTCATGAAGGAATCAAGAACATGATAACATCATGCTCAACCTAGTAGATCAGATAAGCTATGAGCATTAGAGAAGTAAGATAGCAGAGTAGAGAGGAGAGAGGCAAAGAGAGAAACACCTACCTTTGGCAAGCCACAACTTGCCAAAGAGAAAGTAAAATATGACGGAGAAGTAGTGAGCGATGGAAGCCACGACACAACGGCACAGGGGCACGGGGTGCTGCACCTGCGCCTAGTCGCGACCAGTGGCAACAATCGTGACCATCATGCCACCAAGCCACCCCACCAGCGCAACACCAACATCCAAGCACCAATGCTATCATAGGAACCGTCGGGGTTGCAGAAGATGTCGTCCAACTGGCGGCAGAAGGCGGGGGTGGAGTAGAGCCAAAACCCTAGAATCGCCAATAGAAGAGGACGGTCAAAAGTGAGCAAGGTTTCCAAATCAACTTGGGCAGATAGGTAGATCTCGTAGGGGCGCATCGACTACGACCGGCAGCGGCAGCCACTATGGGTTGTGCTCGCCGGAATCGAGCGACACCGGCGTTGAGCCGTGCCAGGCGCGAGAGAGCAAGGTAGTTTGTATGGGGGAGATGAACTAGATCGTGCGGGTCGGTTTGACCGGCTCGGTCCACTGACCGGGTTGGTCTAGACCAACCGTGGGCCAGACTAACTGGTGGGTCCAAGGTAAAGGAATACCAAGAAAATAAATAAAAATAAAAAGGAAATAAGAACTACCAAAATAACCTCAATATGATATTAGTTGTATAAAAATAAATAAAAATCCTAAAAAAATACATATAATATATCAAAATGGTCATAAAAATAATATATATCTAGGAAATATAAAACATTACTTGTTTAAGTCAAAAATGCAAATAAATATTAACACCATTAAATCCTAAGTGAAAATTCATAAAAAAGGAAAAAACCTAAAAAATAAAAATAAATCATTTTTGTGTATAAAAATAAATCTAATATTTTATAAAAATACTTACCTAATTTTTTTATATAAAATTTGAAGTATTCCAAAAACATTTAATCCTTTATGGAATTTTATAAACATAAGATTAACACTTAAAATAAGTAAAAACCAATTCTAAGATCCTAAATAAATATAATTTACTAGAAAAATACTAATTATAATATTCGAAGACATTTTAAGATTTTTAGGTCATAAAATTTTATCTGACTATTTTACTAAAATAAGATAACCATTTTGATAATCCTTAAAATTATTTCCTAAGTAAGAAATAATTTTATTTCCTTATAAATACTAAATCCTTTAAGTCTAAGTCCTAAATTCCAAAATCGTAATTAGGATTCATAATAAAACTTAGGTGTAAATTATTAACTTTATAATATATTTTTAAATCTTAAATCAAAATTTCAAACCCAGAACCTTCAAAATAACTTTATACATCATTCACTGATATTAAGGGGGGATAATCTTAATATCTAAATAATAGTTAACATGACTTTAAATCTAACACATTAATAATATCATCCAAATTATACTTTCATTTAATAGTTGCATATTATTTTCATAACAGCAAAACAAATTGAATCTAATCATTCACTTAAATATAAAGTGAATAATTCCACACCTTAGTCATACTTATCATAAATCCAAAACTTGAGAATAATTAAAACAAATTACACCTTAAGTTTATTTACCATTTTAAAGTTAACTTTAGTCTCAAAGCTTATAAACATCATGTCTAATAAAGTACTTATGTTTGTATAGTTAACTTTGGTCTATTTCAATTAAGACCTAAAGCATCTCAAGACCCAAATAATCGAGGAAACATTAAGAAACATCGACCACATTATATTAACCATAAAGATTGTTTAAACCTTATAAAAGAAACTTTTTCTTTGAAGGTTATTCCTTTTGCCACTTCAAACAATAAATCTATAATAATTTCCTTCAACCCTTAAACAACCCAAAAAATAGACTATCATCATAATCACCAAATAGCAACTAATCTCAATCTTAGATTACTATTGTACTCAACTTTTATGTCTTGAATATCAAGACTTAAGTTCCTTATAAATGCATTTCCTGTGAAGTAAAATTTAAAGATGAACCAACTCTTAAAGGAATCACCTAAGTTCACTTCACTTAAAGTATTGGGGATACACTTTGGAGTTTTACAAAAATGCATAATAGCATATTTCTTCTTTAAACATTAGTCCTTACCGGACCAATGATGCTAATTTCACATATTGGATCTTCCATTGTCTCGAAGATCGTGAGTGCATAATCTTGCAATCACAAAAGGCAAGTTCACACTTGCTCATGTCCTTTGATTATTTTCTGTAAAGTATTTTGCAAATCCAATTTTGTCATCACCTGCATTTCAAAAAGGTCAGAAAACACTATTTTCATAATAATATGATTATAGGTTATTTACCATGAGGTAATAACCTACTATGAAAGTTCTGGTGGTAAAGGAACATATGATCTAGGACTTAACTGAAGGGTTCGCAGCATAGAAAACAAAAATTTTCCTACGATGTGAACTATATACCAAGATCTATTTATACTAGATACAAACAACGGGCGGATGTATATCCGTAGAGAACATACCCTTGAAGACCGACAAAGTTTAACGAGTCCAAACTCGTGGTTGATGTAGACGATCTCTTGCCGATCTCAAGATCGAGAGGAAGTCCTAGCGCCAAAATCAGCCAGATCCGTGCTCGCACACACGCTCGAGGCACCGAGCAACCTCCGCCTCGCCTCCAAATGATGCAATGAAGCACAACTCTTTCTTGCCGAATAGCCACCGGAACATGTATCTCGCTAGTCCGAGACCAGGGGGGATAAATTCTAGGGGGGGAGAGAGATCCTTCAGGGGGGGGGGGGGGGGAGAAGGGAGGGGGGGGGCTCCTTTTATGGGGGGGGGGGGGGGAACCCCAAGGGGGTGGCCGGCGCATGGGGGCTGCCCCCTTGCCCTCCCCTCATCATGTGGGTGGACACTCCACTCACAAAACTCCTCCAAATTCCTCCACTCAAAATCCCACTCAAAGATCCCATTAAATTTCCACCAAATTTAATGCAAACTCTCATTAAATAAAACTCTTTTATTTTATTCAGAATTTTGTCAATTACTTTAATGACAAACATTCACAAATAACCCCTTGCTAGAATTCTATTTCACATGCATAACCACTTTATGCAATTTCACCCGAAAACCTGCTTTCGATTCTAGTGAAATAAATTCCGCGCTTGTTTATTCTTTCGGCATGAAACTTTGCTCCAATTGGATGTCGGTGTCTCTTAAGTGTGTCACCCTACGGTTCGTGAATAATGCGGACATGATCGAGACCCTCTCGGATCAATAATCGAAGCGGATCTGAGACCCATATCGACTCCCACATTCAACGATGACTTTCTTGTGATCGCTTAACCTTTTACGCTAGTATCTTAATCCCTTTGTCTCACGATATATTACATGTCCGAGATTCGATCATCGGTATCTCCATACCTAGTTTGATCTCGCATCGACATGCACTCTTTCTCGCTCCCGTGATATAACATTCTAGTGATCAAATCACTTGCTTGCAAGCTAATCAATGTGATATCACCGAGAGGGCCGAGTATATCTATCCGCCGTCATCGGGATGAACAAATTCCACTCTTGATCCATGAGCCTCAACATAACACTTTATTAGTTCTCAACCCATCTTTATAATCACCCCGTTACGGTGTGACGCTTGATGTTATCAAGAAACTCTTCCTGTTAGTGATTGACATGATCTCATGGTCTAAGGATTAGGATCACTGTAAGTTGTTATAGCAATATAAACTCAATGACTTTGATCGTAATGCTATACTTTGATGAATGTTCATCACATCATTACACTAATGTTGTGATCCCGTTATTAACAACATCCAATGTCCATGATCGTGAAACCTTGATCATCTTGTTAATCAACGAGCTAGTTTATGAGAGAGGCTTAACTAGGAACTTTCTGCTTGTTTATTAAACACACATGTATTAACGCTTTCAGATTAATACAATTATAGCATGCAAAATAAACATCTATCATATACTTGGAATACACATAATAAACAATTTATTATTGCCTCTCGTGCATATTCCTTCTGCCTCCCACTTGCACTAGAGACAATAATCTAGTTACATAGTGATATATCTAACACCCATTGAGTTCGTGTTGATCATGTTTTGCTCTAGGGAGAGTTTTAGTCAACGGATGCTACATTGAGATCCGTATGTACTTTACAAATTTATATCTCCATCCTTGACATGCTCATGGATGGAGTGAAACCGCGCTTAATATGCTTGGAATGCTTGTGAGACCTTGGCTCTTTGGCATTGGCAATGGCACCATTGTTGTCACAATAGATCACCATTGGGTCCAACGCTTGCCACAACTCCTAGTTCGGATATGAACTCCTTCATCCAAATCGCTCGAGCCGCTCAAGCAAAGAACATATTCGCCTCCGTTGTTGATCCCGCTACCACAGGTTGTTTGGAGCTCCTCCAACTAACCGCTCCGCCATTCATGAGAAATACGATCCGGATTGAGACTTAGAGTCATCCGGATCGGTGTCAAAGCTAGCGTCGACATAACACTTAGCGACGAGCTCTTCTTCACCTCAGATACAAGAAACATATCCTTAGATCTTCTTAAGTACTTAAGGATATTCTTGACCGCTATCCAAAGGTTCAACTGGATCCGATTGGTACCTACTAGTCAAACTAATAGCGTGCCACATCCGTCTTGTACATAGCATGGCGTACATTATAGAGCCTATGGTCAAGCATAGGGACTTTGTCCATTATCTCTCTTTCTTCCGCCAAGCCGGACTTTGAGTCTTACTCAATGTCTTGCCTTGCAACATAGGTAAGAACCCTTCTTACTTCCGCCCATTTTAAACTTCTTTAAAATCTTATCAAGGTATGTACTTTATGATAGCCCTATTAGGCGCCTAGATCTATCTCTATAGATCTTTATGCCTAATATGTAAGACGCTCACCTAGGTCCTTCATTGAAAATTTGTCGTTTAGATAACTTTTAACACTGTAAAAGTTCTATATCATTTCCATCAATAATATGTCATCCACATATAGTATCAGAAATGCCACATTGCTCCCACTCACTTTCTTGTAAATACAAGTTTCTCCATAAGTTTGGACAAATCCAAACTCTTTGATCACCTCATCAAAGCGGAGATTCCAACTTCGTGATGCTTGCTTCAATCCATAGATGGATCGCTGAAGCTTGCACACCTTGTTAGCATCCTTAGGATCGACAAAACCCTTTGGTTGTATCATATACAACTCTTCTTCAATATTACCATTGAGAAACGCGGTTTTGACATCCATCTGCCATATTTCATAATCGAAATATGCAGCAATTGCTAACATAATCCTAACTGACTTTAGCATCGCTACGGGAGAGAAAGTCTCATCGTAGTCAACTCCTTGAATTTGTCGAAACCCTTTTGCGACAAGTCGAGCTTTATAGATGGTCACATTACCATCAAGACGCTTTTCCTTTGAAAATCCATTTGTTCTCCACGGCCTTTCGTGAGGTAATTCCACCAAGTTCCAAACTTGATTTTCATACATGGATTCCATCTCGATTTCATGGCTTCTAACCATTTGTTGGAACTGGCTCATCATCGCTTCTTCATACGTCCGCAGGTCATTATTTTCATCAACCATGAAATTTATGACAGATTTCCGACAGCTGAGCCGTGACGCGTCTGCTTTGACCTGCGAGGTTCGTAGTACTCTCTTCGAGTTTCATGATCATTATCATTAGTTCCTTCTTCAACAGTGGAGCCAACTCCTAACGACTTCCTGCTACCGCGCTACTCGCCATACTTTGAAGAGAAGGTTCCATAACCTCTTCGAAGTTCTACCTTCCGACTACTCACACCTTTCATGAGAAACTCTTTCTAGAAAGGATCCATTCTTGGCAACAAAAACCTTGCCTCGGATTCGTGATAGAAGGAATACCCAATAGTTTCTTTAGGGTATCCTATGAAGACGATTTTTCCGCTTTGGGTTCGAGTTTATCCGGTTGAAGTTTCTTCACATAAACATCGCAACCCCAAACTTTAAGAATGACAGCTTAGGTTTGTTTCAAACCATAATTCATACGGTGTCTTTTCAACGGATTTAGATGGTGCCCGATTTAAAGTGAATGCAGCAGCTTTAGTGCATAACCCCAAAATGACAACGGCAAGTCCGTCAGAGACATCATAGATCGAACCATATCTAATAAAGTACGACATTTAACGCTCCGACACACCATTTCATTTGTGGTGTTCCTAGTGTGAGTTGTGAAACAATTCCACACTCTTTCATGTGAGTGCTAAACTCGTAACTTAGATACTCACCTCCACGGTCGAGTAGAAATTTGATCTTTCTATTACGATGATTTTCCACTTCATTCGAAATTCCTTGAACTTTTCAAAGGTTTCAGACTTGTGTTTCATCAAGTAGATATAACCGTATCTACTCAAATCATCCGTGAAAGTAACAAAATAACGATATCCACCTCGCCGACACACTCATTGGACCACATACATCGAATGTATGATTTCCAATAAATCCGCCTGCTCCATTGAACCTAAAACGGCGTTTAGTCATCTTGCCCATAAGGCATGGCTCACATGTATCAAATGATTCATAATCAAGTGATTCTAAAAGTCCATCCAATGGAGCTTCTTCATGCTTAATGCCAATATGACCTAGACGGCAAGCTACACATATATGCGGATATATCATCACTAAGTTTAATCCTTTTAGCATCAATATTATGAATATGTGTAACATTATCATCGAGATCCAACAGAAATAAACCATTCAACATTGGTGCATGACCATAAAAGATTTCATTCATATAAATGGAACAACCATTGTTCTCAGATTTGAATGAAAAACCACTTTGCATCAAACATGATCCAGATACAATGTTCATGCTCAAAGGTGCACCAAATAATGCTTATTTAAGTTTATAACTAATCCCGACGAAGTGGAGAGGTAGCGTTCGGGCGATCACATCAACGCTTGATCCATTGCCGACACGCATCTTGACCTCACCCCTTGCTAGCGGTCCGCTCCGCAGCCCTCGATTCGAAAGTTACAAATATTAGCAACGAACCGTATCAAATACCCAAGTGCTACCGCGAGCACTAGTCAAGTACACATCAATAACATGTATATCATATATACCTTTGTTTGCCTTGCCGCCTTCTTGTCCGCCAGATACTTGGGGCTTGGCTTCCAAAGGGCTCCCCTTACAATAGTAGCACTCGGTATCGACTTAGGTCCAACTCGGTTTTTTCAGCGCTGCAACAGCTTGCCGCCTTACTTCCTTCCGCTTTCCTTCTTGTCTTTCTTGAAACCAGTGTTCCTATTGATCATCAACACTTGATGTTCCTTTTGATCTCCACTGTAGTTTTAAGCATCGATGTAAGCTCGGGAGAGACTTCTTCATGCCTTGCATATTATAGTTCATCACGAAGCTCTTATAGCTAGGTGGCGTAGACCGCAGAACACGATGGATGCCTAAGTCAATGGGAATCGTTATTCCCAAGGACACAAGCTTATCGGCAGAATCGACATCTTGAGTACATGCTCACTAACGGAGCTGTTCTCTTCCATCATGCAGCTAAAGAACTTTTCTCAAGCATTGTAGTTTCTACAAAGAAGATGTGTGTCGAAAATCATTTTCAACTCACCCATTGTATCAAAAGCATTGCCGTTTTAAACGCTTTCAAGTTCCGCTCTAGCCCATACAATATGCCGCAATGAACTGTTGTGGTCCTCCCGACGAGTCGATAGACATTCTTCTCCTCGTCAGGCATCGTCAAAGGTGGGGCCTAACGCGCTTCTAGCACATATTGCTTTTGTGCAAAGAGAGGAGAATCCTCAAATTCATGGCCCATTCAAGAAAGTTGCTACCGTCGCTAGTTTCTTTCTCCATGAACGCATTGAAATTAAAAGGTGTGGTGCCATCTACAATGTAATTTGTAAAGTTTAGACTAAGTGTATGATAGATTGAGTTCAACTAATCTATATTACGAATGAACTCCCACTCAAAAGCGACATCCCTCGTGTCCTTTTGGTGATTACATGAACCAAATCCACTACACCAAGTCCGATCATCACGTGAGTCGGATAGCTTCAAAGGCGAGCATCAAATGGGCATCATATCAACTATATGACTCATGCTTAACCTTTCGGTGCAGGTTCCGAGGCCATGTCTGACATGCTAGGCTCGCCAAGTTAGAACCTTAGTATTTTATGCGTGTAACTGCTTTTACACCAAGTATGGTCGGATCCAAGTACACCCGATCATCACGTGATGTCTTGGAGCGACGAAAACATAATCGGTGCATACTAAAGGGAGAACACATTCTTATCTTGATATTTAAAATGAGGGATCATCTTATTATGCTTAACAAAGCGCTAAACAAGCAATATAAGATGCAATCAAACATCATATGTTTAATAGTGAAATTATATGGTTCCCGCAGATGATCTCTATCATGTGCATCGTGGTATGATCACTATCATACCTATATGTGTAAATCCACGCCTATGGGTTTTATTACGCTATGTGTTGTAAGAGTATCATCTCATACTTCTACTTACAACACTAAAATATCATAACACTAGCCCAGAAACAATCTAAACTAGACGCTTCTAATTTATCCATTGCAAGTTTTACGTGGCTGAGGGCTTTCGAGATAGAACCGTTCTTACCTTTAACATGAACCACAACGAGGATAATCAAATTGTTGACAACTCGCTTGCAAAATAGATATTGACTATAGTAGGAGAGACAGACACCCGCTAGCCACTTATGCAAACTAGTTGCATGTCAAGCGTGGAACAGTTCTCAGGTGCGAGGACAGGGAAAGTTTGTCCGGGCCGCTTCATCCCACTATGCCACCAATATCCAAAATCACAAGAAAGGAGCAACAACATGATCATCATCGCCACATACTCATATGTGTACTACCCGTAAAGTATCTACGCATAGATCCGCTCGATACTAATCAAGGGTTCGCAGCATAGAAAACAAAAATTTTCCTACGATGTGAACTATATACCAAGATCTATTTATACTAGATACAAACAACGGGCGGATGTATATCCGTAGAGAACATACCCTTGAAGACCGACAAAGTTTAACGAGTCCAAACTCGTGGTTGATGTAGACGATCTCTTGCCGATCTCAAGATCGAGAGGAAGTCCTAGCGCCGCAAATCGCCAGATCCGCTTTCGCACACACGCTCGAGGCACCGAGCAACCTCCGCCTCGCCTCCAGCGATGCATGAAGCACAACTCTTTCTTGCCGAATAGCCACCGGAACATGTATCTCTCTAGTCCGAGACCATGGGGATAAATTCTAGAGGGAGAGAGATCCTTCACGAGGAGGTGTGGAGAGAAGTGAGAGGAGGGCTCCTTTATAGGAGGAGGGGGGAACCCCAAGGGGTGGCCGTGCATGGGGCTGCCCTTGCCCTCCCTCATCATGTGGGTGGACACTCCACTCACAAATTCCTCCAAATTCCTCCACTCAAAATCCCACTCAAAGATCCCATTAAATTTCCACCAAATTTAATGCAAACTCTCATTAAATAAAACTCTTTATTTTATTCAGAATTTTGTCAATTACTTTAATGACAAACATTCACAATAACCCCTTGCTAGAATTCTATTTCACATGCATAACCACTTTATGCAATTTCACCCAAAACCTGCTTTGGTATCTAGTGAAATAAATTCTCGCGCTTGTTTATTCTTTCGCATGAAACTTTTGCTCCAATTGGATGTCGGTGTCTCTTAAGTGTGTCACCCTACGGTTCGTGAATAATGCGGACATGATCGAGACCCTCTCGATCAATAATCGAAGGGATCGAGACCCATACCGACTCCCCACATTCAACGATGACTTTCTTGTGATCGTCTAACCTTTACGCTAGTATCTTAATCCCTTTGTCTCACGATATATTACATGTCCGAGATTCGATCATCGATCTCCATACCTAGTTTGATCTCGCATCGACATGCACTCTTTTCGCTCCGTGATATAACATTCTAGTGATCAAATCACTTGCTTGCAAGCTAATCAATGTGATATCACCGAGAGGGCCCAGAGTATATCTATCCGCCATCGGATGAACAAATTCCACTCTTGATCCATGAGCCTCAACATAACACTTTATTAGTTCAACCCATCTTTATAATCACCCCGTTACGGTGTGACGCTTGATGTTATCAAGAAACTCTTCCGTGTTAGTGATTGACATGATCTCATGGTCTAAGGATTAGGATCACTTCGTAAGTTGTTATAGCAATATAAACTCAATGACTTTGATCGTAATGCTATACTTCGGATGAATGTTCATCACATCATTACACTAATGTTGTGATCCCGTTATTAACAACATCCAATGTCCATGATCAGGAAACCTTGATCATCTTGTTAATCAACGAGCTAGTTTATGAGAGAGGCTTAACTAGGAACTTTCTGTTTGTTTATTAAACACACATGTATTAACGTTTCCGTATTAATACAATTATAGCATGCAAAATAAACATCTATCATATACTTGGAATACACATAATAAACAATTTATTATTGCCTCTCAGGGCATATTCCCTTCATTAACAACCAATATCGCCAGTGATTCTTGCATCGTATATCATGCATTAACCATGAGATTTGGAATGGGACAGAGAAGTCAGTTGTATCTTCTTCCTCTCGCATGTAGCCGGATGTGCAGGTCGTGGATGTTATCCTCATAGCATGCATTAATTGGTAATTCATAGAGGATATGCAGCATATGGGTGGGAACCCTCAACGTCCCAAGATAGTTCTGGCATTTGACGGTCAGTACTAACCATTGTCGTAATTCAATGGGTGGGCATGGCTTGGATCTTAGTCTGGGCCCCACACCAAGGAAGTGTGGACGAGAATGCAACTCGAATATGCAACAAAGATAAGGTCTCTCATGAGTAAAGTAACGCACCTCTGAAGGGTGTAAGAATTGTAACTTGTCACTCCCTGTTACGGAAAGGATCTATGAACACGGCAGGAAATGAACTCCATGAAAGTTCTAGTAAACCTGTGAAGGCTGACGGACATAGCTTTTCAGAATAAAATAAACCTTTGAAGAAATGTTTATGAAAACTTGTATTGCCTACGACCCATGGTCTGTGGCTGTAGATATAGTGCATCAAACACTCCTTTCTAGTGAACTTAATGAGTACGCTCGTACTCAACGTATCTTCTTAACCCTTGCTAGATTCTGAAGTCAATACAGATGACGTCTACATCAACTGATGCTCCAGGAATCATCATCATCAAAAGTTCAAGTTCTTCAATGAAGTCAACATATACATCAAATAAAGTGAAGACGAAGTTGATGATTAGATAGGAATATAACCTCCAGCCATAGAACCTACTTTTGTAGAGTATTGCAATAGCAGCAATGCAAGCCAAATAGTTAGATGCTAATCTTATTAGCAGAATAATTATGACTTGATTATTTCTGGTTCTTATTTATAAGAAGTTTTTTTCTCTCTCTTTAACCTAGAGTATTCTCTGGATCTTTTGTAAAGAGTCAAGTTGTAACCTATAGTCATGTATTGGGTCTGATGTGTTTCTGTTGCACCACTCTGAGGGATGTAATACTAGTGAATGGTGTTTCATTGGTGTTATGTCAGCGACTATAGTGTACTATATCATGCAGTGGTATGTTGGGCCACCGCAGTATGTTTTGTGATATATACAATATTCCAAGTATGATATTTTTCCTTGCAATTATATCACATAATATGACACCATGCGAAGGTTTTACATTGTTTGGATCATTTTTTAATTTCTTATGCCCGTTTCAAACTATGGCACAACAGCGGGCATGAGGATTCTTAGCCCGGGGCTGAGCCTCGCTAAAAATGCAATGGATCTCTAATGAAATAGTATATTGTGAACCAAAAAATTATTTTCCAATAAATCATGAACATGTAGTTCAAATCTGGCCGACTTCCTCCTAAGTCGGCAGGAACTTGTTTTTTCATGAGGGGTGGATGGAAAGGTTTAGTATACTCTGGTCGGGAAATTGTCCATGTAAGGTGGTTGATACGTCGGAAACGTATCTATAATTTTTTATGCTCCATGCTTGTTTAGTACTCCCTCTGTTTGGAAATATAAAATGTTTTAGGTTTGTGAAGGAGATGTATCTAGACACATTTTAGTGTCTAGATTCATTTGAACCTATACACTAAAAGGTGTCTAGATACATCTCCTTCACAAATCTAAAACATCTTATATTTATAAACGGAGGGAGTATCTACTTTGCTTTGCTTTGCTTTGTCTACACTTTGAGGTGTTTTTACATGTTTTATGGTACTAACCTATTAACAAGTTGCCACAAAGGCCGTTACTGCTTTTTACGCTATTTTTGGTTCCAGAAAATCTAGTAAGGAAATATTCTCGGAATTGGACGGGACAAACATCAAAGTCAATAACTTTCCATGGGGAACAAGAAGTATAGAGGGGAGACGGAGAGGCGTTCCAGGGCAGCCACACCCCCTAGGCGCGGATGGGCCCTGCCCCGCTCCTAGGCAAGGTGTGGGGCCCCTGGCCACCGCCTCTGCCTCCCGCTTCGCCTATAAGAAGTCCTAGATGCAGAAACCCTAAGAACCCGATCAATATTCCACGAAACCTTCTATAGCCGCCACCACCGTCATCCCTAGATCGCGGGGATCTAAAGTCCTTCCCGGCACCCTGCCAGAGGGGAGATCATCCCAGAGGCCTTCTCTCCGGTATGATGCGTGAGTAGTTCCACCTTGGACTATGGGTCCATGTAGTAGCTAGATGATTGTATCTCCTCCTTGTGCTTTCATGTATAGATCTTATGAGCTCCGTTCATGATCAAGATCTAGTCTATTTGTAATCATGCATGTTGTGTTTGCGGGGATCTGATGGATATTGAGATTATTATGTTGGATGGTTTTGTCTTTATGATTCTATCATGTCTGTGTTGTTTGTGATCTTGCATGCTCTCCGTTGTTAGTAGCTATCTTGGCCAAGTAGTTGCTAGTGACTCCAAGAGGGGGTATTTATGCTCGATAGTGGGTTCATGCCTCTAGTTTCCAAGGGAAGTGACAGAAATCTCTTCGGTTGTAGATGTGTTTTTGCTACTAGGGAGAAAACAATGGTCTCTTCTTCATGGAACATGTGGACTGTTTACCTTACACACTTTGCTTAAAGCAGTTATCTGTTGCTTGCAACTTAATACTGGAGGGGGTTCGGATGATAACCTGAAGGTGGACTTTTAGTCATAGATGCAGTTGGATGGCGGTCTATGTATCTTGTTGTATTGCCCAATCGAATCCCATAGGATCTTTCTGACTAGTAATTGCATTGTTATGCCTTGTTTAGTTCATGTCAATTGTCCTGCTGTAATTTGTTTACCCTTCATGCCATGTTGTTTATCTAAGGAGAGCACCTCTAGTGAACTATGGACCCCGATCCAATCTTTACCATTGATACATCTTCCACTGTTACTTGTTTACTTGCTGCAAACCATTACCTTCCACACAATACGTTTAATACTTTGTTACAGCAACCGGTGAGATTAACAACCTCACTGTTAGTTGGGGAAAAGTCTTGAGTTTGTGTTGTGCAGGTCTCCGCATTGCTTGCAACACCTGTGTGACGTTTCCTTCCTCCTACTGGTTCGATAACCTAGGTTTCTTCCTGAGGGAAAACTTGCTGCTGTGTTGCTTCACACCTTGCTCTTGGGGTTCCCAACAAAGCACTCCTACATCAACTCACCGCTGCATCAAGCTTTTCTGGCGCCGTTGCCGGGGAGGCTAAGGACGTCTTCACTAGGGGAGTCCTCCACTTCCTCTCTCTTTACTTTGTTTTTAGTTTTCTTTGTTTCTTTTGCTTAGTTCTGTTTGCCTCTTTTCAAAAACCCAAAAAAATAGTTTAGTTTGGTTTTCTTTCTTTATTCAAAAACATAAAAAAATAGTTCCTGCTCTAGTTGTTGCTGCTTTTTTGGCTTGCCCACCTTTGCCAAAATGAACTCTGCTGAGAACACCAAGTTGTGTGACTTCACTAGCACCAACAACAATGATTTCCTTAGCACACCTATTGCTCCACCTGCTCTTGATGCTACCTTTTATTAAATTAATCCTGCTTTGTTGAATCTTGTGATGAGAGAGCAATTTTTTGGTGCTAGTTCTGATGATCCTGCTGCCCATCTAAATAGCTTTCTTGAACTTTGTGGTATGAAAAAGTATAAGGATGGAGATGGAGATATTATTAAGCTCGAGCTTTTCCCTTTCTCCTTGAGAGGAAAAGCTAAAGAATTGTTGTTATCCTTGCCTAAAAATAGTATTGATTCTTAGACTAAGTGTAAAGATGCTTTTATTGGAAAGTACTATCCTCTTGATAATATTATATCTATGATAAGCGACATTATGAAATTTAAACAACTTGATAGTGAACATGTTGCTCTAGCTTGGGAAAGAATGAAATATTTGGTTAAGAATTGCCCCACTCATGGACTCACTGCTTGGATGATTATCCACACTTTTTATGCAGGTTTGAACTTCTCCTCGAGAAATCTGTTGGATTCAGCTGCTGGAGGTACCTTCATGGGCCTCACTTTGGGTGATGCAACAAGGCTCCTTGATAATATGATGGTTAACTACTCTGAATGGCATGTTGAGAGAGCTCCACATGGTAAGAAGGTAAATTCCGTTGAGGAAACTTCCACTTTGAGTGAAAAGATTGATGTTATTATGGCTATGCTTGTTAATGGGAAAGCTCCTCTAGATCCTAATAGTGTTCCCTTAGCCTCTTTGGTTGCTCAAGAAGAGCAATTTGATGTGAACTTCATTAGAAACAACAATTTCAAAAACAATTCCTATAGGAATAATTTTGGTGGTAGCAATTATAGGCCTTATCCTCCTAATAATGGCAATTCCTATGGAAACTCTTACAATGCTAGGAGTGCCCCCTCTGAGCTTGAGGTCATACTCAAAGACTTTATTGGTAAACAAACCACTTTCAATAAGGCTATAGAGGAAAAGATTTTAAATGTTGAGAAAAATATATCCTCTTTGTCTGAAGCTCAAACCTCCTTGGTTAATAAAATGGCCGCTAAACCTGAAACTATGGAAAGTACCTTTGCTGCCACTCATGACATACAAGTTACTATTGATGAAAATGTTCGACTGTTAGCTCAACTTCATGCTAGGTGGGAAAGGGAAGCTGAAATTGATAGAAACAATAGTGTGTGCACCATCACCACTAAACCACAAGTAGTCCCTATTCCTCCTTCTACTGTGCCGAAGCCTTTTGAGACTACTACTAGTGATGCTAAGCATGACTTTGATATTGATGGTTGCAATATTTCTGAAGTGATTATGTTCCTACAAAAGCTTGCTAGAAGTCCTCATGCTAGTGATATGCATGTTGCTTTCACTAAACACATTACAGATGCTCTTGTTAATATTATGGAAGAGAAGCTAAAACACAAATCTTCTATTCCTAGGAAGGTAGAAGATAGTTGGGAACCCATTATTAATGTGCAAGTGAATGACTTTGATCTCAAAGCTTCATGTGATATTGGTTCTAGTGTCTCTATTATGCCTAGGAAGATTTACGAAATGCTTGATTTGCCACCATGGGAAGATTGTTATTTGGATGTCCCACTCAATGATAATGCTAAGAAGAAACTCATGGGGAGTATTAATTATGTTCTCAGTATGGTTAACAATGCTTATGTCCCGGTTGATTTCTATGTTTTGGATGTTGAATACAATGCTTCTTGTCCTATTAGTTTGGGAAGACCTTTTCTTAGAACAACTGGTGCCATCATTGATATGAAATAAGGCACCATTAAATATCATTTTCCATTCAAAAATGGAATAGAACACTTCCCTATGAGGATAGAGAAGTTGCTTTTTGCTCCTCCTTTGAGAGCAAGGTTTGATGTTAATGCTTCTTCATTTGAAAATACTTAATTCTTCGTGCTTCTTGTGCCTAACTTAAAGGCGTTAAAGAAAAATACTTGTTGGGAGATAACCCAAGAGTTTTCTTGAGTATTGGAAGTTATTGCTTCTGTAATTACCTATCCTTATCCTCTTTGTTTGCTTTTTGTGCCAAGAATGACCTCTAATGAGAGGGAAGTAAGATTTGGGGAGTTGTTGTCCTGAAACAGATTTCTGTCCTCCACCAAACAAATTCTTGAGGAGGCTCTGTAACTCCGATTGAGCTTAAAATTTACGAATAAATCCCCCAGTATGTTAGATAACTTTAGTTAGTTCATTATTTTTTGATTTGAGCAACAAAAGATGTTCGAAAAAAACAGTTTCTACCTGCTGGTCTGTTTTGACAGATTTCTGCCATTATTTGCATTTGCTTCTTATTGATTCCTTTTTGAGTTATCTTTAGGTGAATTGAGCTTTTTGAAGGAGTTGCTACAGTATCTTGTGTTTTTGGTGAAAAGCCTTGATGTTCCAAAGCTTTTCCAGAGGTCTAATATCTTTTGAATAAACTAATGTTGCTAATGAAGATTGTGTGAAGTTGTGTATGAATGAAAAAATTTAGGTGTAGAGAGAGAATGATGTAATGAGATGAAGAATAGACAAAAACTCAAGCTTGGGGATGCCACCCCAGTGTCACCCCAAGAAATATCCAAGAGGTACAAGCGTCAAAGCATGGGGATGCCCAAGGCATCCCCTTCTTCATCAATAAAAAGCTCAGGTCTGTCTAGACACTTCGTTTTTATTGTTTCATGCACAAGTTGTGTTGTTCTTGGAGCGTCTTAGTTTTCGTTTGCTTTGCTTAGGTTGTTTAGTTTGCTTGAATAAAGTATTTTGGACCCCCGTTCTTGATGTGTTGTTTTGCAAATAAGTTCCTTGGTGTTGGAAAGGAGTAGTAAGTTCTTGCTTGAAAGTGCAAGAGGAGCTTGCATTGATTGTGACTTAGACTTTATCATGACATGCTAGGTGTTGTTTTGACCTTATGCTTAGTGATTATTGCTGCAGCATGTATTGTTCCAAACAATTGGGATTGCTTAGTGTGCCTTGAAGAAATTATGCGTTGTTTTAGCATGCAAAAAACATAGTATTATGGTATTATCCTTTGATGCTTTGCTTGGGTTGACTTGGCACATGCTCACACCATGTTATGACTATGAACAAGTCAGCATAGCCTCTATGATCATTTAGTCCTCGACTGGTAGTACCACTCTATGCTTTGATTAGTAATGATTTGTTGCACTGCATGATTATGGCCATTGTTGCTCTCTTATTTGGTTGCTCTCAGTCTTTTGCTAGCCTCCACTTGTATTAGTAAGTTCTACTCATGCTTCCAACTCCCAAAAAACCAAGTTATTCCAAAGTGTCCACTATAAACTCCTATGCATGGTGTGTTACACCATTCCAAGTATATTCTTGTTTTCAGTTATCTTCCAATTAAAAACTATTTTGTTATGTGAAAACTTAGTGATTAAAGCCCTCACGAACTTGAAGGCACACTTTATATTCTTTGCCCCTAATATACTTGAACCATTGTGTCATCTATGTTGTATATGCTTGCACTTATACGTTGGAATTAGCAGAATCGTGCTATCACGGGGAATGTTTTCAACATTGCACTTGTACTTTGTACTCAGTTGATATCATGCTCTTTTGTCTATGGATGTCACCGGTGTGAAATAAAGAGGGAACTTGTAAGTCCATGGAGTTTGTATTCTGTGTTAGAGAAATGCCTGGGCCACTAGCCTAAGCCATGCCTAATCATGGTGGAAACTTGCAGCATCACCATAGTGAGCTATCTATGAAGCATCCTCAATAAAAAGCTATGCATATGGTAAATAAAAAGATTGCTGAGATGCTCATTATCTGCTTGCCTTGTCATTTTGGTTATGGGAAAGCTCATGTACCATGTGCAAGGGGTACCCCGTTGGCGGTTCTCTATGATATGCAAATACTTACAATGGCAAGAACTTACAGGTGACTAAAGTTGAGTAGCATGAGGTGTGGCCCTCGTATTCAAGGGACTTGAGATTGCCAACTTATACTTCGCCAAGCATATACTCCATCTTTTTTCACTTTAACCTTAATCACTTCAAGATGCTTATGATAGGGGCAATGAGGGCTAAAAGCTAACAAGTACCATAATTTTTGGAAGCTCTTTTTGAAACTTGAAATCCTTGCTTCCTTTATAAAAGGCCTTTCTTCCACCTTTATTTGAGTCTCCACCTTCTACCTTTAGGCACCATTAAGAGAGCATGGTTGTAATTTTGTGTGCAGTGTTCCAAAGCTTATTGATTGATGCATATTGTGATATTACTTGTTCTTGTGTTATTTTTTTCTAGTCACCCTTGTGAACTTTGAAGGTGTCATATGCATCTATTTGCTACTCTATGAGGGACAAGATGGTTACCACTATGCTATGTTTTCTGTATGTGAAACAAACAAACATTTTTCAATGCATGTTATTCATGATCTTTGTTTGTAGCCTTTCATGTTGCATGCATAGTTACTATGTCAATAACTTTCCGTGGGGAACAAGAAGTCCAGAGGGGAGACGGAGAGGCGTGCCAGGGAAGCCACACCCCCCTAGGCGCGGGTGAGCCCTGCCCCGCGCCTAGGCAGGGTGGGGCCCCTAGACACCGCCTCTGCCTCCCCCTTCGCCTATAAGAAGCCCCTGATGTAGAAGCCCTAAGAACCCGATCAATATTCCACGAAACCTTCTATAGCCGCCGCCACCGTCGTCCCTATATCGGGGGGCTCTGAAGTCCTTCCCGGCACCCTGTCGGAGGGGAGATCATCCCGGAGGCCTTCTCTCCGATATGATGCGTGAGTAGATCCACCTTGGACTATGGGTCCATGTAGTAGCTAGATGGTTGTATCTCCTCCTTGTGCTTTCATGTATAGATCTTGTGAGCTCCGTTCATGATCAAGATCTAATATATTTGTAATCATGCATGTTGTGTTTGTGGGGATCCGATGGATATTAAGATTATTATGTTGGTTTGATTAATGGTTTTGTCTTTATGATTCTATCATGTCTGTGTTGTTTGTGATCTTGCATGCTCTCCTTTGTTAGTAGCTATCTTGGCCAAGTAGTTGCTAGTAACTCCAAGAGGGGGTATTTATGCTCGATAGTGGGTTCATGCCTCTAGTTTCCAAGGGAAGTGACAGAAATCTCTTCGGTTGTAGATGTGTTGTTGCTACTAGGGAGAAAACAATGGTCTCTTGTTCATGGAACATGTGGACTGTTTACCTTACACACTTTGCTTAAAGCAATTGTCTGTTGCTTGCAACTTAATACTGGAGGGGGTTCGGATGATAACCAGAAGGTGGACTTCTAGTCATAGATGCAGTTGGATGGCGGTCTATGTATCTTGTTGTATTGCCCAATCGAATCTCATAGGATCTTTCTGACTAGCAATTGCATTGTTATGCCTTGCTCAGATCCTGTCAATTGTCCTTCTGTAATTTGTTTACCCTTCATGCCATGTTGTTTATCTAAGGAGAGCACCTCTAGTGAACTATGGACACCGGTCCAATCTTTACCATTGATACATCTTCCACCATTACTTGTTTACTTGCTGCAAACCATTACCTTCCTAACAATACGTTTAATCCTTTTTTACAGCAACCGGTGAGATTAACAACCTCACTGTTAGTTGGGGCAAAGTCTTGAGTTTGTGTTGTGCAGGTCTTCGCATTGCTTGCAACACCTGTGTGACGTTTCCTTCCTCCTACTGGTTCGATAACCTCGTTTTCTTACTGAGGGGAACCTTGTTGTTGTGCTGCTTCACACCTTGCTCTTGGGGTTCCCAACAAAGCGCTCCTACATCAACTCAGCGCTGCATTAATGGTCTAGTATTTTATTAAAAATGTGGTAGTACCAATGTGAAGCTTTCATTTGGTGGTTCCTTCACAAAACACCCCGTTTTTGGCACTCGAAAAATGGAAAATGGATTTTTGGTGCGATGAAAAGGAAAACATCCTCCTACAATATTGTAAGTCATCCCAAGATGCACATGTGTGCAAAATATGGGCACAGTATCATAAACTATGCCGCGATTCTAGCCATAACATTGGTCGTTTGGCTTGAAAGCCATAAAACCTCGAACATGATAGCTCATTTTGAGAAGGATTTTTTGTGATATTTACAATATTCCAAGTTTGATATTTTTCCTCGCAACTATTGTTGGGTTCATAGCATAGAAAACAAAAAAATTCCTATGATGGGAACTGTATATGCCACAATCCATCTATCTAGATACAATCAACTGGTGGATATACATCCAAAATACATACCCTTGAAGACCGACAAAACTTTACGAGTATGGACTCATTGGTGATGTAGTCGATCTCTTGCCGATCTCAAGATCGTGTAGAAGTCCGGCATCACTACAACTTAGTGGAGCATCCGTGATTGCACACACGTCTGGGACCCCGACAACCTCTGTGACCTTGCTCCAGCAGTGCAGTGGAAGCAGCGAATCCTCGCTCTAGAAAAAGCCACCGGGAACATGTATCTTGCTAAGCCGAGACCATGGGGGAATAGTACTAGAGGGGGAGAGAGATCCTTCACGAGGAGGTGTGAGTGAGAGGGAGGGAGAGGGAGTCCTTTTATAGGAGGAGGGGGACCCCAAGGGCCATGGCCGGCGGCCAAGGTGGCTGCCCCCACCCCTTCCTCCATTCATGTGAATGGAGCTCTCACTCACAAAATGACTCTCCATTTCCTCCACTCAAAATCACAGTCAAAATCCATTAAATTTCCACCAAATTTAATGTAATCTCTCATTAAATAAAACTCTTTTATTTATTTATTCAGCATTTTGTCAATTACATTAATTAATAAACATTCACATAAAACCCCTTGCTACTTTTCAATTTCACATGCAGAACCAATTTCAACAATTTCACCCGAAACAATTCCGGTGTCCATTGAAATAATTCCAGTGCTTCGATATTATTTTTCTAGAAACTCATTTGCTCCAAATGGTGTCGATATCCCTTAAGTGTGTCACTATATGGTTTGCGAATAATGCAGACATGATTGAGACCCCTCTCCGATCAAAAATCAGCAGCGGGGCCTGGAGATCCTTATTGACTCCTACATATTCAAAGATGACTTCTTGTGATCGTGAGAACCTTAACATTGCAACTAAATCATTTTGTCTCGCGATATTTTACATGTATAGGATTCGGTCATCGGTGTCCTCATACCTAGTTTGATCTCGTTACCGACATCTACTCTTTTCTTGTTCCCGTGATATAACATTCTAGTGATCTCCATCACTTGCTTGCAAGCTATATCAATATGATATCACCGAGAGGGCCCAAAGTATATCTCTCCGTCATTTGGATGGAAAAATCCCACTCTTGACCATGCGCCTCTACATAACATTATCAGAGTATCTGAACCCACCTTTATAGTCACCCTGTTATGGTGTGATGTTTGATATTATCAAGCTACTCTTTATATGTTAGTGATTGACATGATCTCATGGTCTAAGGACTAAAGTCACTTGTAATGATGTTATAGTAATTTAAACATAATGACTTTGATTGTATTACTATACTTTGGATGAATGTTCATCACATCATTCCACCAATGTTGTGACCTCGTTATTAACAACATTCAATGTTCATGATCAGGAAACCTTGATCATCATGTTAACCAACGAGCTAGTTTATATGAGAGGCATAACTAGGAACACTTTATTTGTTTATTAAACACAAATGTATTCATGTTTCTTATAAATACAATTATAGCATGTAAAATAAACATCTATCATATACTTGGAATACAATAATAACAACTTTATTATTGCCTCTCGGGAATATTCCCTTCAGTCTCTCACTTGCACTAGAGACAATAATCTAGTTTAAATTGTGATAAATCTAACACCCATGGAGTTTTGGTGTTAATCATGTTTCGCTCTACCACATTCATATCCATGTGTACTTTGCAAATCTTTATATCTCCATCCTTGACATGCTCGCGGATGGAGTGAAACCAGCTTTTGATATGCTTGGAATTCTTGTGAGACCTTGTTTCCTTGGAGTTGGCTATGGCTCCAATGTTGTCACAATAGATCACCATTGGGTCCAATGCGCTAGGAACCACACCCAGTTCCGTTATGAACTCATTCATCCAAACTGCTTCATGTGCTGCTTCCGAAGTAACAATATATTCCGCCTCCATTGTTGATCCCGCCACCACGGGTTGTTTGGAGCTCCTCCAACTAACTACTGCTCCATTCATGATAAATACGTATACGAATTGAGACTTAGAGTCATCCGGATCGGTGTCGAAGCTAGCTGTTGGGTATATGCTATATGGGTATCCTCATAGCATGTCTCCTATCCGGATAACCCGGGTGGCCCATAGTTGGTAGCATGGCCCATGGCCTGCTGGGCGGCCCAGTTAGATGGATCCAGAAGGGAGGCCCATGCCGGATAAAGGAAGGCTACGGTTGGAGTCACCGACATACCCGGAGCCTTGGAGTACAAGACACGCAAGACTAGTAATAGACGGTGTAGGACTCTGTAACCTGTCCGGCTAGGACTTTTCCCTGTAACCCTAGGACCTGGAGACTATATAAGTCGGGCCTATGAGAGACTTTAGGGCATGATAACTTACAATATCAGACAACCTCGCACAGCGAACCAATCTCTGTAACTCGGCGTATTGCCCTTATAGTGATTTATAGCAGGAGTAGGATTCCGCCACCGTCGTGGGATCTGAACCTGGGTAAGATGTGTTACCTCGTACCCATCAACCGTCCGCCTTCCCCACGTCTCTAAACACGCACTGTGAGGACCCCTCCATGGCGTACTCGTCGGCAATACCACGACAGTTGGCGCCCACTATGGGGTAAGAGGCGCTTCAGGCTCTTCAGCGGGCGAGGACCAAGATCTTCGCGGGAATCGGCGAAACCATGGCCATCGTTCGCGTTCTCTTCTCCGGCAACATTCCAATCGTCCCTCCCGACGAGTTCTGGATCCCGGCGAAGACGAACCCTACGCGGTGTTCGATCATTCCTATCGGAGACATCCACCTCTTCATTGGCGAAACCGACTCGGGCACTAGTTCCCTGGGAGTCGGAGGAGCATCAAGGCCGCATTTGACCGCCTACGGCAGGATAAGTTCGCGGAAGGATCGATGTCGGATCTCTCTTGAGTTTGCCAAAGATTGGAAAAATTCAAGGCCCACCAAACCGCCTTTGCAGGATATAAGGGAAGGTGGAAGTCCGCCCGGCCGCTTCGTCTGGACAGCAGAGATCCAAGTTCGTCGGCATGGTTACCATCTTCGATCTGGCGCATTGCATTCAGAGAGAAGGTGAAAACCCCTGCTATTACCTGGCCAGGTGGCTACGCATACGAGCCGATCTGGCCCACTACCCCAATGATGATGCTATGTAACACTTTGTGGAAGGACTATACCATGGCATGCTTCTCCGATATTCGCTAAGACGGCAGCAGGCGTCAGGGCACCTTACCTTCGAAGGCATGGTGAACACCGTCAACAACTACGCAGAGGCTGAAGCGGCAGCTCAGACAGCACTTCCGCTTATTGACGGAGCCCCTCCGATTCAGCCACCGCCACCACTGCCTCCGGCCGCCATCGTCGCAGCTGCACCGCCACCTCCAGTCATCATCGCTACTGTTGCACCTCCACCGCCCATCATCGAGGAAGTCCTGGCACCCTCCGACTCTGTTATTGACGTGCTTTATGCTGACTTCAGTGCAGATTCAGAGGAGATAGATTTCAGTCCAGAGGAACTAGACTCCGTTATGTAGGAGATGGAGGAGGAGTACACGCGCGACGATCAAGCCAACAACGTCGTCATGTCTCGAGAGGTGTTCGTCACCATTGGGATGACGATGGATGAAGATCAACCCGGACGAGATCCGCCTACAGCGCTGGAAAAGGGGAAGGGGCCACTTATTGTTGCCGACGATGATCGCGCAAAGATCATGCCTCCTCCGCCTAACCCAGTGCAACAGCCGCAGGAACTCGGCACCGGCCCGAGCAACAACAACACTGCAAACTTGCCACCTCCGGCATCTACGTCTGCTGCTTCCCAAGTTACTCCAGCTGATAGAGTGATGTACGGCAATCTCCTCGTTGAGCCACTGACCGTAGATCATATCCGGAACGTGACTCATTTTGACGAGAAGCGCCAGCAGCTGCTGGAAGAAGCGTAGGCCATCACGGAGCAAGGCGCTAAGCTAGATCGAGATCTGGTCAACGCGCAGAAGTCCATAGAGAAAGCTAGAGCAATGGAGGCCGAATACAATACTCTATTGTAGCAGCAGAAGGCCAAGAAAGCTCCGGCTCGCCATCAACGATCCTGGTGTACGGCGAAACCTAGGATGGGCTCCCTCGAAGCCGGCACAGGCCAAGCCATACATTGCAGTGAGGGCAAACAGGTGATGCCCACCCCACTCCTTAACCTCGTCGTCGCCAAGACCCTTCTGGAGCAGGATAGATCGCCTGAGGCAGTGGAACAGGTCTATGACCTAGTGGCCAAGGCGGTGAAGCAGCAGGAAAAGGCCACCTCTCAGAGGCTTGAGTCCGACCCAGCGCTTTGCCAGTCTAGCCAATATAAGCCGCCAAGGTACCGATCTCCTCTTGATGCCGGGTCCCAGACGGGTTCATCAGAACGGAGAGGGAGGGATGCGCGCAACAGGAAGGATGCTGTCCCCATATCCTCTGACCACGGAGAAAAGGCCCGACCTCGTCGCCCATCGCCATCGCCCCGATCCCCCCGACATCGCGAAGATCCCAAGGCTCACCATCGTACGGATATGCCCCCGCCAAAGCACAAGAGCAGGTCACGCCATGACCCTCCACGTCCGACAAGCAACCGTGACAGGCGTGAGGCGTCGCAGGAGGGTAACTGTCGTGGTCGTGGCACGGCAAATGCCATGGGTAGGCTAAAGTATGGGGCCAATGGATGCTAGTGGGATCTGGGAGGAAGATGCAACCGCCTCTACAAGCTGCCAAAGTGATGATCTTTATTTCTCTCTTGATGGGTTACAAATGCTCCTTGAGCTGTATGTGGGGACAAGATGAATCTCCCACCCTAACGGTACTCAAAGAGTCGATCCTCCTCGTGGTCCAAGCCTCCCTTATAAAGGAGTGCCTTGGGTGCCCTTAGGGTCGACGAAAAGCATATTCGTGGAATATGCTTGTCCCAAATTAGTAGTTCGCGGCCTCCTTTCCTGTCGCCCTTCTAATGACGGCAAGGCTCCAGTGGCCCCCCTCTGCGTGCCTCGGGCTCCGGGACTGCCACCTCGTGACCTCCTTCTCGCCCCTCCCACGCTGTGCATCCTTGTCTCTTGTGCTTGGCTCGCCTCGATTCCTTCTAGCCTGGCTATAGTTTGACCTTGGGCTTCTCCTTCCCTGCAAGCTTCAGATCACTCGGCCTTACCTTGTGTTACTCGGCTCGTTCTTCACCGCATCAAGATCACTTGGGTAACCCGCCGATTCTCAAGAACTCGCCGGTAACTACTTGATACATATACGGGCTTCTTTGCCGCTCATCGGCCATATCCATGATTCGCCGACTTGGACCGTAATCGGAAACTAGACGGGATAGTACCTGTCTTTCCCTGCTCGACCTACCCGAGGTTAACCCCGACATTAGTCCCGCTGGTGTGGCCTGTCAATAGCTTTGGCGGGTTATATCAGCTTCATTATATTCTTTAGTCTTGTTTCCGAGTTATGTCCTCGTCCGAGGTTTCCTCCTTCCCTCGTCGCCATGTCCTACGTGTCATCCCCATCATTGTTCTTCTAGTTTTAGGTCCCTCTACTGCTTCTTGACAAGCTACAGTGAACTCAGACTGCTGCGGCCACTGCGACGCTGTGCCGCTCCCCATGGGGATTGTAACGACCTCTCTTCGTGTGGCCGTTGGTGTGGCTCCGCTCCGTCGCGTTCGTGCCGCACCCACGATCTACACGGATAATCGCCACACCCACGATCCCACTTCCTGTTCATGGCTTGACTATAAAGAGGAACTGCGTTTGGGATTCACCTTTCCCTTATCGCCGCCTCGTTTCTCCTCCTTCCTTTCGCCAAGCGTTTCTTGCAGCCGCCGCCAGCCAGAGCCTCCGCCGGCGAAGATTCCGCCGCGCCGTTCTACCTTTCTTGCCCGCGCTCCACGGCTTTGGCTCCATCGCCGGTGAGTCCTCTCTGGCCGTCTTGCCCTGATCTTTCCCTAGATTCATCTGCCTGCTGCGTTTCGCGACGGTTCCTCCGCTTTTGCCATTGTTTCGCAAAGTTCCGGACGGGCCTTGCAGCTCTAAACTCCTCCGCCAGATCTTTCCTCCGCGATCTTTCCGGCGACATATGTCTAGTTCGTTTAGCGGCGCCCTTGTCGAGGGCAGCGACTGGCTCCGGGCCCAACGAGGCTCGTGGTGGCTCTTCATCACGCTACCGTGAGATTGAATGGCTCATCCGGACTCGAAGGATTCCCGAGGTTTCTTGCCGTTTACGCAGCGAATCCTCTCCGGACATCGAGAGGGCGGTATGTGGTTTTCATGTCTCACTTCGCCTGCTTCGTCTCCCTCTTAGCGATTTCGCTAGAGAATTCTCGATTTCGGCCTTCACCGCATCATCTTCTGCAACGCCATAGCTTCTTCTGCTTTCATCTCCGCTTCGGAGGGTTACTTCGGCCTGTGGCCGTCATTACATGTCTGGTCGAAGTTCTTCCAGATCCGCTCCAACGTTGTCCCTGAAAAATCTCTGCACCCTTCCGAGAAGTTGCTCACCCAATGTGGGCGTCATCACACCTCGAGGAAACCGTGTTCCTCGTGTCACCGGGTTGAGTCGTGCAGAAGTGGCACAAATCATTCTTCTACGCCAAGAGAGGGCGGAAGACAAGATTCGGCTCCCTCCATTCTCAATTGTCCCACCTTCTAAAGTGAATTGGCTCTATAATCCGAGGAAAACTCACGCCTTGGCCGAGGCCTTTGAGATTCGGCTTAAAGAGTTGATCCGGGCCGGTTATCTGGCGCGAAGACCGATGGCAACTTTCATTAGTAGCCGGATCGCCCTTCCAAAGCAGTTAGACCCACAAGTGTGCTACATGAGTGGTCCCTTGACCCAACCGAGTCTCGACTGTGGAGCTGGATAACTACCTTATTTATAAGCGTCGAGCTATCTTCAAGACTAAGATGCCTAAGGATTGGTCTTGGGATTAAAACCATTCACCCATGATCGTCCGCCTCCGAGGTAAGCTTAATCAGCATTGCTCGTTATTCCACTTGTTTTAGAAACTGGTTTATCTAATTTCTTACTCGCCTTGCAGAGGTTCGCAGAGCAGAAAAACGAGGACGCCGAAGTTCTGCATCTCCCTTGGCCCGCGGACAGGAGTACCCCGGATACTAGTGAGCCGGACTCCGAGGAGTTCGTCCCTAAGTCGGATCCTGCCTCGCTCGAGCTCGGCAAAACTTCAGCATGAGGAGGAAGGTGATTGGACGAGGTCCAAATTCTTGAGGTAGTTGCCGCCATGCCTATTTCTTATGCATTTCGGCTTCTACTTTCCCAGCTAATCCGTCGGTCAGTTCACGACGCCGAGCCTATTGCTTCCGGCCTCCGTTACCTCGGGAAGCGGGCTCTGCTAGTGCCTCGAGGCGGTTCCTAAGCGAATGAAGAAATCCGCTGAACCCTCCCAGCGCAAGACTATGCACAGGGTCGCGGTAAGTTCTTTTGCCTATATTTCTTGTTTCTCTCTACATTACTCATCTTGTGAATCTTCTTTCTTATTTTGCAGTGCTCCTCTTTCATTAAACCCGGTCCTAGTATGACTAGCCGTCCGATTCGGCCGCCATCTCCTCCTCCCGCTAATGATACCAGGATTCCTAGTCCTATTCGTCCTGCTTCTCCTCCAGCTCCGAATACGTTGCCTGTTCGTCGCGATGTCCGTGAGACCCCTTCCATTGACCTGATTCAACCGCCCTCCAAGTTTTCGTCGAGCCGCCGCCTTCTATGGGCCCCAGCGCTACTACTGAGCCTCCATCTACTCCGGCAGTTTCTACGCCATCCCGACCTCGGCCGAAAAGGTCGTTATCCCGGCGCCCTCTGCGACCTTATCCTCCGCTGCTCCTAAGGACTCCGTCCCTACTTCCGAGGCGCCACTTCTTGCTGATGCCTCTTCTAAGGCGAAAAAGCTATTGCCGTCAAGACTTCTTCTTCTCAGAAAGGTCTTGCCGGCTCTTCTCAGCCGAGTATTGGCGACGTGCGTAAGGGAGCTGCGCCTACCAAAGTCCCTCGTTACCGACGTCGGCAGCTTGCTCTTCATAAGAGCCCTGCGATCGCTGTGGTCGGACCGCATGCCCGGGTAAAGTTTTAACTGACAAATTAGTGGAACAGCCTTGAGCGCTGGTTGAGTATGCCAATAACCGGAATGTCTTGATCGGTTTGAGGGTAATCCAACAAACCAGCCCTTCAAATTTTCGACATCACGCCGCTTTGACCATGTCTTGCCCGTTCATCATTGATACCAACAAGATGAATGAGGTAATTATTTTTCTCCGAGTCTTAAATTATTCTTCGATGTTACCATATGCTCTAGTCCCCGAAACTTGCAAGGAAATAACTTGTTGTATACTTGGAAGTTTGACTTAAATTATTTCTAAGGTTCGTTAGTCCGCCATCTAGATCGGAGTTTAGTTGTGTTTTATTCGGACTTGGTTTAGCTTTGAATATCCAGCCATCTAGATCCGAGTTAAGTCACCTTGACTCGGATCTGGTTTAGCTTTGAATATCCAGCCACCTAGAGCCGAATTAAGCTTTGCTTGATTCGGATCTAATTTAGCTTTGAATATCCAGCCACCTAGAGCCGAGTTAAGTCCTGCTTGACTCGGATCTGGTTTAGCTTTGAATATCCAGCCACCTAGAGCCGAATTAAGCTTTGCTTGATTCGGATCTAATTTAGCTTTGAATATCCAGCCACCTAGATCTGAGTTAAGTCCTGCTTGACTCGGATCTGGTTTAGCTTTGAATATCCAGCCACCTAGAGCCGATTTAAGCTTTGCTTGATTCGGATCTAATTTAGCTTTGAATATCCAGCCACCTAGATCCGAATTAAGCTTTGCTTGATTTGGATCTAATTTAGCTTTGAATATCCAGCCACCTAGATCTGAGTTAAGTTCTGCTTGACTCGGATCTGGTTTAGCTTTGAATATCCAGCCACCTAGAGCCGAATTAAGCTTTGCTTGATTCGGATTTAATTTAGCTTTGAATATTCAGCCACCTAGATCCGAGTTAAGTCCTGCTTGACTCGGATCTCGTTTAGCTTTTACTCGTTGATTTATCATTTTGCCTCATTACTCAGGTTGCACATGACCGGGACCGCCGAAGTTCCGAGGTTGCTTTTTCGACCGAAGTCGGAAGAGAAGTACGAAGGTTCTCGTGGCAAGAAGGCTGGTATGTCGATAGTTCCTTTTCCTTATTCCCAACTTTCTCATGTATTCGTCCACGGAATGCCGGCTTACTTCTTGTTGAATAGGTAATATTAATAACCTCAATATTCGCCTTGAAAAGAAGATCAAGAACCTGGAAGGTTAGTTTCCTTTCTATTTTACTCCTTCTTCTTAATATATATGCTAAGGTTCCTTATTGCGCGTTTTGTGGTAAAGCCGAGTTGCAAGACTTCGCAGTGTCACATCAAGATTGCATGCCCATGCTCGACGTGATGCTGCATTTTAGAAAAATGCAGTTCATTCGGCAACTACAAGAAAAGACGATGAGATAGCTACTGCGATCCGAGGTGGATACCTTAAGCTCTCAAAAATCCGAACTAGAGAAGGTCGACCAAGAATTTTCCGAGGAAAAGAATCGGTGACTGGATCTGCAGAAGAACAAAGAACTCCTTGAAGTCCGAACTTAAAACCCGGGTTTGAGCGAGGAAATTGCTCGTTTGAGAAGAGCAAGGCTGATTGGGCCAAAGATCTTCGATAATGATGAGCTACATTCATCGTAGCTACTTGGCATGGCCGAATTATATTTTTCTTTTTGTCCTGCTACCTTTGACACGTTCATGCTTTATGCAGATCATTTCCCGAGGCCAAGCCCGTGAGTTCTAAAGCGGTTCTTGCAGCTCGTGCGCCGAGGTGAACTCATATCGTTGATTCGAATATTCAATGGAGGATTACTTGGTTGTCGCGGTGCCGCAGCTTGGTCCGATGAAAATTATGGGCCGGACTTGGTGCAGCCGCTATCCGAGCTTACCATGTACTCGGCGAATACCTCGGGGACTCGATATCAACGAAGTCAAGTTATTGGTGACAAGGCTGATGGCATCCGAGAGGCAGTTGAGTCTTTGAGAGAATCTGGGCATGCTGGCCGACATGGCCTCTTCATATCATGTCATGGTATGAAGACATCTCTCTGGACATCCCGAGAAATTTGCGACCGCTCCCGGGTTGAAGATCCCACTTTTGTTGCTCTTGCAAGCTCGGCGTTCCAACTCGTCACGCCGACGCGGCACACTTGGAATGAAGGGCCGAGTTTTCCCGCACCGGATCGGAGGTTGCGGCCGAGGGTGCCTCGGACGATGATTCAAATGGAGCAGGGAAGGTGAAAATGATTCGCCGCATCCGATAGCTCTAGCTCAAGATCGGACAACGGCGATGCGCGGTCCTCTTCCAAAGGTACCGGGCATTCTCAAGACGGATCGACGCTCTGAACAACCTCGGACTTCCGCGAAGTTGCACTGGTCGGCCGGAGGCGATGCAACCTCGGTCGAGGTCCCTCCAACCTCGGAGTGCCCTTTTTGAGCAAGTGTACGCCTCCAGCGAACAACGCCTAAGTTATTTCGATCCCGGTCGGGCGTATGATGTAGGCGAAGAATTTGTCAACTCTCTGCATGATTTGAATTTCTTTTGCCATGTACTGTTGTGACATTGGGTTAAGTGGATGCTCGTCCGAATTCTTGCTTCGCTGGCCCTTAATTTCTTCACCTTTTAGGGCTTAACTTTGCCGTTATTTTTTATGGTCTTATCCAGGCATGAGCGCTGAATACCTATGATATTGATCTGTTCTGAACATAAGTTAACTACTTTGTTGTGGAAGTATGTAGCAATCGCTGGATCGTTGTTTATTGTCCGAAATTTCCCCATGTAAATCAAATTTCAGAGGTAGTATAAAACTGATATGAGTGCGTTCAGCATAAGTTTGAGGTAGCATACGGTAGTCCCTTAGTCATTAGATGCCGAGGTTTAGGTATCAATACTGAAATTGATATATCATATGATAGTCCCAGTCACCGCTGGGCACCGAGGTTCATATTCGTAACATGAAAGAAATACAACATATGGCGCCCCCAGTCATCGCTCGGGCGCCAAGGTTCAAGCACATAACGCAAAGAAATAAATATAACATATGGCACCAGTCATTGCTCGGGTGAGGTCCAAACACATAACACGAAATAATATAACATATGGCAGTCCCCAGTAATCGCCTGGGTGCCGAGGTCCAAACATATAACACGAAATAATATAACATATGGCGTCCCGAGTAATCGCCTGCAGGTGCCGAGGTTCAATACATAATATGAAATAAATATAACTTAAGCGCCCCCAGTCACCGCCTGGGTGCCGAGGTTCAAATACATCATTGGATTTTGACTTTGAGATATAATGCTACGAGTAGAATGGCCAAGTAAAGCCACATTCCGTGGGCGCCTGCTTCTTCACCAGTTTTATTCGCTTTGTTCTCCGGGACTGGCGTCGATTAGATAATATGCATCGTGCAATGCTTTGCTCACAATAAACGGTCCTTCCCATGGGGTGACAATTTGTGCATGCCGTATGCTGCACTAGTCGGAGGACCAAATCTCCTTCTTTGAATACTCTTGGATTCACTTTCTTGCTGTGATACCGCTGCAAGTTCTTTGATAAATAGCCGATCGTGATAATGTCAACTCTCCGGCTTCTTCCAAGGTCTACGGCATCTTGCCGAGCTATCTCATTTGTCTCTCGAGGTTGTGTAATCGAGCAACTCTTGGCGAGTCATATATTATGTCGGTGGAGTACTCGCCCGCACACCGTAAAGAATGGAGTGTAACTGTTGATCTATTCGAGTAGTCAAGGCTCCATAACACGGGATTTCTTGATCCAACACCTGCCGACCTTTGCAAAGGTTCAACAAGTCGTGGTTTTATTCCTGATAGCACCAGTCCATTAGACCTTTCCACTTGTCCATTGGATGTTGGGTGAGCCACAGGCAATATCTAGTCTTATGTGCTTCTCTGCAAAATCTAGCAGCTCATACGCAAAGTTTGTACCATTATCCGTAATAATACTATGCGGGTACCCGTATCTCAAGATGATATCCTTGAGAAATTTCACTGCTGTGTGCCCATCCGGATATAGCACCTCCATGATGAACCCGGCCGCGAGGAGCCGAGCTATTTCATCCCCTATTACTTTTCTCCTGTCTTCGGCGAAGCGGCGGAGAGGTTGCTTCACCGGCCTTGCTCCCGACGTTTAAAGAGTGCTCAGCCAACTCCCTCGGAACACCTTGCAGATCTTGAGTTGACCATGCAAATATGTCCCGATTCTCACGGAGGAAGTTGGTGAGCTCGCCTTCCTATTTAGCGTCTAGGCCCGCACCAATAGTAACAGTGCGCTCTGGGAAATGCTCATCAATCTGAAATTTCTTCGTCTCTTTAGTTGGCTGAAAAGAAACACTGCCATGAGGGTTGGCATCTTGCATGTTCAATCAGGCCGATCGAGAGGGCTGCTACCTCTGAATCCTTTTCTTTTCTCTTGCTATAACCAATGACTCGCCAAATTTGACCGTGAAGCACACTCCATTGACTTCTTGTAATCCTGAATCGTTATCACCCTTGTGGTCCGGGTAACTTCATCTTGATAACTTATATGACTGCTCATGAATTTGGCCAACTCAGTGAGTAGAGCATGATAACAACTTTCCAGATCCACCACTTCAAATTCTAAGTTTTCGCTCTGCAGTTATCTCTTGTACATAACACGTCCACTCGGACTTTCACCGATGGGCTCACATGAAAGCGACACTATCCCATGGAAAGTTGTCCTCGTGGATCGCAGATATTCGCGATATTCCGAGTTTATGCATGGTATCTTTGTACATGATGTTGATATCGCTCCCATTGTCGATGAGTACTTTTGAAAATTTTACATTGATGCTTGGTCCAACAAATGTCGGATCCAACACAAGTCCATATGATCCTGGACTCGGCATTATTCGGGTGGTCTTTCATGCTCGTGTCACCTCTTGATCACCATGGATGGTATCTTGGTACCGCTAGACAAGCTGCATTTACTTCCATATGCGCACGCACACTTTGCTTGTCCCGATGTTATTATGAACACACAATAAGATGTGATGTTCCTCGTAATCATTACGTCCGGTATTTGCCGGATTCATCCTTCCGGCTCGGTTCATTACTTGATGCATCGATCCCTCCGATCCGAGTTATCGTACCTAGGGGAGGGGCGTAGCATCAATTGCTGTATTTGCTCCGATTATTGCGGCCGATCTTTGCTGTTGCACGATGGGGAGCGAACTCCTGCTGGGTTCCCCATCGCATTTTCATCCAGCACATTGGCGGGTTGTATGATTGGCTGGTCGGATGGGTTTGATGTGTGAAATTTGCACCGATCTAACATGGATTCGAACGTATACTTTGGCCTCTCTTGCCATTGCTTATTTTGCTCGGGTCCATTGCCTTTTCCTCATTTCTTGATGTCCACTTGAGGTCCATTTTTACATCGTTGAGTTGCTCCGTGACTTTGATCTTGTGCTACTATCACACGGGCCGAATTATATCTATAATCCGGCCTCCTCTCTTCTTCTCCTCCGAAATCACGCTGGATGACCCGCCAATTCTCAGCGGGTCTGTTGCTCACGATGATCTGCGACATTAATTCGGTTGGGTTGGGTCGCCCAATGCATAGGAGTCCGCTATTCGATAGTTTACGCCGGTGGTTGGCATATCTCTTTGCGATCGTTGCCACAAAATGGCATAACGGCAACCTTGCGCAACCAATCGATTGCTTGCGATTCGATAACTCCCTCACATGAGTTTCTCAGTTGCACCATCGAGTTAAAAACTCTCTATCCGTTTCATTCGCCTCTTTGCACATGGCTAGCTGTTGTGGTCTATTTGGTCTCTTGTATGCCGTAAAGTTGTTTAACATTTTCGAAATCTAACCAGCGTTGATACGCCACCGGTTGATTATTCAACCATACCGCTGGTCCTTCCAACATCCGTGGGACATACCGCATGCCCATCTTAGGTTGCCACCGCTATCTTCACGGTGGCATAATCAATCAACCATCTTGTGGCTTGGTACTTCCATTATGCGTTTTGTGCCTCTTGCTAACTGAAAATTCGGACGCTCGGTTCGCCCATGATCCGTGGTCCAAAACATGTCGGACCTGGTGGACCTTGCTCTTCCAACAACTCGGACCCGGTATAGCCGATCCAACTTTACTCTTGCATCACTTGTCGGCAAATCAGACAGATTCTATCCTGTATCCCATAGTGATTGTTTCCACCCTGGTTTGCGTATTCCACCTCGGAATATCCATCATTGTACCTTTCATTCATCTGATTGTGGCGAGCTGGCCTGGCCTCACTTCTCTTTCCTGTCGAAGCTCATGTCTTGGTTGCGGGTTGGGCGGCACTTCTCTCCTTACCTCGGCCGGGGTCTGGTTTTCATGATTATCTCTTGCGGGTTCTCTCCTGCCGAGATCCCCATTGCCTCGGCCGCCCTTTTCCATACTGCCGTGGTTTCTCTCCCCACTTTACCTCGGCTTGCATTGCCTCTGTTCTCATTTGCCTTTCAGCTATTGTGGTCATATGGAACAATTTGCTTGTTCCTCTTCCCGAGGTTACCGCTTTCTTTCGGCGTTGTTTCGGTGAAGATGTTGCCGCATGATAAAGCAGTGCTGCCTGCCGAATGAACCATCCGTGAAGCCCCTGGTCTTGCCGGGTTAGTTGAGTATTTCCTCATTTGCTGGTTCGCGGCGCACCGGCTCATTCACTCTTTCTTGTTGTTTCGCCGAGCTTCCCGTTAACCCCTCTAATTCCAATGCTGCGGCATTTGCCTCTCTCGTGTTTTTCGCCGGTATCAGACTCGGCAAACCCAAATCACTGATTACGCTGTGAGCTTCATGCTCTTTGTTAATGTCATTCATGAGGTTCTTCCCTCTTAATCTTAGTTCGTCCACCCGTAAAAAGTGCGATATCGCTTATTAGCTTTTGCATATTCTCTCGTGGTCCTGTTCAAGGATTCTCAGGTGATACTTTTTGGCCTCTACCAGCACCTTTTGCCTGGTTCTTTCTAACTCTGCCTGAGCATTTGCCGGATCAAGTATCGGCGCTACAAGTGTGGTTAAGTTTTCTATAGTCGCCTGAAGAATGTTCTCTGGTCTTTCCAGAGGTGGCCCTCTCACTCTTGGTGCCATTGGGGTGGTGTCATGTAGCTCGGTCGGGTTTGTCACTGGCGGAACTACCTCAGTGGTTTGCAGTGTGGTCTGCTTGGGTGCGCCTTGTGCGCCTGCGGCGTGTTCTCTGCTTGACCCGGCTACTGCTGCTCCCGCTTGAGCTCCTGCTGCGACCATCACCTCGACGCTGCCTGCAGGATGCTCTCGATGGATGGCTCGCCGCTCGAGGTGGCTCTCCGCAACAACAACCCGTGAGGATAAATGCGTGATGTCGACGCCGTAGACCAGGTCGCCCAGCCGATGAAGACCCCATTGCGCTGGGAGTTTTCCCTGAAGCTTCTGCATTGTCTCGACATAGTCGCAGAGACCAAGTCTCGGACTGCCGTAAACAACGCTCACGGTGTTGATGAAGTTTCCCGTCCGGATCACAACTCCAGCTAGCACCGTGCTGCCCCATGGCGCCAACTTTCATGGTCGGCACGCCAGATGCCATGGGTAGGCTAAAGTATGGGGCCAATGGATGCTAGTGGGATCAGGGAGGAAGATGCAACTCTCTACACTCAAGCTGCCAAAGTGATGATCTTTATTTCTCTCTTGATGGGTTACAAATGCTCCTTGAGCTGCACAGGGACAAGATGAATCTCCCACCTAATCTGACTCAAATAGTCGATCCCTCCTCGTGGTCCAAGCCTCCCTTATAAAGGAGTGCCTTGGGTGCCCTTAGGTCGACGAGGCAAGCATATTCGTGGAATATGCTTGTCCCAAATTAGTAGTTCGGCCCTCCTTTCCCTGTCGCCCTTCTAATGACGCAAGGCTCCAGGGCCCTCCTCAGGCCTCGGCTCCGTGGATGTCACCTCCGTGACCTCCTTCTGCCCCTCTGACGTTGTGCATCCTTGTCTCTTGTGCTTGGCTCTGCTCTGATTCCTTCTAGCCTGCAGCTATAGTTTGATCTTGGGCTTCTCCTTCTCCTGCAAGCTTCGTATCACTCGGCCTTACCTTGTGTTACTCGGCTCGTTCTTCACCTGCATCAAGATCACTTGGGTAACCCGGCCGATTCTCTCAGTAACTCGGCCGGGTAACTACTTGATACATATACGTGGGCTTCTTGCCTCCGTTCATCGGCTCGGAAACTAGACGGAGATAGTACCTCTTTCTTTCCCTGTCTCTGACCTACCCGAGGTTAACCCCCCGACAGTAACATCAAGGACGCTAACCCACCGCCACCTCCGCCTCCATCACCACCAAGCAGTCACCATGGCGGAGGAGGCCCGCGTCGTTCACCCAACCCATCCCCTGTTGACAAGAAGAAGAAGAACCCGGAGCCATACGATGCACGTTCGTGGATCGATAAGATCCACGAGGCCCGGGAAGGACCATACCTGGGACCACGTTGCTTTGGACCTGCAATACGGTCCGCAACTTACCCCAAGGGTTTCTGGATTGACAAGACCATCAAGCCCTATGACGGCACCGCCAAGCCAGCCACATGGTTGCAGGACTACGGCAATGCGGTGGAGATTGCCGAAGGCAACCCCAACGTCGCCGTCAAGTACCTCTCGTTAATGTTGGCAGGCACGGCCTGTCAATGGATCGACGACTTGCCGGAGAAATCCATCTGCAGTTGGTTGGACATGCAAGAAGTGTTCACCAAAAACTTTGAGGGTACATACAAGCGTCCTTGCACTGTTGGCGATCTACAGCGGTGTGTGCAAGAGAAAGACGAGACATCTCGCACCTACCTCTCCCGCTGGCTAGACATGAAGAATTCTTGCGTAGGAGTGCACGCTCAGACCGCCATGGCCGCCTTCATCGACGGGTTGGAAAGGGGCACGTTGCTCCGACAAAAGTTGAAGCGCTTGCAGGACAATCACCAGCTTGACTTGAACCAGATGATTCAGTTGGCTAGTGAGTTTGCAGCTGCCGCCGACGATGCTCGCGCCTCCCTGTCGGCAACGTCCCTCAAGATCGGAGGAATAGCAATACAAAGAGAAAAACCACTCCAGAAGAAAAGCAATCTACCGACATGGTCGCTATGACTTTTGCAGGACGAGGTGATGGCGAACAACGTGGCCGAGGAAGGGGAGCTAGTCGTGGGCAGCAACGAGGAAGCAAAACTACCTCGGCGCTGCTTCGCGTTCCCCAAACCTACGAGGAGTTCTGCGATATGTTGTGCCTCGTACACCTCGATGTCAACGGCAAGGCCACCCATACAAATCGACACTGCAAGTTCGTCAACGACCTCAAGGAAGACCCGGAGTCCGGCTACAAGTAAAGTCGGAAGAACAGACCGCGAGGCAAGGGCAAGGGGAAGAAGAAGGAGGAGGAGTCCAAGGATTCAAGTGACATGGACGAGGACGTTGACCCCAAGCACGCCGCCAAGAGCGATGACAAGGGAAAGAACCCCTTCGTGAAGAAGGCACCAGTCTACCACACTTTCCTTGGCACCCCCATCGTCCGACAACAGAAGACCTCTCTGAGGATCCTGATGGCTACTCTGCCCCCGGTTCCCTAGTACCTGCGCTGGTCGGAGGTTCCAATTACTTGGGACAGGACGGACCACCCAGACCTTATCCCTACGGAGAACCAGTACGCCATGGTCATCAACCCCTTGATTGACGGCATGGAGTGCACCAAGTGTATGGTGGATACTGGAAGCAACATCAACATCATGTACCTGGATACACTGCAGAAGATGAACTTGACGGAGGCAAACCTAAGGCGGACCAACACCATCTTCCATGGCGTAGTTCCTGGACGGGAGGCTCGGTCCCTTGGGTGCATCACACTTCAGGTTGCCTTTGGCGATGTTAATAATTACCGCCAAGAGCGCATGACCTTTGAGGTTGTCCCCTTCAAGAGCGTGTACCACGTCATATTCGGCCACGACATATTCCACACGTTCATGGCCAAGCCATGCTTCGTATACAACAATCTCAAGATACCTGGACCAAATGGTGTCATCACCGTATCCGGAAGCTTTACCAAGGCAAGGGACTGCAAGATTAACGAAGCAGCTTTCGCGGAAGCTGTCCACTACAATGAAGAATTCAAAGAGATCCAGAGCAAGGTCGATGACTTAGAGATGCCCGCGTCGAAGAAGCAGATCTCCGACTCCGCTCCTGCATTCAAGGCCGCCATCGAGACCAAGCCGGTGGAACTTGTGGTAGGTGATGCCTCCAAGGTCACCGCCATTGGGACGAACCTGGATCCCAAATAGGAAAGCACGCTCGTCGAGTTCCTCCGTGAGAACAGGGACATCTTTGCCTGGCAACCTGCCGACATGAAAGGTGTACCTAGGGAACTTGCCGAGCACAGCTTAAACATCGATCCAAAATCCAAACCAGTGAAACAACCTCTACGACGCTTTGGAGATGAGAAGAGACGCGCCATTGGCAAAGAGATAGCTAGGTTACTTAAGGCTAGATTTATCCGAGAAGTCCTTCACACCCAATGGGTGGACAATCATGTACTTGTCCCCAAAAAGGGAACCAATGAATTAAGAATGTGCGTTGATTACACCGGCTTGAACAAAGAATGTCCCAAAGATCCATTTGCTTTGCCTCGCATTGACCAAGTCATTGACTCGACGGCTGGCTTGGAACTTTTGTGTTTTCTCGATGCATACTCAGGATACCACCAGATCAAGATGAGGAAGTCGTACCAATTGGCCACTTTATTCACTACCCCATATGGCATGTTTTGCTATGTTACGATGCCCTTTGGGCTAAAAAACGCAGGTGCTACGTACCAACGGACAATGCAACGTTGCCTGCACGGCCAAATTGGTAGGAACGTTCACGCCTATGTGGACGATATCGCGGTGATGTCTAAAAAGTCAAATGACTTAATCTCCGACTTGAAAGAAACCTTTGATAATCTCTGGAAATACAACATGATGCTTAACCCTAAGAAGTGCGTCTTCGGGGTTCCAGCCAGCAAATTTTTGGGTTTCATCGTTTCCCAGTGAGGAATCGAGGTCAACCTGGAGAAAATCAAGGCCATCTTAAACATAAACTGTCCGACATGCCTAAAGGACATTCAACGACTAACAGGTTGTGTTGCAGTAGTTAGTCAGTTCGTCAGCCGACTTGGAGAGAAGGCTCTGCCGCTGTACAAGTTGCTGAAGAAGGTGGACAAATTCACATGGACGGACGAAGTAGATGCAGCATTGAAGCAGCTCAAGGAGATTCTTTCCTCGGTACCATCCTTGCATACCGAGCTGGCGAGCCCCTGTTAATCTACATGGCGGCAACCAACCGGGTAATCAGCATTGTCGTCGTGGTAGAGCGGAAGGAACCAGGCTATGAGCACGGAGTTCAACGACCAGTTTACTATGTGAGTGAGGTCTTGATGGAGTCCAAACAGCGTTACCCGAACTACCAGAAGATAGCTTATGGAGTATTCCTTGCTTCTCGGAAGCTGAGGCACTACTTTTAGGAGCACCCAATCACTGTGGTGAGCAAGACTCCATTGTCCGACATTATCAACAATAGCGACGCTACGGGAAGGGTCGCGAAGTGGGGCATTGAACTTGCCGCCTTCGAGATCACTTATAAAAGACGCGACGCTATCAAGTCACAATCCTTGGCGGATTTTGTTGCAGATTGGACGGAGATGCCAGATGCTACTCCGTTGCCGGAACCAGAGTACTGGGTGATGCACTTTGACGGATCAAAGATGCTCAACGGCTCGGGGGCTGGTGTATTGCTACATTCACCAACAGGAGACAAGCTACACTACGTTCTGCAGATCCACTTCGAGGCTACAAACAACATGGCGGAGTATGAAGCACTCATTCACGGACTTTGTGTAGCCAAGGATATTGGCATCAAGCGCATAGTTTGCTGTGGATATTCCGACTTGGTTGCCCAAACAGTGGTCGCACTGAATGCGCGGAACCCTATGATGGCGGCATATCGAGATGAAGTGGACGAGATAGCCAAGAGCTTCTTGGGCTACGAAGTCAAGTATGTACCTAGAAAGCAAAACAAGGCGGCTGATCTGCTATCTAAGCTTGGATCAGGGCGCAAACGAATTCCACCAGGAGTTTTCCTAGAGCATCTGCGCACACCATCTGTGAAGGGAGACGACATCGATAACCCGGATAGAGCTGATTCTTTCGTCAACATGGTGACAAAGGTTCCTCCGGCTTGGACAAAATCGTTCATGGAATATCTCGAATACGAAACTTTGCCCGACGATGAGGTCGAAAGACGACAAATAGTACAACGAGCAAAGGGTTATACCATAATCAATGGGAAACTCTACAAAAGGAGCACTACTGGTGTATTTCTAAAGTGTGTTTCCCAGCTAGAAGATATGGAAATCCTACGCGAAATCCATCTCGGAGATTGTGGGCATCATGTCGCTCCTCGATCGTTGGTCGCGAAAGCCTTCCAGCAAGGATTCTACTGGTTGACCGTGAAGGCGGATGCTGACAAGCTGGTTGAAACATGCATGGGATGCCAGTATTATGCCCGACAACCACATGTTCCTGCTAAAGAACTGCGAACAATACCAATAACTTGGCCGTTTGTAGTCTGGGGGCTCGACATGGTGGGGCCGTTACAGATGGCACCATGTGGGTTTACGCATCTGCTAGTGGCAATTGATAAATTCACTAAATGGATAGAAGCTAAACCCATTAGAAAGCTTGATGGGGCAACTGCCCTCAGGTTTGTCCGGGATCTAGTGGTGAGATTTGGTCTCCCACATAGCATTATCACCGACAATGGCAGCAACTTTTCACTCGGCGAAGTGGAAGCTTATTGTTGGGAAAAGGTCATCCGACTTGACCTTGCATCTGTGGCACATCCACAATCCAACGGTTAGGTTGAGCGAGCCAATGGATTAATTCTGTAGGGAATCAAGCCACGTCTGGAGGCTCCGCTACATAGAGCAGCTGGATCCTGGGCGAAAGAATTTCCATCTGTGCTGTGGACTTTACGAACTACACCCAACAGATCCACCGGCTACACCCCTTACTTCATGGTATATGGAGCAGAAGCCATCCTACCTTCCAACATACTTCACGATGCACCAAGAGTTGCCACCTACGACAAAGATGACACTGAAGAATCCAGACACCTAGATGTGGACCTTCTCGAGGAGGAGCGCGTTTTGGCATGCCAAAGATCCGCCATCTACCAGCAGAATCTACGTAGCTACCATAGTCGCCGCGTTCGGCATCGCTCGTTTAAAGAGGGGGATTTGGTGCTCCGACTTAAGCAGAAGAAGTCACACAAATTATCCACGCCATGGGAAGGACCGTTCATCATAAGCAAGGCGGTACTCAATGGGTCTTACTACCTCGTTGACAATCGTGAACTGAAGGATAGACCCAACGAGGATCATAAGCGTAAGCGACGTGACCCGGATGATGACTACCCGGAGCTTGATCGGCCATGGAACATAGCACAGCTACGTCCTTTTTACACTTAGCATTTTTTATCTAATTGTGTACCTCTTATATGATCAATGAAATAAAGCTCTCTGGTTCACTCATATTTCTGAGTCTTTTACCTCCTTTAGTGTTCATTTTTGGATCATATAAAACTTTTATGCATAAGCTTTGCAATTGCACTTGTGAAAATTCCGCCTACGGGCGTTAGCTTAAGTTTTCTGGTCTACACATTCTTTGTCGTTTTTATGTGGATTCTGGAGTAGTGACTTTTGGCACTTATTGTCGGCGATTTTGTGCTTAGGTTATTTACGGTGCCATTGGGCATCATCACCTGAGAGCATGGTTCCGACAACGAGTCTTCCGACTCACGAAAAGTCAAGCATAAGAACCAAAGTAATGGATAAGCCAGCACTTGCTTAAAAAATATATACATGCTGGAAACTAGTCCTTAAGTAGCAAGACATACAACATTGTTTTCCGCCTTAAGTTAAATACATAGTTTTTTCCGCATACGCATCAAAGGTGAAACAAATATTACAAGTTGTTTTTTCATTCCTTTGGCGCGGGTGACTTGGAAGCAGCGTCATCAGCAGCAGGAGAGCCACCCTCGAAGTCGGCAGTGTGAAGAGACTCGGAGGAGCTTTGGTTGCCGCCATCGATGGTGTTCATCGGCACGAAGATGTTGATGTTGACCAAGTCGGCAACTCTAGTGTCATAACCCGCGAGTGACGATAAGATAGTTTCATGGTTAATCTCTTTGCCATTGTCATCCACGTCGGGTATGCCAGAGGTTACCGTGTCGATGTCGGCATCTTCATAGTGTGCCTTGACCATGGACAGCGCCATCCTTGCACCAGCCCATGCACATGAAGCTTTGCAGCTTGTGATACGCTCGGGGGCTCGGCGCAGAATCTCCGAGTACTTCGCCACAGAGTCCGACGCCTTGATATTAATTTGGAGGGGCTTGGCGATCTCTTTGGCTTGCGTGATGGCGGTGTTGATGAAGTTGCCGGCAATAACCATGCATTCCTTGGCTAGAGGAGGTGACCGGGTTAAACCCATAGGAGCTGCAAATTCCGACAAGGAGTACATGAGTTCAAAAATTCAGAGTATCTAGACTACAGAAATCCAAGACAGAGAAAACTTACTGAAGATGCTGGCCTCAGCTTGCCAGAGGGTGTCCGCCAAGGATTCTTTCTCTTGTTGGAGGAGCTTATACGCCTCATGATGGCGTTGATTCTGCTCATCGGCAGCTTTCTTCTGATCTCTTAAGATCGAGATCTCCTCCTTCAAGCGATTGGTTTCCTCGGTGGCGGAGTCCTACAGAACTTTCATGGATTCCTCGTGCATCTTCATCATGTCTTTCCTCTCCTGTTTAAGGATCTTGTTCTCGCTATCCAGCTCTTGAGTGTGCTTGGATTGCTCGACAATGTCCTTAGCCTTGGCAATGGTTTCTGCAAGTCGGAAAAAGCAAAGTACACAGTTAGTACTCAGAGAATATGGGCACAAAACCAAGTCAGAATGCGAAAAAGAAAACAGACGCTTGCTCTTGGTGATATGTTCCTTCAAGAAGGCAGTTTTACCCTTTTGCCTTCCGTGTCCACGCATCTTCTGGTACTTGTCGTTGGCCATGCCCCTCCGAGCATTCTCGTTCTATGGAAAAAAAGGAAAAAGTTAAATGTTGTTTGGTCTGCTTGGAGCATCTAGCCGGAAATTTTCCACCTAGACGCTCGGGGGCTACAGCGAGAGTTTTTAACTTAGCAGTATGCTTAGCTTTTCTTTAAGCATCTAGTCAGAACAAATTCAGTTCACGATTAGAAGCTTGGGGCTACAGTATAAAGTTTTTAACTTGGATATATGCTTAGCTTTTCTTTAAGCATCTAGTCGAAACTAATTCAGTTACAACTAGAGGCTTGGGGGCTACAGTATTGAAATTTATAAACACTGTGTATGCCACTCTTAAAGCATCTAGTCGGAATAATTCATTCCAACTATATGCTTGGGGGCTAAAGTGAGAAGTTTTCTAGCTTAGTCACTCTTAGAGCATCTAGACGCAAAAACCTATGGTTTTTCGTCTACATCCTCGGGGGCTACAGTGGGATACTCATATGAAATGCAAAAGGCAAATAAAACTTACAAGTGAAATGATCTTGAGGTTTGTAGCGCTCTCGGCCAGCAGCTTGCCAAAGGATACGCTTTTTCCTTGCAAGATTTCTTCTTGTCGGAGGAGCTCCTCTAGACCGCACATCGGAGATGTCGGCGCTGCACCTGGAACCAGAGCAGTGCTACCCGGTGTAAGCACCAGATAGACTATCTTCGGATACTCTATGGTTTTCTTGGGTGCTGGGGCGCCGCCTACGGCAGAAGTACCAGCTTCCACCACTGCCTTACCGCCACCGATGGCATCCTTAGTCGGAGCTTCGGCCATTTGGTGGGCAGCACTCTCCTGCGTTGCCTGCTCGCCGACAACAGCGACATCGGTAGAGGCACCTGAGTCCACTTCCATGGTGGAAGGGACAGATGCCTCCTTAGCTTGTGAGCTTGTTGGGGTAGACGAAGGCTTGACGGAGGGAGTGGTAGGGGCGATGGCGGGAGATGCGTCGCGATGTAGCATGTCCTTAATGGTTCTAGAAGCCCCCAATGTTTTGGAGGTCTTCTTCAAGCTGGTCGTGGCTTTCTTCCTGAAACGTGCAAAATGCATAAGTATAGGAGCAAGACAGATAAATAGACAATGTCGAAGAGAAAGAAGCTTACACAAGTGGGGGTGCTTTGGAAAAGGGGATCCCCGTAAATTTTCTCTTCTCCGCCTCCAGGGCGGCGGTAGTCTTCTTGGAGGCTCCACCCTCCGTCTTCTTCTTCTTGCCTCTGTCGGCAGCGTCAGAGGTGGAGCTCTTCCGCTTTCGCGCCAATGGAGCATCGTCGTCGGACACGACGGTGACTTCCTTCATCTTTGGATCATAGATTTGAGGATCCATGATGTCCTCATCTATGTCTCTAAGCTGTAAGGTGAAGAACCACCATGTTAAACGATATGACATTTGCTAGACGAAAGAACTGGAGTATATGTCATGCACGGAAAATAAATAACTACCTGATGAACCAGCACATGGCTAGGTCCAAGCCGGTCAAACCCGTCTCTACGAACCATTTTATCCGCCTTATGTCGCGGGAAGCATCGAGGTCGGAGGGAAGGGAGGCCTGGGATCTCCATGACGAGGCTTCAGCGGCGGCTCCGTCTACGAAGTCCGGGTACATTACTTCTCGTCCAGCCAGAGGGATATCTGGGCCGTAGAAGTAAGTACGTTGCCAGTTTTTGCAGGACTCGAGGCCGACGATGTCGGGGAACCGCCGGCCAGGACGAATCTTGAAGATTATGGTGCTGCAATTCCTAAGTTCCTCTTTACTGGCTCCGGCTTCACGCTTGACGGTGAAGAAATACACGAAGATATCTAGCCTAGGCTTAATCCCTAGGTAACCCTCGCAAAGCGCCGCGTAATTTCACCATGTCCCAACCATCGCCGCCAATGATTCGTATCACTCGCGCGGGAAAATCGGACATGATTGCGTTCTCTGCATGTCTGAGTTACGAGGCGTCGCTGACCTACGCCTACGTCGCCCTAGCTGACATAGGCAGATGAGCCGTCACATCGGAAGATTCCGGCATGGACGGATCCAGTCCGGCTACGGAGGAGTACGATGGAAGATTCAGCATTTCTCCGACTTACGTATTGAAGACGGAGAAAACCTTGCAGGGTTCTTTGGGAGGACTACAAGATATTGCTTGACGATTTGCCGACATCCATCTAGACAGAGCATTCAACGTGAAGAGGCAAGACGACGCAAGATCTCGGAGTTCTCCGGGGGCTAATGTTGGGGATATGCTATATGGGTATCCTCATAGCATGTCTCCTATCCGAATAACCCGGGTGGCCCACAGTTGGTAGCATGGCCCATGGCCTGCTGGGCGGCCTAGTTAGATGGATCCAGAAGGGAGGCCCATGCCGGATAAAGGAAGGCTACGGTTGGAGTCACCGACGTACCCGGAGCCTTGGAGTACAAGACACGCAAGACTAGTAATAGACGGTGTAGGACTTTGTAACCTATCCGGCTAGGACTTTTCCCTGTAACCCTAGGACCTGGCGACTATATAAGTCGGGCCTATGGGAGCCTTTAGGGCACGATAACTTACAATCTCAGACAAACTCGCACAACGAACCAATCTCTGTAACTCGGCGTATTGCCCTTATAGTGATTTATAGCAGGAGTAGGATTCCGCCACCGTCGTGGGATCTCAACAGGTAAGCTGTTACCTCGTGCACTCCAACCGTCCGCCTTCCCCCACGTCTCTAAACACGCACTGTGAGGACCCCTCCATGGCGTACTCGTCGGCAATACCACGACACTAGCGTTGACATAACATTTAGCGATGAGCTCTTTTTCACCTCCATACACGAGAAACATATCCTTAGTCCTTCTTAAGTACTTAAGGATATTCTTGACCACTATCCAGTGTTTTGAACCTAGATCAGATTGGTATCTACTAGTCAAACTAATAGCATGTGCCACATTCTCTCTTGTACATAGCATGGCATACATAATAGAACCTATGGCCGAGGAATAGGGGATTCTATCCATTATCTCTCTTTCTTTCGCCATAGACGGACTTTGAGTCTTACTCAATGTCTTGCCTTGCAACATAGGTAAGAACCCTTTCTTACTTCCGTCCATTTAAAACTTCTTTAAAATCTTATTAAGGTATGTACTTTGCGATAGCCCAATTAGATGTCTTGATATATCCCTATAGATCTTGATGCCTAATATATATGTTGCTTTACCAAGGTCCTTCATAAAAAATTGTTGTTTAGATAACTTTTAACCGTATTTAAAAGATCTATAAATTTCCAATCAAAAATATGTCATCCACATATAATATTAGAAATGCCAAAGAGATCCCACTCACTTTCTTGTAAATACAAGCTTCTTCGTAAGTTTGGACAAATCCATACCCTTTGATCACTTCATCAAAGTGAAGATTCCAACTCCAGGATGCTTGCTTCAGTCCATAGATGGAATGCTGAAGTTTGCATACCTTGCTAGAATCCTTAGGATCGGCAAAACCCTTTGGTTGTACCATATACAACTCTTCCTCAATATTACCATTGAGGAACGCTGTTTTGACATCCATCTTCCAAATCTCATAATCGAAAAATGCAGCAATAGCTAACATAATCCTAATCGACTTTAGCATCGCTACGAGAGAGAAGGTCTCATCGTAGTCAACTCCTTGAATTTTTCGAAACCCCTTTGCGACAAGTCAAGCTTTATAGATGGTCATGTTACCATCAATGTCTGTTTTCTTCTTGAAAATTCATATATTCTCAACAACCTTTTGGTCGTGAGGTAAGTCCACCAAGGTCCAAACCCGGTTTTCGTACATGGATTCCATCTCGAATTGCATGGCTTCTAGCCATTTTTGGAATCCGAGCTCATCATCGCTTCTTCATACATCGTAGGGTCATCATTTCCATCAACCATGAAATTCATGACAGGATTTCCGTATAGTTCAGGAGCTGCACGTGTCCTACTTGACCTGCGAGGTTTGGTAGTGTCCTCTTTTGGAGTTTCATGATATTTATCACTAGTTCCTTCTTTATTTGGTGAAGTCAACTCTGGAACAATTTTCAGCGCTGCGCTACTCGTCGTTTCATTAAGAGAAGGTTCAGTAACCTCTTTGAGTTCTACCTTCCGACTACTCAAATCTTCCGCGAGAAACTCTTTCTCTAGAAAGTATCCATTCTTGGCAACAAAAACCTTTCCCTCGGATCTATGATCGAAGGAATACCCAATTATTTCTTTAGGGTATCCTATGAATACGCATTTTTCCGCTTTAGGTTCGAGTTTATCTGGCTGAAGTTTCTTCACATAAACATCACATCCCTAAACTTTAAGAAATGACAACTTAGGTTTGTTTCCAAACCATAATTCATACGGTGTCGTTTCAACGGATGTAGATGGTGCCCTATTTAAAGTGAATGCAGCGGTTTCTAGTGCATAACCCCAAAAAGAAATTGGCAAGTTAGATAGAGACATCGTAGATCGAACCATATCTAATAAGGTACGATTACAACACTCCGATACACTATTATGTTGTGGTGTTTCGGCTGGCGTGAATTTTGAAACTATTTCACACGCTCTCATATGTGTGCCAAACTCGTAACTTAGATATTCACCCCCACGATATGATCATAGAAATTTAATCTTTCTATTACGATGATTTTCCACTTCATTCTGAAATTCCTTGAACTTTTCAAAGGTTTCAGATTTGTGTTTCATCAAATAGATATATCCATATCTATGCAAATCATCCATGAAAGTAACAAAATAACGATATCCACCTCACGCCGACACACTCATCGTACCACATACATCGGTATGTATGATTTCCAATAAATCTATAGCCCGCTCCATTGTACTGGAAAACGGGGTTCTAGTCATCTTGCCCATAAGGCATGGCTCACATGTATCAAGTGATTAAAAATCAAGTGATTCCAAAAGTCCATCAGAATGGAGTTTTTTCATGCGTTTTACGCCAATATGACCTAGACGGCAGTGTCACATATATGTGGATATATCATCATCAAGTTTAATCCTTTTGGCATCTATATTATGAATATGTGTTTTACTATTATCGAGATTCATAAGAAATAAATCATTCATCACAGGTGCATGACCATAAAAGATATTATTGATATAAATCGAACAACCATTGTTTTATGACTTAAAGGAATAACTGTCTTGTAATAAACATGATCCGGATACAATGTTCATGCTCAATGCAGGCACCAAATAACATATATTTAGGTTTAAAACTAATCCCGATGGTAGATGGAGAGGTAGCATTCCGACGGCGATTACATCAACTTTTGCTCCATTGCTGACACGCATCTGGACCTCACCCTTTGCTAGCAGTCGCTTGTTCCACGGCCCCTATTTTGAGTTACATATATTAGCAACCGAACTAGTATAAAATACCCAGGTGCTACTACGATTACTAGTCAAGTACACATCAATAACATATATATCATATATACCTTTGTTCATCTTGCCGGCCTTCTTGTCAGCCAAATACTTGGGGCAGTTGCGCTTCCAATGGCCAATCCCCTTACAATAGTAGCACTCAGTATCAGACTTAGGGCCAGCTCGCTCGGGTCTTCTTATCGGGTACAACAACATATTTTCTGCCCCTTTTGAAGTTACCCTTCTTGTCCTTGTTGAAACCAGTGGTATTATTGATCATCAACACTTGATGTTCTTTCTTTATCTCCACTTCAGTAGTCTTAAGCATTAACAGAAACTCGGGGAGAGTCTTCTTCATGCCCTTCATGTTATAGTTCATCACGAAGCTCTTATAGCTTGGTGGTAGAGATTGGATAACATGATGTATTCCTAAGTCAATGGGAATCGTTATTCCTAAGGAAACAAGCCTATCGGCGTACCCAGAAATTTTGAGTGCATGCTCACTAATGGAGTTGCTCTCTTTCATCATGCAGCTAATTTTTTTTCTGAAGCATCATAACTACCCATAGCAGCATGGGTATCGAAAATCATTTTCAATTCACCCATGGTATCAAAAGCATTGCCATTCTTGAAACGCTTTCGGAGTTCTGGCTCTAACCCATACAATATGCCATAATGAACCATATTGTGGTCCTCCTGATGACTCAAGTAAACATTATTTACTTCGTCGGGAGCATCATCAAGTGGTGGGGGGCCTAGCGGAGCTTCTAGCATATATTGCTTTTGTGCAGCAGTGATGAGAATCCTCAAATTCATGGCCTAGTTGGTAAAGTTGCTACCATTTGTTGCAAGTTTTTCTTTCTCCATGAACACATTGAAATTAAAAGGAGGTGATGCCATCTAAAACAGAATTTGCAAAGTTTATTTTAGACTAAGTTTATGATATATTTGAGTTCAACTAATCCAAATTATAAATGAACTCCCACTCAAAAACAACATCCCTCGTGTCTTTTTAGTGATTACATGAACCAAATCCACTACAACAAGACCGATCATCACGTGAGTTGTTGTAGATTTAAAGGCGGTCATCACAATGATTATCATATCAACCATACGACTCATGCTTTATCTTTCGGTTCCTGTTCCGGGGCCATGTCTATACATGCTAGGCTTGTCAAGTAAGAACCTTAGTATTCGCGTGTGAAAACTGTCTTACACCCCTTGTATGTGAACGTTGAGTCTATCACACCCGATCATCACGTGGTGTCTCATGGTGCATACTAAAGGAACGACACATTCTTATCTTGATATTTAAATGAGGGATCATCTTATAATGCTACTAAAGCACCAAACAAGCAATATAAGGTGCATACAGACATCATATGCTAAAAGTGATATGATATGGTTCTTGCACTTGATAATTATCTTGTGCATCGTAGTATGATCTTTATCATGCCTATATGTGTAAGGCCAAGGTCTATGGAACTTATACTTTGGCATATTATAATTTCTAATAGTATCGATCCATACTACAAATTATAATACTACCATAGCATAGTACTTGCCCGACAAAACCAAAAAACTAGACGCCTCTAATTTATCTTTTGCATGTTTTATGTGGCTAAGGGCTTTCGAAGATAGAACCGTTCTTACCTACGAAAATGGAACCACAACGATGATAATAAAATTATTGCCAACTCATTTTAGATTAGATATTGACTATAGTAGGAGAGACAGACACCCCCAAGCCACTTATGCAAAACTAGTTGCATGTCAAGCGTGAATCAGGTCTCATGTGCGAGGACATGTAAGGTTTTTCCGGGCCGCTTCATCCCACTATGCCACCAATATCTAAAATACACATAAGAAACAATAATGTGACCCTCAGCGCCCACATGACCATATGTGTACTACCTATGCAGAGTATCTACGCATAGATCCGGCTCTAATACCATTGTTGGGTTCGCAACATAGAAAACAAAAAAATTCCTATGATGAAAACTTTATACGCCACGATACATCTATCTAGATACAATCAATGGGTGGATATACATCCAGAATACATACCCTTGAAGACCGACAAAGCTTTACAAGTATGGACTCGTTGGTGATGTAGTCGATCTCTTGCCGATCTCAAGATCATGCAGAAGTGCGGCAGCACCGCAACTTAGTGGAGCATCTATGATCGCACACACGTCCGAGACCTCTACAACCTCCGCGACCTCTCTCCAGCAGTGCAGCGGAAGCAGCAAATCGTCGCTCCAGAAAAAGCCACCGGGAACATGTATCTCGCTAAGCCGACACCATGGGAGAATAGTACTAGAGGAGGAGAGAGATCCTTCACGGGGAGGTGTGAGAGGGAGGGAGGGAGAGGGAGTCCTTTTATAGGAGGAGGGGCACCCCAAGGGCCATGGCCGGTGGACAAGGTGGCTGTCCCCACCCCTTCCTCCATTCATGTGAGTGGATCTCCCACTCACAAAATGACTCTCCATTTCCTCCACTCAAAATCCATTAAATTTCCACCAAATTTAATGTAATCTCTCTTTAAATAAAACTCTCTTATTTATTCAGCATTTTGTCAATTATATTAATTAACAAACATTCACATAAAACCCCTTGCTATTTTTCAATTTCACATGCGGAACCAATTTCAGCAATTTCACCCGAAAAAATTCAGGTGTCCATTGAAATAATTCCAGCGCTTCGATATTCTTTTTCTGGCAACTCATTTGCTCCAAATGGTGTCGATATCCCTTAAGTGTGTCACCCTATGGTTCGCGAATAATGCATACATGATCGAGACCCCTCTCCGATCAATAATCAGTAGCGGGACCTAGAGATCTGTACTGACTCCTACACATTCAACGATGACTTCTTATGATCGTGAGAACCTTAACATTGCAACTAAATCCTTTTGTCTCACGATATTTTACATGTCCGATATTCAATCATCAGTATCATAATACTTAGTTTGATCTCGTTACCGACATGTATTTTTTTCTCGTTCCCGTGTTATAACATTCTAGTGATCTCCATCACTTGCTTGCAAGCTATATCAATGTGATATCACCGAGAGGGCCCAGAGCATATCTCTCTGTCATTTGGATGGACAAATCTCACTCTTGATCTATGAGCCTCTACATAACATTATCGGAGTATCTGAACCCACATTTATAGTCACCTTGTTACGGTGTGACGTTTGATGTTATCAAGCTACTCTTCATATGTATTAGTTGTTAACATGATCTCATAGTCTAAGGACTAAAGTCACTTGTAATGATGTTATAGTAATTTAAACATAATGACTTTGATCGTATTACTATACTTTGGATAAATATTCATCACATCATTCCACCAATATCGTGACCTCGTTATTAACAACATCCAATGTCCATAATCAGGAAACCTTGATCGTCATGTTAATCAATGAGCTGGTTTATATGAGAGGCATAACTAGGAACAATTTTTTGTTTATTAAACACACATTTATTAATGTTTCCTATTAACAAAATTATAGCATGTAAAATAAACATCTATCATATACTTGGAATACGATAATTACAGCTTTATTATTGCCTCTCGGGCATATTTCCTTTAACTATATCACATAATATGACACCACGCGAAGATTTTACATTGTTTGGATCGTTTTTGAATTTCATATGCATGTTTCAAACTATGATCCAAACGACGGGTCTGAAGATTCTTAGCCCGGGGCTAAGCCTCGCTAAACTTGCAGAGGATCTCTGATAAAATAGCATATTGTGAACCTAAAAATGAGTTTTGGTACATGTAGTTCAAATCTAACCGACTTCCTACTAATTCGGCAGGAATTTGTCTTTTTTATGAGGGAGTGACGGAAAGGTTTAAGATACCCCGGTTAGGAAATTGTCCATGTAAGATTGTCCAGTATTTTTAAAAATGTTGTAGTACCAATGTGAAACTTTCATTTTGTGGTTACTTCACAAAATACCCTGTATTTGGCACTCGAAAAATGGAAAATAGTTTTTTGGTGCGATAAAAAGAAAAACTTCCTCCTGCAAAATTGTAAGTCATCTCAAGATGCACATGTATGCATAATATGGGTACATTATCATAAACTATGCCATGATTCTAGTTATAACTTCGATTGTTTGGCTTGAAAGTCATGAAACATCGAACATGATAACTCATTTTGAAAATTATTTTGTGATATTTACAATACTCCAAGTTTGATTTTTTTCTTGCAACTATATAACATAATTTAACACCACGCGAAGGTTTTACATTGTTTGGAGCGTTTTTGAATTTCTTATGCATATTTCAAACTATATGTAATATTTTTATGTTTTAGTTAATTTTTATTTGCAAATGTGTAATATTTGAGTGTAGATAGATAGATTTTCTTTTTCTAGAAATTTTGATATACTATTTATATTTTTGTGAATTAGAATAATTTATTATGATTTTTGAAGATTAATATGGTAAAAGGGAAGCTATGCCAAGAGCATTGCCGTCGGCACAACTATCGTACGCCGATGGCAATCCTACGCCAACGCCAAGTTCGTGAGACGCCCGGTTCGTGGTCTACGTCGACAACACTGAATTTTGGCTGTCGGCGTAGCCCTCTGGCCCTCCACGACTTCGCGTTTTCCTATAGTGCGTGCTTCGCTTTGCGCGCGGCCGTGACCTCTCCTGAATCCACTGCCTTCCACATCTTGCACGGCCACGATCACGGCATGTCGTGAATACACTGCCGCCTAGCATAGCCGGCAGGCTGCCAGGACGTGTTCTTGTGCCCACGCCCACGTCTCGTAGCCGCTCCAGAAGAGGAGCTCCAGCGGATGTCCGTGCTTCCCGGCCATGTGCTTATCCTAAAAGAAGCGGGCTAAGTCATTCCCGTTGCCATACTATTACAGGATTTGCTTCAGTGACCACACGTGGTGGGCTTGGTTGGTCTGTCGGATGAGCCTGGGGATAAAGAACTAGGCGGGTGGAAAAGAAAGGTCCAGGAAAAAAAAGAAACAAAATTTAAAAAAAAGAAAAAGATAGACGGCTTAATCAAGTTTAGTCCCATCATGCCCTGATAAACGTAGCCTCGCCAAAAAAAAAATCGAGAAGAGCCTCACCAATTTATATACGGTGTAAATAAATGTAAATTGCCTGCATATCAGCAGGCGAGGGCAGCAGCCCGCCAAGTGAGAGGACCGATTGTGGGCTTAATTAAAACTGAGGGAAAGCGATTCTGGGCTGCATTGCATGCATGGTGCTTGATTGACACGGTCTTGCATGATTAGAGTGGGGGAAGATGGCGTGGGTGCACAATGGTGGTGCATAATTAAAATGAGGAGGTTGTGGCACTTGACAGCGATAGCACACAAAACACTGTCGCCTCATAGATGAATCGGGAGAAAATCATATTTTTTAGTTCTAAACTTTTTTAAAAACAAATCAGGATGTAGCATGTGATTAATACCGCAAAATCTCGATTCAAAATGTTTTGTGGAATACGTCATTGCCAACCGATCGGATTTTTTTTTCAGTTTTTTAAAAAACTTACCAGAATATTTTTATATTTTTAATACGCAGAGAGCATTGGAGCTCAGGAGTCAAAAGCAATTTCCGAGATATTCCTCAACGTTGGACACTTGAACACTTGAAGGACGAGACTTAGACACTTGAAAGTTACAAAATAGAAATAATAATTTAGTCAAGATCTCATGGTCAAAAGGGTCCTACATCGAGCTACTGTTGTGTCAACAGAAACTAGAACCATACAATGTGAACAATTTCAAAAAGTATCTTGAAAACGCGCACACGAAGTAAATTAAATGCTGACACTCCTTGACACAAATAGATTCACGGACCTTATCCAATTTAGGAAGCCTTAAGAAACAAAGATATATGTCATTCAATATTTTTACAAATCGCAATACCCTTTCCTTCCGCTGTGAAGTACTCCATTCATTGACTGCAACATGCATTACGATCAATAAGCTAAGTTTCTCTGCCATCGCAACACACGAGCATGTTTTCTAGTCTATCTAAAAAGAAAAAGTTTTGCACGAATTAACTGTCTTGACCAAGTACATTAGAACCATGCGCCCCTTAATAAGAAATTTTAAGGTGGTAGGAAAATCGATGCCCCAGCTCGTAGAAGTTGAACCCTCGGCGAGAGAAAGATTTCAGTCTACTCGCTTCGCACCTCGTCCTCCGCCGCTGTCTCCTCTCTAGATTTCGGACTCCCGTCTTCAATTTCCACTGTCAGAAAGTAGTCTCCTGTCCAGGTCTGCCCATTCCGCACACGTGTGAGCTAAGAATCCGGCCGCACATAACCGAACCAAAACCGAAAATCAAACCGAAAAAACCTAGCTGCAACCAAAATTTCAGTTTTTTTAGTTTGTGGTTAAGGTTTCGGTTAGCAAATTTGCTAACCGTTTGACCTTCGATTATTTCAGTTTTAAACCAAAAAAACATTGTTATTACCGAATAGTCATATTGCCAAAATAAATCCTGTAATAGGCCCAGCCCAACCTCGCCCAAACTGGTTATACAAGGCCCAAGTGCTTTTATATCACTAAACTTGTTGCAAACATATTGGTTTCCACTGCGGACCTGCAATAGGACGTGAGTTCAACTCTTTATATGTAGACTAAATTTTAATATTTTCTTGTTTGTATTTTTCTCTTACAACACACGTAGTTTGGTCAAATAAAGTAGTAAACTATTTTATTTTGGCCGAAAGTGAGTTCAACTCCTTATATGTACACTAAATTTTATTATTATTATTTTTATTTTTCTCTTACAACACACGTATTTGGTAATACAAAGTAGTAAACTATTTTATTTTGGCCAAACATAATCGTATTTTGTTTATCTCATGCAACACGTCTAGTTTGGTTGTAGAAAATGCTAAACTGAAACATACGGCCATACACAAGTTAGACGTTATTGAAAAAATCACGTCAAATATGGTTAGTTTGGTTATTACCGAAACTGAACCGATATTTACTGGTTACTACCAAAATCAAACCGTATTTTCATATAAAACCGTATTTACCAAAATATTAAAACCGTATTATATAACCGAAACGAATTAAAACCTGCAGCCTGAGCCGAGAGGCACGCGAACAGCTTGGGGACATCCATCGGGACAAAGGGGCACACGCACGAGTCCTCTCTCCACTGCGTGGCCCAGCAAAGGCCCAGGAAGACCAAAATCACTCATACACAGCCCATGTCCTCGTTTTCATTTGGTTTTTCTTAAGAAGGTACCAATTTTGCTCAAAACTGTATCTATATCAAAGAGAAGCATACCTATATGTAATATTTTGCCAAATCTCAAGGTAGGGAAGCTGCCATAACTTTCCCAAAGGGGGAGCTTTCAAAGGGTTCACTAGAGTTGCTCTTGGTGACAAAATTTTGACATGCGTTGCAGTACTTTCTCTTATCCATAACAAGAGTCGTTAATTTAGTACAAGTTGTTATAAGTGTCTTTGATTTAGTACAAGACACTTAGTATAGATCGGCGGGAGTACTACAAATTTGTTTGAAAACATATCAACCGTACGGTACCCTCCAATAGGTGAGGCTGTGTAGAGTGTTCCGTAAAAAAAAAAAGAGGAGGTGGTGCAAAGTGTAACCTGTTCTGCCAAATTAGGTGGCGCAGAATGTATCGTGGCGTGCAGTGGGCCAGTGGCTATGAGCTGCTATCTAGTAAGTTGGACTGTAATATACGGTCGTTGCGTGAGCATTTGCTTGTCGATACATACAGCAGTGACTGGTGATTGACTCCCGTGTTCACGACGTGCCGCCGGTGCCGATGAGATCTCCGGGAAGGAGGACGAGGTGAGCACCAGGCGAGCGAAGCGGTACTGCCCGCGCACGACTGAACCACGTCTCCCTCCAATCCTGCCGACGGAATCTCACGCGGAAGATCTGAGCACGGCGCCATCTCAGGAGAACAACCACGTGATGACGCACGTTCCTCGCTCGGCGAGCAGCAAGGCGCGGCATGCAGATGATGCTCCTCCTCCTCCGCAGCTCGGAGCTGCTGCGGCCCCGGGGGCGCCCAGTCGTCGGCCTCGGCTAGCCGGACATCCCCGACACGGGCGCCCCGCTCGTCCTGGCATTGTCCGCACGCCGCGCGACGGCCGCGTAATACTACGTCAGTGTCACGCCGGCGACCTGTCGCTCGGCCGGTATGAGTATGACATCGGCGAGCGAGAACGCCTAGCCTTACGGCTGCCTACCTCCGTTTATATAGATCTCGGCAGTGCACAGCTTCAGATCACGATCGCTCAAGCCGTCAAACTGCAGTACTGCAGACAATTTTCTAGTGCGGATTTTCTTTAAACGTTCTCAGTTCATCTCCTGTGACACGTACAGCAAGTCAGAATCATCGTGGCTTCGACAAGGCTCAGGATGCCTAATTGTCATTCTCAGAAGATAGCATCTCCGCAGGGCCAGGGCGCACTCCAGCCAGAGCAATCACGCAGGAATCATTTCGCCACTAGTCAAAGCTAGCGTTATGCTCCATCCACCTTGAGCTCTGTCTGGAATTAATTAGTAGTCGATGATCGAGATGCACTTCTCCAGGAATTTGTGCAAGGCACGGCAAGCCAAGCCGAGCCGGCTGATCCGAACGGACAGCAACTTGTCCGTCAGATTTACCTGCGGAAATAGGCCTGTACAACTTGGACAGTTCAGACGTGTCTACGCTGAACGGTCCAAATTTGGGGTAGTGAACAGCCGAAGCAATCATGCATCGATCGATACATAATAAAATGAAATCTCGGGCTGTACCGGTCATTATCCAGGATGACCTGTGACGCGGACTCGATCGGCGTGAGGTGGCGCTCGACAAATCGGTGAGCGCCGATGTGTGTGTGTGTGTATGCAGTAGTCCGATCACCCGCTTTGGGGAGAATCGTTCGTCACTCGCCAGATATTCTGCGTCACGCACACTAAAACGGAGGAGAGGCGTTCGTCGAGGTTAGGTAGGAGTACTAGTATTTTGGTGACGTTCTCCAACATCCAGGCGCCACTAGACACTAGTGAGCGTGCGTGAGAGAACTGTACTAGTAATAAGGTAGTACCAGACAACATAGGATCGTTCGTCCGAAGTCCAAATCGGCGGCCTCTTCGGGAAAATTTCGGACTACAAACGGAGGACGTGGAGTTCTCTTTTTCTTCTTTCGATGATTGGTATTAAGATCTGCTTATTATCTGGCCGTGGGCCCGTCTTGACTTTTCCAAATAGCAAGAATTAGGATCCTTGATCCCTTGCAATCTCTCTTTCAATCGGAGGATCTAGAAAGGTGTTTTCATAGTCATCTTCGAATATTTTCAATTTCATTTTTCTATGATATATGTCTTCTATATGAAAATTGGTTATTTACGATGTACGATGAGCATCCATCGCTGAATGGTTAAAACGCCCAACTTATAATTGGTAAATTTGCGGGTTCAATTCCTGTTGGATGCAGGCGAACGCCAACGTTTCATAAGTCTATTAGAACCGGCTCTCTATCCATGGAATCTCATCCACCATCCATACATAACGAATTGTATGGTATATTCATACCATAACATAAGCACAATAAGAACTTGAGTTCTTATCGATACCGGAACTCAGAGCATATGAAGGAAAGTCGATTTATGGGTAGAATCAAATACGCAGTATTTACAGAAAAAAGTCTCCATTTATTGGAAAAGAATCAATATACTTTTAATGTCGAATCCGGAATTCACTAAGACAGAAATCAAGCATTGGGTTGAACTCTTCTTTGGTGCTAAGGTAGTAGCTGTGAATAGCCATCGACTACCTGGAAAGGGTAGAAGAATATGACCTATTCTGGGACATACAATGCATTACAGACGTCAGGACCTCCTCGTTGTGGAATGACCCGTTGCATTCAAAGACTAAGATGTTTGTGTGACCGCTATACACCGCCTGGCGAGCCCTCGAAGGAGACGACGTGTGCCCCTTTGTGCCTACAACGTCGCACGTGGGCTGGCCCATCAACACCGTAGGAAAAGAAGACGAAGTTGTGACGGGGAAACCTTGTCGACGACGGGGACGACATGGTTGGCCACGTCACCTCGGCGGGGGTGAGACCAAGACCTTGCTAGAGACAGCGAAGGCGCGGCTGGCTGCGTCGTCGTCTATAGAGGCGAGGAAGCAAACTTGACTGTGTGGGTGGGTGCTTCACCGACGACTTAGGGTTGGGGGTGCGGGGATGTCGCCGGTGGCCAAACTTAGGGCTAGGGGTGTAGGTCGATGGTAGAGTGATGGTTGGCCGACTGGGACCTCGTTGGAGACGAGGACGATGCGATTGGCCGCGGCGTCGCCAGCAGAGGCGAGGCCTGGACCTCACCGGAGACGGGGATGACGCTACTGGCCACGACATCATCGACGGAGGTGAGGGAAGAGAACTTAACTGGCGGGAGTTAGGGTTAGGGGTGGGTGTCGCCGACGGTGTGTGTGCTTGCAACTAGGGAGTTGCGTGAAAGAAGATGAAGTCGGGGAGATGATTCGTACATGGAACAAGACGTTGGTGGGTCACGGCCCGCGTCGTGAGCGTGAGTGTGGTGCATGTCTCGGCGGCGCTGAGAGCGGTGTATATCACCTCCGATCATCTGTTGCATGATCGGCTACCCTCGGGTGTTGAGGTGGTGAAATGGTTCGGGTTGGGGGAAGGCCAGTGTCCCTTGTGGTGAGGTCTCAAAGACGGAGACCCACATCTTGTTTACCTATCCCGTTGTCTGCCTCCAGTAGAGTTTTGTACACGGTACTCTGGGCCCAAGTGGCAGGCCCTAGAGCTCGGCAAGTTCCTGGAAGTGAATGCAACCGTACTGGTAGGTGGAGATGGATCTTCTCTTTCTTTTTTTGAACGAGAAGAGACTCGAAGGGCCTGGAAGCATTATATTAATCACCAACAGTGGAGGTATACAATATTACAGAAGACCCCAAAAGAAGAAGAAATAAACACATAGGTCTCCATTTTAAGTGGATAAGGCCCTGCTGAAAAATATGAGTTGCTATCAGGACCCTCCCTATCTCCACTGCCGAGCTGAAGGTCAGCTGCACCGCCGTCGAGAACCTCCACGGGGACAGAACCACTTGCTTCAGAACCGACGTTGGACGCGGCCGCTGACCTGAAAAAGGGCCTCCGATGGAGGATATAGGTGGAGACGGATCTTCTCGTTAGTGTTTCCTACGATGACCTCAACCATGTGGACTATACGTATTAAGATGTTTATTGAGGGTGTCTTGATAAATTTTAGGGTTGTGATACCAGATGAATTCTACCATATGTTGTCTTGAACGAGACAATTTGTCATGATGACTTCTTTTTTTACGTGTCACGAATGACTCTTTGTGGCACGTACCGGGGGAAAATGTCTATTTCAGACTTGTTTTACCAAAAGAGCAAGCACTTGTGAATGAATGAACTACCCCCTCCGTTCCAAAATAAATGTCTTAAATTTATTAAAATTCGGATGATTTTAGACACTGTTTAGTACTCCCTCCGTTTCAAAATATAAGATGTTTTAGTTTGACAAGAAATGATTCAGACTACTTTTACTATATAGGTTCACTCGTGTTTGGGATGAATCTATCTTATATACTAAAATAAGTTTAATACATTCTCTTCATAAACCTAAAACATCTTATATTTTAAAACGGAGCGAGTATATAGATTCATCCGTAATTTAAAAAACCTAAGACATCTATTCTTGAACAGAGGGAGTAGTAGTAATAAAAAGCAAAAAACCTGAAAGGCACCGTGTATACACTGCCTACCTGTTGCGCGACTACTTCAGTATACGTACGTAGCAAAGTCGTTGGTAAAAATGCAATCTAGCGATGGATTGCCGAGCTATCGAACGCGACGGCGACGTGCCGTCGGTCGGGACGAAGAGATCCCCGGACCCGGACGGGGAAGGCACACACGACGATGCCCAGGAAGCGGTACCCCGCGCACGACTCGGCGACGATGGAAGATCCCATCACTCACGCACGGCAACAGCACCCAGGCGCAGGCGAGACGCAGAAGAATCTCGGCCGGCCGGCCCGGCCAGATCCATTCCGGGAACACCATTCCTTCCCTTTTCTTTTATTATTTATTTCCTCCTCCGTCGTGGGGGCCGCCTCGTCGGGATCTCGCTCTCGCAAGTTGCGACGGAGGAGCAGACACGGCACGTGACTGACCCCGCCTTATCTTCGCCTCTTTCCTTTGTTTATTTATGCCCGGAAATTCCAAGAGCGAGCTAGAGAGAAAAGAAACCAATTTTTTTCTCTGGCCGCCTCCAGGGCAAAAAAATAAAAAAAAAATACAATAAAGGGCCGTGGGTGGGTGCCGTGACTCGTGCGTGGCCGCGTGCGGTGCGCGTTCGCTACCGCTGGAGCCCTTCCAGTGGGTTCTCGCTCCTTCCGTCCCCTCTTTTCCTCTCCCACTTGCAATCATGTATTTCTCGTTCTTTTCCTCTTCCGTGGCCTGCAGACGGAGAGACGGCTCGTCGGGTCTCGGCCTCGCGCGCCCGGTGCAGGGGTCACGTTTTGTGGCGGCACCGGTGGCTAGATTCGCTAGTAAGACACGCTGAAAAAAAGCACCACAAACACATCCATTCTATTTCGAGTAGAGATTTTGGGCTCATGAATATATTTCATCCGTTTTAAAATATAAGATGTTTTAGTTTTATAAAGCAGATTGATCTTCACTATTTTTAGTATATAGGTTCACTTATGTTTGAAGTGAATCTATACACTAAAAAAAGTCTAGATATATTTTTTTTATAAACCTACAATATCTTATACTCTCTCTCAAAATAGATGTCTTAGATTTGTCAAAATCTGGATGAATCTATATACTAAATAGTGTCTAGATTTATTCAAATTTTTACAAATCTAAGAGACATCTATTAGACGGAGAGTATTTTAACTGGAGGAAGTATCAAAGATGTACTACCTTTATTTTAAAATATATAAGAATGTATTTAGACTGTATTTTAGCGTGTAGATTCGCTCGTTTTCCTTGGGATCTTCACACCAAAAAAATCAAGATACATATATTTCAGAAAAAACCTAAAAACATCTTGTATTTTAAAACAAAGAGAACGTCATGTACATGTTTAAAATCCAATTTGAAATACTTTGTATTTCCTCAGTCCTAAAAAAAGATGTCACGGAGGGTATAGATACATGCAAAACTTAAACATGTCCATGACATCTTTTTAGGACAGAGGGTGTATTTGAAACGGTAGTAAATTCATTTGTCAATATATCTTATATTAGTGAACGAACGGGGGAGTAGTAGCTTTGCAAACGCAATACCTGGCAATAGAATAATAACTTCTAAACGATAACGCTCTGATGGATCATTTGAACAGCGTCAAGTATGCTCACCGTGCCAATATCTTTTCTCTTAGAGAAAAATCGCCGTGGTCAAGATTCGGGACCTGAATATATTACCTGGGGTGTGTGTTCGACTGTGTGCCAGATACATTTTTTTCTTAGAACAATCAATGAGGAAGCATCTCCTATCTTCTTGACTTTTTCGATCACTAAGTTTGTGTGGAGCTTTTTCACCAGCTGATAGGGTGTAGTTGATGTCTTCTAATTTTTCCCAATTTTTTGATTTTATTTGGACCAACCTCTTAGATTATTTGGATTTTATTCATTGCACGGTGTTAGGTATTGTGGCATGTCCGTAATAAGTAGACAACTGAATCAAAAGTTATATGACATAATGATGATGCAATTTATAAAACTCCAATTTCCTTGTAGATGTGCGTGATCAGCTTCAAGGTCCATGATAGGACAGACCTCTAGTAGATCACAATGGAACTAAAACAACTTCATCCAATATTTTTTTCCAAGTAGCCCTATTGCTTGTTCCTTGTTGGACTGTTTTGGCTTGTTTGGGGAGGCTGAAACTATTTCATCTCTAGTTCTGGTGTGAGGTGTGTGATCACCGGTGGAGCTACATGCATGTCGGGGGGCCACCCCTGGATTTAGAAAAATCATTGGACGAATTTTTTGTGTGGACCTAAATAAGAAAAGGTAGTGTCATTTATCCCCTCCCAAACATCCATATTTTTGGTTTTGCCCCCTGGAATTCTTGTTCAGCTCTGCCAGTGTGTGTGATCACGCCAATTATTCCCTAACATATATACCACAACTTGCAATGGCTATGTTGCACCTTTAGCTTTGTTAATTTATATCATGTACTAGCTGACTTTCATCTATAGAAATATATATAACCTTGAGAATGTTAGAAGTCCAGGATCTCGACCTCTCTTTCAGCTTGTCACCGGTAAGGAGATTGACGGTGTTAGTGCTCATTAACATATGCATCATTAGTTTGTTTTATCCAAATGACATGTATTTGGTTTCTATCATGTGTATGGGCCAATTTGTTTCCGTCTCATGAAAGCGAGTGATGCCGTGACTCGAGAAAAAGGTTATACCATGACATCGATCCACCATGAGAGTATATATCTACCTTCATTGTGCCCTTTTCTTGCATTTATTAGCCGAGCGATGCTGCTTACCTGTTAAAAGATATACCATGAGCTGGATCCACGATATAACATTGGTTTACCTCCGCGTTATGACATTTCTGCATTTAGTAGATATGGCGTGTCGTTGCTCATGGACAAATGCACCGTGAGCTGTCACCGTCCGTGACCACTTATTTACCATGCAATATACAGCCGACTCTTTGCGGTTGTATCGTGAGGTATAACACCTGGACAATACTCATTTTAACTCGCATGTTTGGTTTTACTTGATGCTTTATTAGCGGAGTGTTGGCGTTACTCGTTAACAGCTGTACCGTGAGTTGGCAATGTCGCCAGTGCTTATCGTTGACCGGTTTATCGCAAGGCAGAAAATTGGTATAATATATTGGCAGCTTCTTCTATTTCTCTTAATTAGGTAGTATTAGTATGTAATTTTTTATGAAAGGAGAATGTAAACAAATGGTGACTAAAACCTACTATTAATCGGCTCTAAACCCACCGAGCTAAGAAAAGTATCAGCCAGAAAAAAAAAGAAACTAATTTTATGAAATCACCTCCTGACGTCACATAAACCAAACATAAAAGAAGAATAAGAAAAAACACTAAAAAAGGGCCACAATCCAGTGAGTGAAAAAACAAATGAAAAGGCAGGAGAAAATAAATGGAGCGGAGGAGGAGAGAATCCCAAGGAGCAGCACGCCTCCAGCAGTCCCGTCCCTTGGAGGCGTGGTCGTCCGCGCTTCCTCCCGTCCCGTACCCACCCGCCCTCCGCTGGCTATATCAGCCGCGGCCCCTAACCCTAAACCCCCCTCTTTTCCCCTCGCAGCACGCCACTGTACCAGTACTCTACCACTACAGCTGCTGCTGCTGCTGCTGCTGCTAGTCTCCTCCCCTGGTGGCGGCTCGCCTCCCTCCCCCGCCATCCCCTCCCGCCTCCCTCTCGCTCTACCCCAAGCTCGCGCCTAGCTATCCGAGAGAGGAGAGGCCGGGCGCTCCGGTTGGGTTCCGTCGGATCTCGCCTGCCTCCAAGCTGCCCGTCCGTTGGGATCTCGTCACAGCATGGCCGTCGTCGCGCCGACTCCCGCCCCGCCCGCCGCTCCGGCGCCCGCTGCCGCAGCCGCCGCTGCTCCTGCCCCCGCCCCTCCCGCGGATCGTATCCTTTCGATGCTCCCTTCGCTTTCTGACAAGGTTTTGTGTTCTAGTAGCTTTGGTCTGTCGATTCGGTTGTGTATAGACCGTGCAGCGGCGACGGCCAGCCGCCGGCCGGCCCCATACGCCCTGTGCGCCTGTCCGTCCTTGCGGTCGCGCTTGCTTGCTTGCTTGATTGACTTTTCCAGATGCGTTTTTACTGTAGCACGCTGGCCGTGAACTGCACGAGTCAGTCCACACAAAGTACTACTAATTGTTTAATTTATATAGAAGTATCGTTTCTGTTGCTTGTTTGGCAGTAAGATTTAGTCTGCAAGGTTTAGGATCTCAATTCACCCGTGTGACTCCTTAATTCGGCGATTTTGATCTGCGAAGAAGCCACGGATCTGCTGCAGAAGATGTCGCTGGACTCTCAGCCCAAGGCGGCGGCGGCGGGTGCCACCACCGAGCCTGCTGGTGCCACCAAGGTATTGATAGAACAGTACACAAGTCCTCTGTTTCCCTGTACATGTCTTGTGATTGCTCATGGCTTGCTCCAGGTTATATGTGATTCTGATGATGTGTGTGCTGTCTCTGTTGTTTCAGCAGGGGCCGGCGGCCAGCCAGCCGCTGAGCGTGTCGATCCCGCAGGAACGGTCCCTCACGCCGGTGGTTCAAGATTTTACGGATCCCAACATGTTCTATCTGCCAGCGTATTACTATGGAGGTCAGGGACCGTCCAGAAATTATTATCGAGATCATGCTATTAAAAGCTCAGCTAATTTTATCCAATCTTCTCTGTTACGGGGGCTTCTTTTTGTGGATTTTGTTGTATGCTAACACAACTTATCTTCCAGGTTACGACGGAACCGTGAGCGAGTGGGATGAATACCCTAGATACGTAAATCAAGATGGAGTGGAGGTTGCCCCAGTAAGTTATCCTGGAGGATATGATCTTTTAGCTTTATGTGTTGTCGCTCCTCATTATTTGCACCATGCGTCGTAGTCCTAGTATATAAATGGTGAAGATTTTTGCTATTATTGTCTGCTGGGAGCTGTCCTGTCATGTCCTATGTAGGATATGTATTAACTAGAATGGCAATTCACCCAATTTTTGGGTATGGTTTGTACCTTTGATGGGATTTTCTTCTGCTAATGCTCTATGCACAGTTTCTTGTCAATTCTATAGAAAAGTATTTGTGCTATCTGTTTGCCACTAATATCTTGCCATGATGATAGTGTCAACATCCAGTATCTCATTTTGTTGTGCTTATATAGCCGTGTCACTTCCATAGACATCAAAATTAACTATTTTAATTGACCTTTGGAATTTCGCAGGCAGTATATGGAGATATTTATGGATACGGGTATGCTCCTTATGGCGCATACTCTCCAGCTAGTTCCCCAGTCCCAACAGTTGATGGTCAGATGTTTGCCGCACAGCATTACCAGTATCCAGCTGCGTATTATCAGCCCGCTACCCCGGTCCCTTCTACCACTCAAGGTGACCAGCAGACTTCTGCCAATGCTGATAAGCCAGCAGCTAAGGCAGATACTGCGAAAACAACTACAAATGGCGTTTCTAATGGTACTGTTCACAGTAACAATGCAACTGCGCCCCTTGGGTCAAGCTACCAAAATTCATCACTGGCCGCTGATGGAACTTATAGGGCACCTGTGCTAGGTGGAGTTCCCTCCACTGGTTATGTGGACTCAACCTATGGGTATGACACCACAGGAGCACACTATGCCTGGTATGATGGTTCTGCCTATACCAATGCACAGCAAAGAACAACTACAGCTAGTCACACCCCGTCTTCAGCGTATAGCAATAACTCTTCAGCAAGGTATCAGAACAAGAGCCCCACGCCGCAGCAGACGGTGAGTATAGGCAAAATTTGTTGATGTTTATATTAATGTGGATTGGAGGTTTCACCATTTTTCTGCTCATGCATGTTCCTTGACACACTGTCACCACTGCTTTATAGTCACAACAGCATGGGAATGGATATAATTTCTATTGTATTGAAGTTATGATCTATGTTAGGATGCAGTTTCCATCCTATTTTCATCTGCTGGAACATACTGGGTTTCCTTACATAGAAAGCATATTCGGTCATTTTCATTTGTTTAGGAGGTCTTTCCATGACTGTGCTGTATATTGTTTGCATGCTGAAATATGTTTTCTCTGTATATGCAGGGCGTGTATAACCGGAGACCAACAACTACAACAGCACCAGCTACTCCTACATATCAGAACAGGATGTACCCGAGCGCCCGGTCTTACAGCCAGTATGGGAATTCTGTCAAAACTGGTCTTCTGTATGGAAGCAATGGCTACGGAAGCAGTGGCTATGGAAGCAATGGATATGCAAGCAGCGGCTATGGTGGTGGCTACGGAAGCAATGGCTATGATTCCAGGTTATATGGTCGGTGGGTGTTACTATGGATAACAGATACAACAGGCCCAGAGGCCGTGGCAATGGATATTATGGTTTTGGCAACGAGAGTCAAGATGGAACAATTGAGCTGAACAGAGGTCCTAGGTCAGGCCGTTTCAAGAACCAGAAAACATTTGGCCATACAGTTACTATCGCTGTGAAAGGGCAGACCCTTCCTTCAAGTGAAACCAAGGACGCTAGTGATTTACCTGATAAGGCACAGTTCAACCTAGATGATTTCCCTGTCCAGTATGATGATGCAAAGTTCTTTGTCATTAAATCATACAGTGAGGATGATATCCACAAGAGTATAAAGTATGGTGTGTGGGCAAGTACCACCAATGGAAACAAGAAGCTTGATGCTGCTTACAAAGAAGCGCAGGCAAAGAGCTCTAGCTGCCCTATATTCTTGTTTTTCTCGGTAAGGAAGTTCTCCACACTTGCTACTGCTTTAGGAATGTTCAGTATAATGATTCATTGGGTTAATTGAACCTCCTTCATCACAACTTTTCAGGTAAATACAAGTGGACAGTTTGTTGGTGTTGCTGAAATGACTGGTCCTGTTGATTTTGAAAAATCTCTCGAGTACTGGCAACAAGACAAGTGGAATGGTTCACTCTCTCTCAAGTGGCACATCGTCAAAGATGTGCCCAACAATATTCTGAAGCACATCATCCTAGAGAACAATGAAGGCAAGCCAGTCACAAACAGTCGTGACACCCAAGACGTGAGTGTTCTTAAATGTTTATTTTTCAGTTCACCGACTTCCCCATATGCTGTATCTTACTGTTTTGTTCAATCCTTTTTTGTCAACAATTCAGATAAACCTCGAGCAAGGTCTTCAGATGCTGAAGATATTCAAGGAGCATGTCAGTAAGACCTCTATCCTGGAAGACTTCACGTTCTATGAGAATCGCCAGAAGTTGATGCAGGAGAAGAGAGTAAAACAACAGCAGATCCAAAAGCAGGTACGAGTGAACCTGTAGTACATCATCAAAATGTTCACCACCATCTCTCTCCTGTTTTGGCATTTTTGTATTAACTCTGGCTTGTTCTGCTATTATTTAGGTCTGGGACAGTAGGGCTATGAATCCTGTTGTCGGAGAGAAACCGCAGGATACCGTCAATGGGAAGCCAATCTTGTCTTCACCGAACGGCGCCAATGGGGAGAAACAGCAGGATATCGCTAATGGGAAGCCCAAGTCATCTGTGCCAAACGGTGTCAATGGGGACCTGAAGGTTCCAGCGGAGAAAATTGCTGCTGCTCCAGCTGTTACCTACGCGGCGAAGGTGGCCCAGAAAGCACCAACGTCCGAGAAGCCTGCCATCGCCAATGGTGCCGTCAAAACCGCTGTAGCTTGATCGCATACCAATGCTCCCAGCTAGCCATGAAGAACAACTGGATGGTCCTGGTGAGCCAGGCAAGACGCATGCGGTCCCGAGGATCTGATCATCAAAGGCGGCTACTACTGGAGAACGGTTTGCTAGTTAGATTTCCTAGCTCCTCTTCTTTTTTTGTTCCTGTACTCCTGTTTCCGGTTTCTTAGCTCCGAAGACTCCTCTATAGTAGTATCATCAGAATGCCAGAAAAAGGAAAAGGCCGAGCCACCTTGCCTGGTGGCGTGGATGCGTGTGGTGCGTTCGTCGTCGTGTTTGTTTTCGGTTGTCAGTGGTGTCGAGTAAGTACTCTGTGCGTGTGTGTGTGTGTGTGTGTGTGTGTGTGTGTGTTGGGTGAGTGGATCTGAAAGTGGGTTTTAGATTGGAGAGGTTTTGTGTCTTGTGGTTTCATATTATAATAGAATCTCTTGCTTCCATATGTTGCCTGCTGCTGACGGCTGATGTAGAGTGGCCTCTTTTGGGGTGCTCCACTAGAGATGCCTGGTGCGAAGCTGACCAGGCGCGAAAGCCTAGTGTGGCACCTTTTGTGGCGTTTGCTCTTGTGCTTTGCTACCAAAGCGATGTGCTTGGTTTGAGTGTTATTGCGCCCGACTGCCCTGGTTAGTGCACAGGCGTAGTGGATTGGTGTCTATCTATGGTCTCTGTTTTGTACCTTGAAATGTTCTGAACTTTAGGGCTTGTTTGTTCTGTTTGGTTACTATTTTTGTGCAAGATAGTGTCTGTTTGGTTCCTTAAAATGTTACTGAACTTTAGGGCTCGTTACTAGTTATGTGCCTCCAAGGTAGTGCCAAACAAAGTAAGCTTTTGCTTAAAATGTTTGCCTGTGGCTTAAAGAATTGGTGCGCCGGCCGGACGATGCACGTAAGTGCTTGGTGTGAACGTGGCAGAGGGTATTATACCTTCCCTTTCTCGTTTTTGAAGTCTGGTGTCCTCATCGTAAAAGCCTCTCGGTTGGAGATGCCGTAGCATCCTGATCTACTGAACCAACAATTGTTTACATCATTGGCTTTCAGCCGGCCGCTTGGGATCGGATACGGTAGCCTGAGTGCTGGACACATCGTTAAACTACCGAGCAACTGTTTGGAGCAGCGGAAGTCTCCCGGTGTCTCTCAGCATTGGAAGAAAGCTCGCCTCATGAACGTCGCCAGCCCCCGAAAGTTTTCCCCAACCTTCTCCTCTCTCCCTCTACAGTAACTGAACCACAACCTTCTTCGTGTCTCTGGCCGAGCCAAAGCCCTCTCCGGTGGCGCCGCCGCCGGAGGGCGGTGGAGGCGAGGCCCCCCCTGTAGGCTAGGTCCCGGGCTTCTCGCAGTAGGTGTCGTAGGTCTAGGTTTAGGTTTTTTCGTGTCGGCCCTTGTGGCGAATGGCGAGATGCCGTCTTGCCTGTCCCCTCCGGCGCTCCTGCACGGCGCCGGCTGGCCGTCCTCGGGGTGGTTCAGCAGGATCCAGTGGTTGGAGCTTGCTGTTGCTACCGTTGTGGACGGAGGCTCTCTCAATAAGTCTTTGTCTCGGATCCGGCACTGATGCCGTTTTTTTCTCCCGGCCGTGGTGGCGGGGGGAGAGGAAGGTCGATGATCGCTGGATTTGCGAGACGGCGGGTGCTCGACGGCGCTTGTTCCGCCTGCCGTCGCCCTCGGAGATGCTCTTCACCGATGTCGCTCCTCTGGTTGGAGCCTCGTTCACGGTGGTGCTCGGCTCTAGGAGCCCTTCATAAGGTTTGTGAGTTTGGGTCGAAGGTTGGCTTCGAGTTCTGCCGCTCTTCTCCTACCGACCGTGGTGGCGAGAAGGGTGGCGTTCCTCAAGCTTGGCCTTCGCGATTCCAAGCCCGCTTCATATGGGTGTTATGGTTTTGCGGTCGCGACTCGAGATCTTTTTCGCAGCGGGTCCTTTGGTGGCGAGGCCGGCTGCCGCCTGCTCGGCCGGGCGGCCTAGGGTTTCAACCTCCATTGGAGGCCCCGTCAAGCTTGAAGCCGAGCTCAAGACTTGGCGACAAGTGGTTTGTCCCCGTCATGTCAAGAAGGTCGGCTTGCTTCTTCTCCGGTCAAGGCGAACGAGCAGAGACCTCGACTCGCCATGGCCGGAGGTCGCCGGAGATCAAAAGTGAGGCCCCGAGGACTTGATTGCTTTCTATGTTTTAGTCCTAGGGTGCTTTTTGTAAGTGTTAGGCCCTTCTCTATTTTGTCTAGCCTGGCTAGAGTTCTTAATGCTAAGGGCCTAACCGTAATTTATACCTGTCACGTTTTTTAATCTGCAGCTTCTCGGGTCCTCTGGACCCTTTTACCGTTCAAAAAAAATGAACGTCGCCAGAACCAAATACGTGCATATAGCCAGCGAATTTTTTTTAGATAATTTTAAAATATTTTCTAGATCTATTACACGTTTTTAACATTTTATAAAAATAATACTTTATCGGCTAGAGGCCGATTGGCCTGCACCGATCGCCCAGCCAGGCTAAAGCCAACTGCCCAACGTTTGCATGCAAATGCAAAAAAATACTCTGCATGCATAATACTCTGCATGCATGCACCCATGTTAGATGCAAAAAATCCTTCACCATGCTTTTTTATGGGCTCTGCATGCAATCTGCCATGCATGCTTGAGCCAGTCGGCCTGCCCCAGGCCGATTGGGACAGTCAGCCTGGCCCAGGCCGATTGGCCGACGCGGCTCCAGCGGCCCCGTGCCGACGCTCAATCGGCTTGCTCTAGGCCGAAATCAGCCTTTTCTAGACCAACAAAGTATTATTTTTGTAAAATTCAGAAAACGTGTAGTAGATCTAAAATTATTAAAAAAGGTGTATTATTTAAAAAAAATTCGCCATATAGCGATATAGGTATATGTTGACGTGCAGCTACATGGATTTTTGTTGAAGGAAATACATATACTCCGTACGTACTTATTAGATTCAGCTGAAACTTGTTCGGGGAATCGATCAGAGTAAAATACATGAACAGTAACTCAACTTGTCACGGAAGGATCAGAAATGTCATCGTACTTCCAGAATACGCCCTCGTGGTCACTCAATACGTCTTCCGTGTTTTCTACAGTCATTCAGGTGAGTACCTCTCGTGTATTTGATGACGTGGCACTGGCAGGACTCACTTGGCAGGAGATATGTGTCTTGCCTCGGACATTTCGTGCGGTTACTTTTCTGCAGCGTTCGCAGCTCCTTTCCAGAACAGGGAGTAACAAGTTACAGTTCTTACACTTTGCAGAGGTGCGTTGCTTTATCCATGAGAGATCATTATCCATGTTGCACATTCGAGCGGCCAACCCGTCATACTTCCTTGGTATGAGGCCCGGTATAAAGATCCAAGCCAATCACTGTCCTTCTCCGCGACCCTGTATATAACGCAATTACTGTATGTCCACACTCAAGGTAGACCCCCATATAAAACAACTATACCTTAGTTGGATACACACAACAACCATTAACACTAGAAATCTTTCTTTTGTAAGCCCAGATCCACAGTATACCTTTCCCCGTATAAAACGGCTATACCCACGATCTACAACTTTCAAATGACCAGAACAGTGTCCGATGCATGCGAGAGGGAGCCGATCCAGCTGACTTCCCTAGAGCCATATAGATCTCATGGTTAACGTGTAATATACGACGCGAGAATCACTAGCGACATTGGTTGTTAAATCCTAGATAATATGTTCCTTTACCACCGGAACTTTTATAGTAGGTTATTACCTCATGGTAAATAACCTGTAATCATATTATTATGAAAATAGTATTTTTTGACCTTTTTGAATGCAAGTGATGACAACACTGGATTTGAAAAATAATTTACAGAAAATAATCAAAGGACATGAGCAAGTGTGAACTTGCCTTGATATAGCAAAGTATTGTAGTCGAATGTCTCGACTTGACCCTAGACCTCGGGTTCTACAAAAATATCATCATTGCCCGGTAAGGACAATGTTTAAAGAAGCAATATGCTGTTATGCATAAGTAATGAGATGCATAATGTAAAGTCCCAAATAATTTCCCCAATAATTACAAGTGAGATGGACTTAAATGATTTATTTTAAGGTTTGGTTTATCCTCAAGTTTACTTCACAAAAGAGTGTGGTTGCAAGGATTTCGAGATAAACATATAAGTCATGAAGGTAAAGTACAATCATAATACAATTCTAAGGTTCAATCGTATTATGCAATTATTATAAAGTTCATGTTTTAAGTTGTTATGGTTTAAAATAAATGGTATAGTGTTTCTTTTGAGCTCGCAAAAAGAATAACATTTGAAAATATTCTTTATGTTAAGTTATTCAACTCTAAAGATTAATAGGTTTGAAGCTATGGTTTGTAATAAAGTTCAAATGATCTTGAGTCATTATATACCTAACTTAGGGTGTATTAGACCAAAGTAAACTAGAAAATTATAATTGGACTTGAAATAGAACACTTGTAGCATTATCAACTATTAGGGTTTTTTCATAAGCATAATCAAAGATGGAATCTTCAAGTTATGAAACTTTGTTTTAAAGATTTAATTCTAGCATGTGTAATATTTATAGATTGTACTATAAGATGTTTCTATATAAAGAAAAATAGGTGAATTTGTTTAATAATTTATTTAGTGAATACCAAGTTTGGTAAATATGATTATATATGAATTGAGATCACTTACTTCTAATACAAGTTAATGATTTGCAAAAATAACTTTGTAAATCTTTGACTTACAATTAGTTAAAGATTTTAAAAGAATATTTTAAGTTAATTATTTACACTTGGATTATATCCTAAATTATAATTATAGGTTTAGACTACTTAGAGTCAAAAGATTATGCTTTGAATAAGATCATTTCTTACTTAGGAAAGAATTTTAAATAATTAACAAAATAACTATCTCATTTTATTAATTGAAGATATATGATCTAAGAATTTTAAAATGTTTTTGGAATAATATATTTAGTATTATCCTAGTAAGTATTCTTACTTAAAATCTTAAAATTGAATTTTACTTATTTTTAGGTATTATCTTTATTATTATTATTATTTGTAAAATTTCTTAATTATTTCATGTCTTTAAATATTTGTTTTAAATTTTATTTGTAAAATTCTAAGTTAGTATTTTTATGAGATAACATATTTCTTTTTATGCATAAAAGTGATTTTTATTTATTTTTAGAATTTTTTTCTAAATTTATTAAATTTCATTTAGATATTTAAGGGTGTTAATATTTAGTTGCATTTTATTTCACTAAAATAAATCGTATTGTAATTTTCTTAGGTAGATATTATTTTAATAAACATTTTGATGTATAAATATATATTTTTAGTACTTTTCTACATTTTTAGGGCTTGCATATTCCTAAGGTATTTTGAAATTTCCATTTTTGTTTTTATATATATTGGGCCTAGTTCTCGGGCCCATCTAGCCCAATACCCAGCCCAGTCCACCTAGTTGGACTGAGCCATAGAACCTGGTCGACCGAGTTGGTCAACCCGACCCGCTCGACCCCTTCTCCTCTCGCATGCTAGCTCGTTCCTCTCCTTCTCCCTCTCTGGCGACGTGGCGTCAGCCGCAAGAACCATGGCTCATTCGGCCTCCTTGACACCACCATCGGTCTCCCTCGACGCTCTCCCCTTCGCTACTCTTTCCTGTCCAATTTGATCTGTTATTCAAACCCTGTTTTGTTTGTCCCCGCTGTATTTCTGTTGCTAGGGTTTTGGCCTTCAACTCCGGTGTTCTCTGGTGACCCCCGGATGGTAATGGTGGCGTGGTGGTGGTGCGGTTATGGTGGTTTGATGATGGGTTGGTTGCTGGCGCCTCCTCTGATACGCGCAGGTATCCACTGGTGTGGCTCGGTGCGGGTTGAGTACCACAGTGCTCCTCGTGCCACCGTGTCGTGGTCGCCATTGATGTCTAGTGCTGCTTCCTCTTCTCACCTTAAGCGAGGACCCCCGGGTAAGTTATCCCCTCTACCCCCACATTCTTAGAGTTTCTCTGGTCTTCCTGGAGGTCAAACCCTAATCTATTCTAGTAGTGGCTTATTGTATCATATGTAGCTTACAGTAGCCTTGCTTCTGATCTTGCCAAGTGAATTGAATTTAGAATAAATTGATGATTTTGCTTTGTGCTTCGCTGAATCCTGTACTCAATGTTGCTTGTTAGCTGATTCAGCTTACTTGACAATGTACATGGTGGTTTGTAGATCTTAATAATATTAGATTATGTTAATGTTGAGTTGGGATTCATAAACTGTGATTCAGAAGCATATGTTGATCATTTGTGATGGATTTTGAGTACCCAACCAATATATTATCTTGGCAGAGAAGTAACCATTTTCATGATTCCTAATTATTTACTAGGAAAATGATTAGATTATAGTTGTTGTTGATTAGCAGATGAGTTATGTGTTTTAACAATTAATGGCAGCTACAGATGCTTTCTGGATGAATTATTCAGTTGAGTTTGCATTCATTTTCACTGAACCTTTATATCCAGGAATGTTTTTGGTGGCTTTTGGGTTTGTGTCTTATTGATGTGGTACCTTCTGGAAAGATGCACAAAATAAGAACAAATGCATATGATATGCTAGTGCCTCTTGGATCCAGTGTTTGCCTTGTGAATGGTTATACAGAAGAAATGATGTGACTTCTAGATTGGGTTCCAGCTATAACCTATCATTTGAAACTGTCCATGAAAACTATATATTCTGATTCCTAATAATATCTTATTAGGGAAATGATTTATATTGTTTAGCTTATTTAAAGATAATCCAAGTGCAATGCTTGCTTGGTAACTAGAGAAGAATTGAGTTCCTGTGTATATAGACAGAGAACTGATATGCATCCTTGATTCCTGGATTATCCTCTAGGAAAATGATAGAAATGATTTTGTTTGAATAACTTGAGGCAGCTAATGAAGAACAATTTATATGCTAGCTCTGTTGACTTGGGCTGCTACTGTGGTGCCTCCAACCTTGGAGTGTGCATAGTGGTAGCCCAGGTAGCATGACTTGTTGCTGTAATCAACAGTGAAGTAGTTGATGTTGGTTTCCAAAAGATAGAAATATAGCTCATGATGCATAAAGTTGAAGCTAGTTTGGTTGACTAGAACTGTTAAGTTTACCACTGTGGTGCCTCCACTAGGAGTGTGCACAGTGGAAGATATCTCAGATGTTAACTGCTGAATTTTCTGGCTTGACCTGTGATGCAAAGGCTGAGGCCAAACTCTTAGAGAGATAAAAACATATACACACATGGGTTTCCATATCCTAGGATGATCTTGTACTCCATTTGAGTACAGATCTAAGGATACAACCACTATTCCACCTCTTATGCCTAAATTATTAACAATGGATACTATGCATGATTTTATACTCCACTAGAGTATATCTGAGGAAATGATCAATTTACACTAAATCAGACTTGGAAACTGGTAGGAACAAAGATTGTGCTTGATTGATAATAGAACATCCTGGTGTTACTGAATCTGTGTTGTGACTTGTGGTTCCTGATGGATCTTGTTCCTAGATGCTACTTGATCTGCTTCTCCTTGTTATGTTGGCTTGCTTATTGTGATTTTGGCCTACTCCTTATGCTCCTGACCTTCTCCTGGTGTCCTTGGATGGCTTCCTCGAGCAACCAGGGTGCTAGTGATGTGATGGGAGTGCACTATGGAGTTTTGGTGCTGAACTATGAACTCTGGAAATGTAGAGATGGCATAGCTGGTGATATGTGTTGGTGCACTTGCTGTCCTTGTCGTGGTGAAGAAAGTTGAGCATAGCAATCTATCTCTGCTACGGCTGTGTACTTATCTCTCTCACAGCACCCCCTGTGTTGACAGCACATAGGCATGCATGTGTGTGTGAGCTGTGTGTTTGCTTGCTGTGACATTGTGGATCAGATCAAGTTAAAATATATTGATTCTGCTTTCTTACTTCCACTCTCTATGGTGAAACTTGCCCCTTTTGTCCACTGCCAATGAGGTTGTTTTGAGGCAAAATATACTGATAAGAACAGATAATCTTTTGGTGAAACTTGCCCCCATTTTTGTATGCTCAATGATGTAATGAACAGTGGACCTCACTGTTAGACTGAGACCAAAATTACTAACACTAACCCCTTCTTTTTTCTTGTTTTGTTTGAGTTGATTTGCAGGGACAAAGATACTGATAGAAGAACATAGAAGATTAGATTAGGAATGATTTAGTAATTAGTTTAGGTTTTCTTTTATTACTTTTTGTAATTTAATTCATTTTCTTTGAGTATCTGTAAGGTCATTGTACTACTGTAATCTCTTTGAATAAAGTTAAATTCTTTCTCTTTTTGTAAAGTCAATTATTCTTATATTTTATTTGTACTTGTGATTGTGAGGATAAAAAATATTTTGTCTATAGTTGAAACAAAGTGTAATTTCTTATTTTATATTCGTAAGTTGTAACTATTATACAATATTTATTAATAAGAATTCAATTCTTATTTATTTGTAGAAACTTTAGTATTCTTTATTTTTAATTGTATTTCATTTCTTATAAATATTTATATCATTCATTTATTTCATTTTTTTATTATAATTTTTCCTTTATTATTTTATTGTAAAAGAATAATGTAATACTTCATGTATTATTTTTAATAAAGAATTATTTTATATTCTTATTATAATCATTTCTTTTCACATAATTATAGTATTATTACTCTTGAATTTCTAAATTTAAATTTGAATTGAATTTGATAAATTCAAAGTAGAGTTCAAATTCTACCCCTCCATACACACAAATAATACCTAAAGGTCATGTCAAAATCTATCGCACTCACTGAGATGGATAATTTCTAATCCATTAAAGCAAGAGAGATTCTGATCACTCCAGGGTTTTAGTTTGCGCAAAATTTATCCGGATTTTCATATGCATGCATGCATATGCACAAAATCCTAAATCTACCCTTCGTTTAGTCCTAAATGCTGGGATGTTACAGACTTCCTCCCTTAAATTAAACTTCGTCCCAAAGTTTGTGGTTCCTTGTTTATGAAGGTTTTCAATAGGCTTGTCTTGAGTTTTGTTCTTTCCTCCCAGTTTCTTGTCCTTCCAAAGTGATGTTTTTAATAAACTCGCCACTCCTTGAGTTTACTCTCAACCTTGATTCAGTTATGGTTAATGCCTAATGCTAATTTATACTTTCTTCCGAAGCTTCATGAGATTGCTTTTGGCCTTGAACAACATTATTGACGAAGGATTACTGATGCTAAACATACCTATCGTAGCCATGTCGATGTGGTTCCATCCAAAGTTTCCACCTCTTGATGGTGATTTTACTCCTTGAGTAACCAATTTATTGGGACATTCATATCTCCTATGTCCTTCCCGGTACATTATGTTTGAATAAGCATCGGGAAATTAGTTTAAGAGCTGAAGTTTGCGGGTACAGTATGTTTGAATAAGCAGCAGAAAAATAAATTTAATATGCCGTGGCAACACACGGGCATTCAGCTAGTAACAGTTAATACACTTTGTAGATAAATATCAAACTCATATATATGATGGGGCAATAAAAGTCCATTACTAAAACATGTCACTCGGGTCCTAGTAACAAGCATTAAACATAGTAATAGTGCATCAACACTCATACAAGAACATCCTCAAGATAAACCCCTCGAATATCGACATATATACATGATTACATGATCAATCTCATCCAATCCCCATCCACCTCACATGCCTACAGAGGACTACTCACTCCTGGAGAGGGAGAAGGATCACATAGTTAATGGAGATGATATTGGTGATGATGGTGGTGAATACGTCATCAAAATTCCCCTCTCCGTCGTGCAGATCAGGATCAATCTAACCCCAAAAACAAATATTGTGATGGCGGCGGCGCTCTGCTTTGTGCAATGCTCCCTCCTTCCGTATAGGTAGTTTTTTAGGTATATAATGGGGTACGTGAAAGGCGGAGACGAGGCGATGCTCGAGGGCCAAACGAATTTAGGTGGTCCGGGCCCCACCAGTGACTGCACCACATGGGCTCGTTTGGGCCTCGTGGACTCTCCCGCGAGTTTCCAAGCCCCATGGTCCTTGTTTCGATGAAAAACTGACGTGATATTTTTCTCCGATTTAATTTCCCGTGGAAAAAGATAGAAACAAGGCTTTTGCTAAAAATAGCGCCAGAATCAACAGTTTTATCCCAGTCCGATGAGATTCCCAAGCAAAGTACTTGGAAAATTAGATATATTTGGAATGTATCAACAACTAAATGCACCTAGTTTCTAGAAATTCTGAAAAATGATCTTGGAATTATAAATGATGAACCATGGGCTCTCATGTTCGACAATTAGAAGGGCCGTATCAATGCAGTGAAGGTTGTGTTCCCAGATGCAGAACATAGGTTTTGTGTGAGACATATGCGGCAAAACTTCCAACAATTGTTCAGAGGATATGTCCTGAAGAACAAGCTATGGATGATAGCAAGGAGTAATACAATTCAGAGAGTTAATGCAAACATGGAGGCTATGAATGTTCTATATCCAGAAACATGTGCTTGGTTAGAGGAATTGACCTAGAACTTGGGCCAGGGCTTTCCAGAGTGACTTACCAAAGTGGATCCTAATACTCAATGCCTTGCTTTATCTTGCAAAATGCACTTGCTGCCTTGATCTCAGGAACGAGTCTAGCAGGAACTTGCTTAGGAAATATGTATTCAATACTACTATTGTACAAACCTTGGCAAATTGCTTCATGAGCCGCAACAGTAGGATGCATGCCATCCACCCTCCTAGGCAACTCCTCCATGATAGGCATAACTTCTGTAGCAGGTATAACATTTGGTGCTTCAAGAGCCCTCACTATTGTGTACACTACACCATCCCCAATCTGCTCTAGGCCCCCTTCTTCCTTTCTCTCCTCCTCCTGTCTAGTTCTGCTCTTTTAAACTATGTCCTCCAAAGCTAGATGTGGATGTCTTCGAAAGCACACAATTGGTTCTATTTATAGATAAGGAGTTCCTATGGATAAGAACTCTCTCTCACATAAAAGATTAACAGTAAACAAGAAGAATCCAACAAAGTGATACACAACAAGCACATTACAATGGCCGACATCACTTCAAGAATCTATCACACTCGTATCTAGAAATGGAATAAAACAATGTGATATAAAAGAACAGTTTTAGGTACTTCCAAATTAACTTGCATATAGATAACTGGAACAAAGTGGTTCATTACATATAGAAAACTTGTTCTTAGACAATAATTGATGGCTTGCTGCATTACAAAAGCTAACATGATAGCTCTAGCTGCTCTTGATGTTCTCTAGGAACATCATGCCACAAAGTAGACAGAGAAGTACAGCTATGATCATCAGAAGAACCTCCACGCACCTTCTTATGAACATCCACAAGTGCCTGAATCTTGCTCATCATCTTCTGCTTACTCCATAAGCTTCTGCTTCTTCGCTCTAGTTTTAGCTAGAACATCTCCATTTGATTCTTTTTCTGCTTTCCTCAACTGTAGCTCCTTCCTCCTATCTTTATCCCAACCGATTGCTTCAACAGCAGAGACTCCTTCAATGATGCTCGTTCTCAACCAGATAGCCTACATATTCTAGCTCCCAAATCTAGAAGTTGCATCCTTGCTATGAAATTAATGCAAGTCAGAGGTAGTCGATTACTTAACCGTAACCTAACTTAAATTGAGATATACAAGAAAAGAAGGAGAATGCGCATACTGTACTCAGATTATTTTTGTTGTAATTTTGAGATGGCAATATGATCAAGGTAACAAGACAAGCAAGATTACCGAACTCAAGTTGATTTTCAGAAGGCATATAAATTCAGTTGCACAGGGCTTGCAAGATTTAAACCGTAGCAATGCAAGTCAACTTGCAGATTGCCAGAAAAGGACATTTGAGATGGGGAAGAACTTACCCCATGATTCGTTCATTTGTATTACGCCTGTGCCGGCGAAGCCAAACGATGGCATGCGAGACGGCGGCGAACAACAGACGTCGGTGGCGTAGGGTTAGGGATACGAAAAACGGGAGGGAACAAGACGATCCGCCTGGACATCCAATTTGCAACAAAAAAAACTAGGTGATGCTCCATGACCAAAGTGAAGCTCTTGGACAAGTTCATGGACCGATCTCTCCTGCCTAGTGGGGCCGCTAGTGCCACGTCATCGCATACACGCGGGCTACTAACCTGAGTACAAATCACGGACAACGTCTTGAGTGACCACGCGCTGGGTCGTAATTTGGAAGTACGGTAACCATTTTGATCCGTCACGACGAGTTCAGTTACTGTTCATCTATTTTAGATACTGAAGCGGTTAAGCTCATCGACACTTTCCTACGAGTTCATCCAGCTACTGCTCGAGCACGGCCCCGCTAGTTCAGTTATTGTACTAGCGGCTCTACTGCCTAGACACCGGAGTGTTAATCATTCTTGGCAACTGTTGCACATGTGGGATTCAAATGAGTGGGGAGCCAAATAATCCTTTGCAGAGACAGGCATGGACTTGTAGCTTGGAGACATCAAGCAGCAAGCGCCGGAGACTTCTGGAGCGCATCGACAATTTCAGCATCAGCTGCAGTCAGTCATTAGGGCGTTTTCTAGTCGATTTTTTGAATGGAATTATCACCAAAATCCATCTATTTGGGCGCGCAGTTCAAAACAAACAAAGCGACAGTTCGCGTGGTAACTTATTTCTGCGCCAGCATAGCCCTGGCAGTGGCCACGTACGTCGGCTTCCTCCGCGTCAGCGCCGCCAGCAGCGCCTCCCTGTCCGGGAGGCACCGCGCCACGGCCTCGTCCGCGACGTACTCCCTCGCCCACGCGCACAGCGCCGTGTGCTCGTCGGCGGCGAGCAGGCACACCCCCGCGATCTCCTCGAACACGCCCAGCCAGTGCGCGAACGCGCTGGCGGCGATGTCCAGGAACCCCACGCGGTCGCCGCCGAAGAACCTCTTCCCCGCGAGCTGCGCCTCCAGGAGCGTCAGATTCTCCTTGACCTCCCTCGCCGCCTCCTCCCGCGACTCGCCGTCCTCCGCCCACAGCGCCACCCACGTGCACTGCCCGCACCTGTCGTCGATGAAGCGCGCCCAGAAGCGCGCGGCGGCCCGGTCGAGCGGGTCGAGCGGCAGGAGGGCCGGCGCCTGCGGGAAGAAGGCCTCGTCGATGTACTCGACGATGACGAGCGACTCGCAGAGGGCCGGCCGCCGGTCGCCGTGGAGGAGCACGGGCACCTTGTGATGGACGGGGTTGTGCTCTAGTAGGAGCGGGCTCTTGTTGCCGAGGTCTTCCTGGATGAACTCGTAGGGGACGCCCTTTAGCCGCAGGGCCACCTCCGCGCGGTGCACCGCCGGGCTGCTGAACGTGCCGATGAGCTTCACCGCCGCTTCAGTCATCTTAATTTAATTTGGGGGGTGCTTCCAGTCCCCGATTGATTTCTCCGACCACCCCGCCGGCCGCCTCCGCTGATATAGCACTGTGTACCTCGTGCCAGAATTTTCTTGGTAGCTTCGCTGAAAGCTAGTTGCCGGCCCGGAGTCTTTTCGCTAGCCAGTGATATGTTTCGGGCGGCTACCGTCTACCTATATATCCCAAGCTGGTTGGCTCAAACCCAAAAAGATGAACTAGTGGGGCGTTTTTCTTTTCCACTGTATTTGAGTGAGCGAGACCAGTACAAATGTAAAGAACTGTCAATTGTTTTTCTCTTCACTCTTCGCGTTCGCATCATTTTAATTTCGGTTTTGCTATTTCTCAGTCAACTGAGAAATACTTATTTCTCAGTCACCTTTGTAGCCGTTGGATGTAGCATCAAGATTCGTGCTTGTGGAGTTGTTTTGTACGTGCACCGAAGCGACGTAGAGTCTGAGCTGCTCCTTGCTGCGTGCCTGGGTTGTTCTGCCGCGCGCGTTTTGGGCTTTTTTTTTTAAGGTTGGTTTAGACTTTTGTTCTATAAAACCTGTACAGCAAGGCCCATGGGCTGGGTTCATCTTTTCTCTTTCATTTTCTTGTATGCATGTTGGTTTATAGCATTCGTTATGTTTTCTCCTTTTTATGTACTGTTCTTTTGATTGATGGATTTATAATTACAAAGTGATTGCATGATAGTTATTTTTTTAATTTTTATATTTTCTACTTTACTTATTTTTCTTCATATTTACATTTTTATTTAATTTTGTTTTTATTTATTTATATTTTTCGACGATATTATTTCCTTATATGTATTAACATTTTACCCTTGTATTTTTTGTTTGGGTTTTCCTTTTTCTTCTAATATGGTTTTCCTACTTATCAGGCACGCAAGATTTTAGTTAGAACTCGGTCGACTACATAATTATGTGGACTGAGAAATAGCTATTTCTGCGTCAGATTTATTTGCTTCTTAATATTCAATATAGTCGCGCGCCCCGCCGTACGATTTTCATTTTTTATTAGTTAGCTCTTAATATTCAACGTAGTTTTTGCATATTTCTTGTAAGCGACAACGCACCGATCCAGTTGGAAGCATGGTATAACTGAAATCCTTAGTCCCAACTATCTTTGTATTTGAGTCATTCTTGTAATTTTGCTTGTAACGAGAACGCCCCGAGCATGCAACTAGGATTTTTGGATTTGAGTCATTTGCATCTTGCTTGTAAGCGAGAAAGCGCCAAGCCTGTCGCACGTATGTTTACAACTGAAACATGACCCTAGTTGCAATCATGGTCATATTTGTTTTTTAGATTTTTAAATCATTTGCATCTTGTTTTGTAACCGAGAATGTATTGAGCCAGTCGCAAGCATGGTGTGACTGAACCCTAGTTGCAATTGTGTCATGACTAAATATTCTTTGATTTGAATCATTTTGTAATTTCCTTTGTAATCGGGAATGTACCGAGCTAGTCGCAAGTATGTTGTGACTAACCCCTAAACCCTTGTAACTTGTGGGGAGAACTTGATTGCAACAGGGGGAAGGGGACTCCATCGGCGGACCAGTTGCAACTTTCTTGTAATCGGCCTCACGCCGAGCCAATTGCAACTTGGTTGTAACCGAGCTCTGTGGGTCCCACTTGCAACTTCCTCAGAATCGAGCACCCATCGGTGTTGAGGGTGAAGTTGCAACTTACTTGTCGATCTTTGACAGTCCTAGTTTCAACTTGCTTATAACTTGTAACTTGTGGGGAACCTTGATTGCAATGGGGAGGGACTCCATCGGGGCCGTTGCAACTTGCTTGTAACTAGGGCCCCGAGGCAGCTTGCAACTTGTAGAAGAGCTTTGTTGGGTCCCACTTGCAACTTCCCTGTAACTGAGCACCCATCGGTGTGGAGGGGGTGCAGTTGCAACTTACTTGTAACTGAGCTTTGACAGGTCCTAGTTTCAACTTGCTTATAACTTGTAACTTGTGGGGGGAACTTTATTGCAACAGGGGGAGGGGGACTCCATCGGCGGGCCAATTCCAACTTGCTTGTAACTGGGGCCCCGCCGGAGGGCCAGTTGCAACTTGGTTGTAACCGAGATTTGTTGGGTCCCAATTGCAACTTCCCTGTAACTGAGCACCCATCGTTGTGGAGGGGGTGCAGTTGCAACTCACTTGTAACTGAGCTTTCAACAGGTCCTAGTTTCAACTTGCTTATAACTTGTAACTTGTGGGGGGAACTTGATTGCAACAGGGGGAGGGGGATTCCATCGGCGGGCCAATTGCAACTTGCTTGTAACTGGGGCCCCGCCGGAGGGCCAGTTGCAACTTGGTTGTAACCGAGCTTTGTTGGGTCCCAATTGCAACTTCCCTGTAACTGAGCACCCATCGTTGTGGAGGGGGTGCAGTTGCAACTCACTTGTAACTGAGCTTTGAACAGGTCCTAGTTTCAACTTGCTTATAACTTGTAACTTGTGGGGGGAACTTGATTGCAACAGGGGGGGACTCCATCGGCCGGTAACTTGCTTGTAATCGGGGCACGAGGCCAGCTTGCAACTTGGTTGTAACCGAGCTCTGCTGGGTCCCAATTGCAACTTCCCTGTAACTGAGCACCCATCGGTGTGGAGGGGGTGTAGTTGCAACTTACTTGTAACTGAGCTTTGAACATGTCCTAGTTTCAACTTTCTTATAACTTGTAACTTGTGGGGGGAACTTGATTGCAACAGGGGGAGGGGGACTCCATCGGCGGGCCAATTGCAACTTGCTTGTAACTGGGGCCCCGCCGGAGGGCCAGTTGCAACTTGGTTGTAACCGAGCTCTGGGTCCCAATTGCAACTTCCTCAGAATCGAGCACCCATCGGTGTGGAGGGGGTGCAGTTGCAACTTACTTGTAACTGAGCTTTGACATGTCCTAGTTTCAACTTGCTTATAACTTGTAACTTGTGGGGGGAACTTGATTGCAACAGGGGGAGGGGGACTCCATCGGCAGGCCAGTTGCGACTTGCTTGTAACTGGGGCCCCGCCGGAGGGACAGTTGCAACTTGGTTGTAACTGAGCTCTGCTGGGTCCCAATTGCAACTTCCCTGTAACTGAGCACCCATCGGTGTGGAGGGGGTGCAGTTGCAACTTACTTGTAACTGAGCTTTGGCATGTCCTAGTTTCAACTTGCTTATAACTTGTAACTTGTGGGGAACTTGATTGCAACAGGGGAGGGACTCCATCGGCAGCCGGGCCATGACTTGCTTGTAATCGGGCCTCACGAGGGATGCTTGCAACTTGGTTGTAACCGAGCTCTGCTGGGTCCCAATTGCAACTTCCCTGTAACTGAGCACCCATCGGTGTGGAGGGGGTGCAGTTGCAACTTACTTGTAACTGAGCTTTGGCATGTCCTAGTTTCAACTTGCTTATAACTTGTAACTTGTGGACGGAATTTGATTTCAACAGGGGGAGGGGGACTCCATCGGCGGGCCAGTTGCAACTTGCTTGTAATCGGGCCTCACGAGGACAGCTTGCAACTTGGTTGTAACCGAGCTCTGCTGGTTCCAATTGCAACTTCCTCAGAATCGAGCACCCATCGGTGAGGGGTGCGATTGCAACTTACTTGTAATCGAGCTTTGACATGTCCTAGTTTCAACTTGCTTATAACTTGTAACTTATGGGGAACTTGATTATTGCAGGGTGAGGGGCCTCCATCGGCGGGCCAGTTGCGACTTGCTTGTAACTGGGGCCCCGCCGGAGGGATAGTTGCAACTTGGTTGTAACCGAGCTCTGCTGGGTCCCACTTGTGGAGGGGTGCAGTTGCAACTCACTTGTAACTGAGCTTTGATAGGTCCTAGTTTCAACTTGCTTATAACTTGTAACTTGTGGGGGGAACCTTGATTGCAACAGGGAGGGGACTCCATCATGGCAGTTGCAACTTGCTTGTAACTAGGGCCCCGAGGACAACTTGCAACTTGGTTGTAACCGAGATCCGCGGTCCCACTTGCAACTTTCTTGTAACTGAGCACCCATCGGTGTGGATATACTTTGGATTCGAGTCATTTGCATCTTTGTTTGTAATCGAGAATGTACCGAGCCAGTCGCAAGTATGTTGTGACTGAACTATGTCGCAACTATGATGTGACTAAACCCTAGTTGCCATTATGTTGTGAATTGTAATTGATAATGTACCGAGCCAGTCACAAGTATGTTGTGACTGAACTATGTCGCAATTAATTGTACTTGGATTTTCAATCATTCACAACTTGCTTTGTAATCGAGAATGTGCCGAGCCACTCGCAAGTATGTTGAAGATTTTATTTTGTAAATGGCTAGGATCCTAATCTATATTACTGTAATTGACGTCAGATACTATAATGTATATATCATTTCCTCATTGATGTTGTCAATAGACTCTGGTATGGGGATTCGAGTCATTTGCGTCTTTGCTTGTAACTGAGAATGTACTAAGCCAGTCGCAAGTATGTTGTGACTGAACAATAACCCTACTTGCAATTATGTTGATACCCTAGTTGCAACCATGTTGCGACTGGATATACTTGGATTTGAGTCATTTGCAACTTGCTTTGCAATTGAGAATGTATTAAGCTAGTCGCAAGCATGGTATGACTGAAACCATAGTTGCAAATCGTCGAATCGAATATACTTGAATTTGAATCATTTTGTAATTTTGTTGTAACCGGAAATGTACCGAGCTAGTTGCAAGTATGTTGCGACTAACCCTACACCCTAGTTCCAAATATTGAATGTACTTTGGATTCGAGTTATTTTGCAACTTGTAACTGAGAATGTATCGAGCCAGTCGCAAGTATATTGTGACTCAAACCCTAGTTGCAACTATGTCGCGACTGAATATATACTTAGATTTTTTACTAATTTTTTGCAAGTATGATGTGACTGAACCCTAGTTAAATTATGTTGCGACTGAATTTACTTTTGATTCGAGTGGTTTGCAACTTTCTTGTAAATGAGAACGTATCGAGCTAGTCGCAAGTATATTGTGACTGAAACCCTAGTTGCAACTATGTCGTAACTGAATATATACTTTGATTTTTTTGATTCATCTTGCAATTATGATGTGACTGAACCCTAGATGCAAATGAATATACTATGGATTCGAGTCATTTGCATCTTGCTTGTAACCGAGAATGTACCAAGCCAGTCGCAAGTATGTTGTGACTGAACTATGTCGCAACTAACTGTACTTTGGATTTTAGTCATTCACAGCTTGTTTTGGATGACTTATGGATAGTGTTATTTTAAGAATGGTCTCCATTGACCTTGAATTAGTGATGGAACTTCAAGTTAGGTTTGCAACTTGTTTTTTTTAGTCATTTTTCTAACTTTCTTGTAAACCGAGTTGTTCAGTCGCAAGTATTTTTGCTACCGAATCCCTTGTTGCAAGTATGTCGTGACTAAAACTTCAATTTTGTTGTAACTGAGAAAGAACCAATGCAATCGCAAGTATGTTGTGTGTGAACCCTAGATGTTAAATCCATCATTTTTGTATCCTAGAATGGATCAAGATTGAGTTAGGAATGTAATTTCTATATATATCCTTGTAACTCTATTTCTATATCTATATCCTTGTAACCTACAATAGTTGCAAGCGTGTTGTGACTCACCTTTTGCACTCATGTGACTATGATTTACTGGGATTATAAAAATTGATCTTATTGCAATTATTTTGTATGTGGAATCATTCTCTTCCAAACCGAGGTTCCATCAAACAAGAGAGACAACCACACCCAGCCATATATAGTGTGGGTCTGGATATTTAGTGCAAGAGGATCCCATTTCGGTCAGATATACAGTCTTACAAAAGATGTCATAAGTTTGTCAAATTTTAGACATACGTGCGCATGTAAAATTTCACGAAAACATTTCAGGTACTCCTTCTGATCCATATTATTGAGATTTGTCAAAATTTGGATGAACCTATATACTAAATAGTGTCTAGATTCATTTAAATCTAGACAAATTCAAGTTAACTAATATGGGTCGAAGGGAGTACGTTAATAATCCACTACAAGTACTTCTCACAGGTCCATCTTATAGGAAAGTTGTTTTTGACGGTCCATGCAATTCGACTTTTTTTTAAATTTTAGTTTGGCTGATAGACTGTACTTCTAAAAATAAATTCTACAAGTATAGAGAATAATCCCATACTATTTTTCCATGTGTTTATTTTTTAAAATTTTGTTCAATTTTTAGTTTTATTGCAATATTATTTAAATATAAATCCATTAGTTCAAACAATTTTTAGTTTTATTGCAATTTTTTTGTTTATATTATTTAAATATAAACAAATGGAACAATTATTACCCATTTGTTCAAATTACAAAAATGAATTTAGACAAACGGAACCTATTTTTGTTGGTCCCACAATTCAAGGTCGACGAAAAAACAAGCGGTACCAGAGTCAAGCGTTGTCGCTTAGCTCATCGATGAGATATGAAGAAAAGGAAATCCAAAATTGAGAGAAGGGAAAGACTAATGAACAGACGGAAGAGAAGCAATGGGATCATGACGACCGGCTATGACGGCGACAAGACTGTCGGAGAACCACCAACCGGAGAAGCTTCCCCGATCCTCGTACGCCAAATGCCCCGATCTACGCACCATGGACTCAACCTCGAACTCGCATTTTCAACAAAATTAAGCGATTCCTAGTGTTACACTGAAAATCATGTGATGGATTGCAGTATTCTTAGTGTTTTCTGTGGCGATTTGTTTATATTTCTAGTCAATTGCATATGTGCTCATCGATACGGGGTGGGGCAGGGTGAATCCAGGGTATGCGCATGCTTCCGCTTCCGCGTTGATGGGGGATGACCTCATGGCCCGCGTGGTGCGCGCACAGCTTGCAGCAGAAGCTGACACAACATCTAGTGCAGAAGGAGTCCATCCGGTGCCCCTGACGCGCCGAGCCGTGAGTGTCTCCGCGGTGTCGTGGCCTCTGGTGCTCCCCGCAGTGCTCAGAGAAGCGCGGCGCCAGTGTTGCACACGCGGTCCCGGTCATGTCTAGGAGAAGTTCGCCGCGTCATTTAACTAGTACAACCTGACGGCACCCTTGGCCGCCCTCCACCTTCGATCAGATTTTGCCACGGTCAATCGACACGCCATGGAATTAGGCGTAATGCATTTGTTTCTCGCTCGGGTTATTATACGTTTGATTGAGTTTTCTGCATATTACGAGGATATGATTTGGATGGAAAATTTGGTTCACATGTAGATGACAGATACACTTCAGTCCAATTTTTGATGCATCCGGGCCCATGAATTTATGGGTTGCATTACCTGCTTCATTTTGAAGTTCTAATTAACTCGCGGTTCACATGAATATGGTAGGTTGCCGTTGTTCACATGAGTTTTGCAACAACAAAACTCGCTGTTCAGAAGAGACATGGCTTCTGACAGCCCTCGTGTATTCACAGGTTCACATGAATATGGTAGGTTGCTGTTGTTCATATCAAGGTGTGGCAAATTCATCTTTAGACGTACGTACCGGCAAGTGATGTGAAGGCAGCCGTGGGACTTCTCAATGTAGAAGCGGCACCGTGGGCAGCGCTTCCACTTGGACTCCCTAGCGGCCTCCACTAGCAGCAGATTCTCCTTGGCGCGCTCCCCCGCGCCAAGTTGCGCGTACTCCACGCAGCTCACGCTGGCGTGCTACGGCACTAGGCAGTTCGCGCAGAATTTCAGTCCAATTTTGGATGCATCTGTGCATGAATGTCCTTCAAAATTTTGATGACAATTTTAAGGGAGTGGAGAAGTTTCATGTCGAAGATAAGACGATGCAATTTCAGGGAAAACACTTAAGAATGAGTTGCAATTTCTTTTTTGTCACCTCTTAAAATGAATTGTCTGACTTGTTTCTGTTTTGTATAAAGTAGAAGTACAAATATGAGTTGGTATTGAGAAAACACTTATTGGTTGAACAATTCATACTAGTGTGACAAGTAATTTAATGTTGTTTTATATCTTCCGCTTGTATTGTTTTTATCTTATTCCAATGATTTTTAACTCTTGCTTATGTGTGGTTTTCTTCCTTTCTTCAATATAATTTCTCATTTTTTTTTGAAATTTTGTAGTTCTATTATTTATTTTGTGTTATGGGAAATCAACCTAGAACTGAGGTTTTCTTCTTATTCTTAAGAACATTTTATTGTACTGTACAACTGTTTATGAACTAATAGAAGGTCTCTTCCAAAGAATATATTTATGTGTACTGCTTTCTCAACTACATGAAAACCTTGTTATTTTACTTGTACTTAAACATAAATATCTCAGATCATTTTTTAAAATTTCAATTCATTGTCACAGATCATAATACAGAGGATATGTTTCATATGGACATTGATGAACATATTAATCTGAGCCAAGGTTATAACTCAGACTCTGAATTATCACAGAAATTGTTGGTTCAAGAAATCAAGCAATTGGCAAGTACCTCAGAAATTCTCATTATTTTTTACTTCATTCGTCACAAATTATTCTTGAATAACACAATTTATAATTTAGGTAATGTTTCTTCCTTCGTAATCATATTCCTGCATTTTTTCTTTTCTATAGGTCGAGGAAAGTATTGAAAGAAGGGTAAAGAGAAGAACAATTAAGAAAAGGAAAAGAAAGGTATATTCTCAACACCAAATCATATATTTTTATTTATCCTTTTTGAATTTTAAAATTTCAAACAACTAGCTGTTTATATTATTATATGCACTACATCCTCGTTCTAAAAAACTAACTGTTTGATTTTTTTTATGTTTTGGTTACTTCTTTGCAAAAAAGGAACACATTGTTCATGATAGAGTTGATGTGAGCGAAGAAGACTGTAGAGCATACAGCAGATGTAGTATACCATATGTTCACAGTGTGCTAAAAAGTATCAATTGTTCAAAACATAGGAAAGAACTTGTGAAGCAGATGGGCTTTCAGCATATGCTTCAACTGGATGATGTTAATGTTCCAAGGCTTTTTGCTCAGTGGATTGCGGACCACACAATACCAGAAGAAGAAGCCATAAAGATAGGTGACAAGGCAATTCCAATTTCTCCAAAATCATTTCAGGACATATTGGGCATTCCTGCGGGAGATATTCCAGTCGAAAGCGATGAGATAGCAGGGAAAGAAGCGTTTCTTCAGTTGTTTGGTTTATCTGAAGTACCATCTATAAGATACTTCGGGGACAAGATAATAATGGAAGAAGACCTGCCAGATGATGTTTTTTGCCGCTGTGTTATGTCTGTTTTTCTGGGGGCTTTCATATGTCCTAACTCCTCAACAAGACCAAGCACTAAATACATGGGAGCTCTGATTGTCGTTGACAAAATCAAGCACTTCAATTGGGCTAAGTTTGCTTATGATTGGCTCATGTGTTATGTGAGGAAGTACCTGAAAGAGAAACGCAAGCAAAGTAAGGATACGGTAACCCTTGGTGGCTGTATCTATCATCTTGCGGTAAAGACTATCTTTTCTAGTTTTTTAAATGTGTTGTATTTCCTTTCCCATATTACCATTTTTGGTTGTTGGTAATTTTGTTGATAAATTTTACCTTTTTTTGTTGCCCATATTAAGGTACGATACCTTGATTTTGTTGAGTTTGGATCAATAAAATTACCTTCAACTATACCAAGGATTTGTGTGTGGAAAGGCAAATTAATAAAACATTTCAGTGAGATGGATAAAGGAAAAGATGGGAACTATGGGAACAACCCTGTAAGTTAATCTATGTAATTTTTGTGGACTACTATTTAAGTTCAGTATCTTGATTATTTAAGAATTATCCTAAATTAATTTCTATTAACAAACCCACCTTTTTTTCACCTGATTTAATATAATAGATTGAATTAGCTGCCATTTTATGTTTCTGTTACTCATTTTTCTATGCAAATCAACATATTTCATCATTCTGTTACTCATTTTATCCTTAGCAAACCGACTATATTTTTGTTGTGGATACGCATCATTATTTTATTTGTAGGTTTCCTCAACAGAACATGGAGGCAAATATAGCTAGTTTGTGCTGAGATAGATCTAGGCAGACACTTGGAGGCAAATATAGCTAGTATTTTTATTAACAAGCACAATGATGGCAAGTACTCCAACAGTAGTATGTGATCATATGCACTGCCTCTATGACTAAATTTTTTCTGGGAACAAATGTATATACTCTACTTGTAATTTTGTGTACCTTCAATCAGAACTTGGATGATTGTGGATATAAATTACACACCTAATAATGTTGAAATATTACGGACTTTTAGGTACATTTGTTTCACAGAATTAGAAACAACTTATAATTCTTAAAGAGGGAGTATATTCTGTTTGCTTTTTTTGAATAACAAAAACTATTCCTCTCGTGAACAACAGATAAAAGACTTATCTCAAACTTGCTATGGAGATCCTGCAATTTTTGTTAGGCAAACAGCTAGCGAGCATATTCTTTTCAAGGATGAGATTGAGAAAGTTGTCGGCGAATACATGACTAAGAAGGTTCTCTCCTATTTTCCATAGTGTTTTTGTTCCCTCTAAATTGTTAACCTATGTTTGTAATTATGCATTTTTGTTTTTGTGACCCTTGTTTGGATTCTTTTTGTTATCAGGTCAAGGATGATATATATGATTCATTTCAGAGTCATATGATCCATGCAGATAGAGAATCTTATTCAAATGCTCAGATTCTTGTAATTGATTTTCTGAAAATTATAATATCAGAAGGAGTCAACAAGCCAACCTCTGAAACCACCGAGTTACTTGAAAACCATGACAGTACACAAGATAAAGATCTTGAAGAACATACAGGTTCAAAACTTTTTTCAACTTTGTTGTAGAACTCATTGGTCATTTATATACATATGCATGTTATTTTTCTCTGATCCATTTTATAATTGTAGAACTCATTGTTCATTTATATAATTGTTCTTTTCGTATTTCCTTAACTACAGATCCGCTACAAAGGAAAAAAAGATCTCATACGCAGGCAGACATATCTTCAAATTACTCCCCTGAGGATCGCATCAATTTAGAATCAAATGAGTCATTGCATGGTACTGAAATAATGGCATACCTACAAAACCCCCTTTTCATCATTTATTTTGCATATTTCTCTCTATGATACATTTTATTTTTTCTTATTCTTATTATCATGTTAATAGGAAACTTGATTCAAAGAAAAAGAAGACGTCTTAGGCAGATAGAAGATACCATATGTTCCAAGATTCCCCATGAAGAAACCAATAATGTGGAATCACATATAAACAAGGTCATTTTATCTAGTTTTAATGGAGTTGTACTATATTAACATTTTTCTATTATTGAACAAATTGATTGTTTCTTTGGAATGAGCTTTTTTTCATGTCTTTCACTTCAGGAACCTCATGTTGCAATAGAAACAATCTCACGACAAAGAAGTATTAGCCTAAATCACACACCTTCTGATGATGATGGTCACAATTCTACTCCTGAAGAACAAATTGAGCAAGAAAGAAAAGATGGAAATTCAGGTAATGAAGCTTTTTTTGCTTGATGACTATTAATTTCTATCGACACGTTAACATTTTTTGTCTTAAGATTTTTACTTCTTTATCTTTTGCTTTTGTAATCACAGAAACTACTCAACATAATCATGCAGAAAAACATTTGGATGCTGCTCACGAAACTCAAAAAGAGATTGGAACATTGAATGCAAGCATTGAAACAACAAAGGAAGTTTTGGCAGTACAAAACGTTGCATGTGCTGGTAACAAAACTTTCTAGCTTCTATAATCTCTTTTGTCTAGCTTCTTGTTTTTGAAATTACTTTTTTAATATAGTTCAATCTGTACCAACACATAGCATATATTGGATATTTCTTTATTATTTTTTCGCAATCTAAACTTAACTTGAAGTTTTTCCCATTTTCTCTTTGATATACCTGAAGAATATGCAAGGTCAGACAACAACTCAGATGTGCATATGAGCAGGGAAGAGTATCTACAAGAAGCTAGAAAGAAATATTATTTCAAAGATAGATCATTGCCATCTTTTAGATTATTTGAGTTCTATGATGGCAATGACAAATTCATCGAGGAAAAAGAATTGTGGAGACCAATCGGTACATATTCACAAGACCAGCAAGCTGATGAGATTATAGAAGGGAAGGGCACATCAGGGCAGAATGATAAACATCAGGTTTGTAATGTATTTTTAAAAAAGTTAAATTACATTATATACTTTTGTAATATTTTAAGGCAAAAACTAAAGAAATTCTTTGTTTTCCATAGGCAAACTGTAGCTATGTTTATTGCTCACCAAAGATGAAAACTTCTGCTTATAAGGTATCTGCTGATACCACACCATATCTATTTTTATACTGAGTCAATTTCTCTATTAAATTGCATCAAGTTTATTTTCCTTGACATGCATTTTTTACCAAAATGCAGAAAAACGCAAACAATGATTTTGAGTTCAGTTCCATTCAATGTGCCCAGCGTCAACATGCTCATAGTCATGCAAAACAAACTGAAGATATTCTGCCATCGACAAATCGAATAGGAGATGAATTGATTGACTTAGATGTAAGAGTTTTTCACTTTTAGCTATATGTGTTTTATTATAATTGTCATTTATACCTTTTCATTATACTTGTTTTTTTGAAACTTGAAATTATCTTTCTTACAGCCTTCGCAACCATCTGACACTTTGTCCAATTATGAGCAAGCACCAAGAATTAATATAGCAGGGAGAAGATTATTTCAAGATGGTTTTGATGATACTCCAATAGCAACAAATCACAAACTGAAAAACCCGGTAAGGGGTACTTAGCAACAAGTCTATCAAGATAAGGGCATTCTTTTTAACACTTACTTTTCTCTTTACGAAATTACTAAGTAAGCCGAACCTATCATTTTTATGCATAAGTACTTGCGTTCTTTAGCCAATTGATGATGTTCAAAAGTTGCTTGTTATGCTTATAATTTTCAGAGGAAAATTACTAAGTAAGCCGAACTTATCATTTTTATCCTGTTATGCTTTGTTTGCTGTGAAACTGAGCTGTTTGACGATTCTTTGTGTATATTGAATACTCATGTGCAGTATCAAACAAGATTCATTCATGTAGATCCAAAGAACTTCAAAACCCAAACAGTGCACCCATTTCTTTGGCATAGATGCACTTTTGGGAGACTAACTCTTGCATAATTTTGATGATACTGTACTAGTTCAACATAAGTATATACCCGTTGATCTGACAAGTTAATTAATTAGGAAAAACTCGTCTGGCCAAGGAAAATAAGCATCTAACTATTTTAGTGTAAAATCTAAATATGAACTTGTGCAGAAAAATTGATGTGCTAAAATTTAAATTTATCCATGTTCTAAATTTTTGCGGGTGTGAAGGACAGTTACTTGTGGCTCTCCCTTTTTCATCCTGGAAAAGCTTAGAAGCTTTTTGTGGTTCCACATACTGCAGCAAGATTTAGAAATGATGTGTGGATCATGTATTCATTTAGTGTATTGCCGTGTTTTTCCATCTAAAGTACCCTGCTTAGAAGCTTTTGGCCAACTCTAGAAGATGAGAAATTATTACATTTAGTACCCTGCTTAGCAGTGAAAAAGTTGGTGAAGGTTGGGTTCCATTAAGGCAATTGGTAAAGCATGCAAGACCTTGATCTGAGTATTATTCCTACTAAAATTATTAATACTAGCAGTACGTAATTACCACTTTGGAATTGCCCTATTCTTGTTCGATTAACTGCCTTCTATAAGTCTCAACACTTCCTTCTGATGATGCAGCTGCTCCCTCTGCCCTAAATATAAGATATTTTTGGTCTGTCTTACAATATAAAACAGAAATTATTTCGATTACCATGAGCACAGACTACGACTACATTTCGCAGCCTGAACATTGCTAAAAATGGTTCCCTCAGATGCACGTGGAACTGACTATATGCACCTTTGATGCACTGTGGAATTTAGCTCTTTTTCATTGATTTCACCTGTCATGCATGCTTGTGCAAGGAGCCACAAATCAAAAACTACAACTATCGTGGCTAGCTAAATTTTCAAAAAACTATGATAGAATAGTACTTTTATTCCAGATCTGTATGACGACCATTGGTTATTTTAGTTTAAATAACTATATTTTTTTATTTGTCTGCAAGTGAGCTTTTGTAACAATTTTCTCCTGTCCCTTGATTAGATATTTTTTGTTTTACCGTAGGTGATCTTACGTGAAGTAGAAATTCAGAGGGCAAAGGAAGTTCAGTTCATTGGTGAAAAATTAAAGTCAGCAAAAGAAAATGATCAAATCAGCTCTCCTGAAGTTCAATTTTTAGGAGAAAAACCAACAAGAGTTCTGCAATGCTCACCAGAAGTAGAATGCTTGGGAGAAAGAGTTTTCAAGAATGTTTCCAATAACATGAGTGAAAAAGTTGATGAGTTTTACAATGTTGGGTTATCATTATTGACCAGCAGTGTCTCAAGAGGGAAGGAAAATGTACGTCCACTGCGAGTTGTTGAGCCCAGTTTGTGGTTAAGATCACCTTTTGAGAACAACAACAAAACAATAATTGAGCCACATGAGTTAAAGATATACGAAACAATTACGACATTATGCAATGACCCAAATCACCAGGAGTAAGTACTAATACTTCTGTAATCTTTTATATGTTTTCTATTTCTAAGTAATGCTCATTATGTGGTTTACTAACATAACCTTTTTTTATTTGGTACTTTTAACTTCAGTAGGTGGATAATAAACATGAACAACTGCAGAGTATCACTGTACCAGCTTGGTAATTCAACAAAACCAAATGGTTGGGTCGATTCATGGGTGATTAATGCTTTCTATCGCAAGCTTTTCAAGGACAAGCATCCAAAGCATTCAGACAAGCATTTTTTCTTTCACACATCTGCTGTAAGAACATAAATGGAGTCTTTCGCAAACATATATTGCAATAAACTTCATTTTATGTTGTTAGCATTTGGTTTTGTTTACCGCTTTACTTTTCATAACAGGAATTCTTCCTTGAGAAATGGCCAAATGAATACATGAAAAATATCTGGCAGAAAAATGTTATCAAAAATTTCCTAGCTGCTGATTCAGCAAAGAAGTTACACCTATCTGAACGGGTATGTACTGCAAATTTAACTTGTAGTTAATATATCTCTATTCCCATCAATATAATCACTTGATTTTTTATCAAGTACATTTTATTAAATATGTTTTGGTCTCTCCTCTTTTTTGTATGGAAAAACATGAAGCTTCACTTTCCAGCTCTCTATGACGACCATTGGTTCCTTTTCGCTGTTGATATCAAAACCCGCAATTTCCTATTTCTGGACTCATATTATGGACAAGCAAGCAAACTACATCAACAAGTAGATGAGAAACTGGTATTTTTTTCATTCCTCTATCTTTTTTATCATATATTATGTTTTTTTTGCTTATTGTTTTTTCCTTGTAATTTGTTCTCATGTTGTTATGATACCCTACTGCTGCAGATTTCAAATTTTAGAAAAATTTGGAAAGATTGCAAACTAAAGGATCTAAATTTTGAAACATTTGGAAAGCATTACCCAAAATTGCCTCAACAGAAAACTGGGTATAGCATTTTTCTGCCTCTTATATCTAATATTTGCATTTCGTTTTTTAAGACATCTAATAAAACATTTTGACAATCATCTGAAATCACAAAACAGAAATGATTGTAGAGTTTTCATTATCAAATACATGGAGAAGTTTTGCACAAGGAATCCTCAGTCTTGTTCATTTTCGGCAAAAGACATTCCTGATTTCCGTGTTAGAATAGCAATTGATACATTCTTCAACGATCACAATTCTGCAATTGATCAAATGGATTTCATAAGCACATTTGACATGAAGGTAAATATTTAATATTCTTTACAATATTCCGTTTACTATTTTATTATTCATATACTGAGAACTACTTTTATTTTTTAATGACTTATACATTTTCCTTGTTTTACTAACTTCTTATTTGTAGTCATACAAGAATGACAATGCCCACTAAAATTTCAACTTCGAGAAAATGTAAATACTTCATTTTTATTGCTTTATATTTTTTTGTTCTCTTTCTTAATTACCATGGCTCATATAAGGTTTTCACTCACTAATTTTGGGTTTCTGCTTTCTTTTTTGAAATAGGTTTTATCACAAGAACGCATGCAAAAGCAAATGATCAATCAGCAGGAGTAGGGAGTATACCAAACAAATACCAAGAAAGAATATTCAGTCACAAGACACCATGTTATGGATTTTTTGTACCTTTTTTGTATAAAGTGTTATGAAGCAGAAGTTTGTAATATAGATGGCTACGAGTTTTATTTTTTTGTTTTTGTCATGCTTCTTGTCGTGCGTATAAATACCATATAAGACAATATATATTACGGTATGTCAATTTTTATGATGGGATTTTTTATATATCATATTTGTGCATATTTCATAGGTATGTGTCACATTTTTAACTAGCAAATAGCATGCTAGTTAAAAATATTTATGAAGAACACCAGAAAGGTATATATTTTAGCATTAAGATTTTTCAGTTTTGTTTTACTGCTGCAATACATAGGAAACTTACATTATATGACATATTTCAGGCATAACCTTCTTCACTCCAGGTTAAAAAAAATGATGGAATCATGAATAAAGCATGCACATCACGATAAAGGTACATATTTTTCTTACTTTATCTCATGTCATTTAATTTTGGTAAATCAAAAACAGCAGATAGAAAGCAAACAAGCATAACATATAGATAGAAACCAAGGAACAAATTTTCATTTTGTTCGAGTTACAATTTCTTGTTGACCAGAATGAAATTAACCATTCTATGTTTTCCTGGTATAGCATCCAAGTCACAATTGCATATAACCAAGCTGTCCCTTTTTGTGTTTCCTTCTCTACTTCTGATTCTGCCTTGCATTTTCCAGTACTTGGTCTTGCTTTTACATGCACCAGGACATGCAAAAAAATCATAAAGCCAGGGGACTATGTTGGCTTTTTTGTTTCTTGTTTGCACTATTCTGATCCACACTTCCTGCACTTTGTTTCTTCTTGGATGAAGTAGGACCTGCATTAAAAAGAAAAACTGGATTATCTACCACATATGAAGAACAGGAACAATAACAAAACAAACAATCTTTTTAACAGACTTGACCTGAAGACTTCTTGTTCGGAGTTTTCCTCTGAAAAGTAGATTTATCTAGGTGTTTGAATTCGCAGGTTCTGTAGTTGTGTTCATTTGAGCTGCAATGACTACATGTTATCTTCTGTTTTGTACGGAACATCTCGGCTATGGTTTTATACCGACCAGCTACAGTAGGCCGACCTCTAGGCTTAGCCACATCAGGATTCTCAAGGATATTGCCATAGCCATCATCAATTACATCATTTTTGGTACTTCCTACATCCAAACCTTGTTCTCTTTGGAGCTCTTGTTGCTCCTCAGCTAATGACATTGCATCCAACTTCTCTTCTATCTTCTTTGCTTCTTCAACAACCATTAGGTATCTCTCGTTTGATATAGAGCCATCTGAAGCAATATCAATAAGTCGGTTCGAAAGGAGATTGAACCTGAGGTGTCGGTCCTTCTCTGTTAGCTGCATTGGGACATTATATTTCTTATCTCTAATAGTTTTCCTTTCCTTTGGCTTCCATCTGTCAATAAAATATTTAGCTGGTAGTTCTGAGATGTTGAGATTTACAAGAACCCGAAGTATGTGGCTACAAACAATGCCGTCTTTAAGGAATTTACAGCAAATACAAGAGAAATCTTCGAGTGATAGGTTAACCAGGACAACATAGCGACGAGACCTGAAATCTTTTTCTGCCAGTATTTTTGTCTTATAAACTGCATATCGCTGATGTTTCACAATCTCATCAACATGGAGTTTGGCACTGAATACTAGCTGCTTCTGGAACTTATAAAAAACTGACGGTTGTACATGCGGGCAGCTTGGAACTCTATCTCACTGCTTACCCAGTATTTAGGAGTTGTAGTTCTTGTTATTGAGTCCTGCTCTCTCTCCCTATCCTCAATTGATTCACATATCCTTTGATACTCTCCCAAGAAACTAATAACACTGTAAGTTGAACCCACATTATCTTTGAAAACTGAGTTGGTGCCTTCACTCCTAGCTGTTGAATGGATGAAGGGAAAAAAATATTTCTTGAAATAAACAGGAACAAACAATTTCCTGTAAGTCCACATCGCCTTGAAATATTTCAGATTCCCAACATCATATCGTTCCAACATCTCCTGCCAGAGCATTTCAAATTCTTCAGTTGTTAAAGAATTGCACAAAATATCTGAGAAATCTTCATGGAGATCCTTTTTTGTAGCAAATGACCTTCCACACTTTTCAAGAGCCTTCTTTCTTATATGGAAAAAACAAAATCTGTGCACTGTATTGGAGAAAACTGCTGGAATTGCTATACTCATAGATTTGCACTGGTCTGTTATGATTGTAAGAGGTGCCTTGTGTCCCATGCAATCATCGAAGGTTCGGAACAACCACTTGAAAGTGTCTGCTGTTTCATCTTGAATTATTGCACAAGCAAATAAACAGTTGTTGCCATGCCCTGTTACACCTACAAACGGGGCAAACGGTAGATTGTACCTGTTTGTCTTGTATGTTGTGTCAAAACTGACACAATCTCCATACAGGTCATACATCTTCCTTGAATTTCCATCTGCCCAAAATATACTTAGCACTTTGTTGCCTGAACCTAGATTGAAGCTGTAATAGAACTTAGGGTCCTCTTCTTTCCTTTTCCTGAAGTATTCCAATACTTGGGTCATATCGTTCTGTTTACACTCATTCATTATCACTGTTCGAACGTTGCTAACATATTTCTTATTGTACGGAAGTGCACTAACACCGCCTCGTAAGTAAGCTAGGATTGCCATAATTTTCCGTGTTGCCAACTTGACAGAATTGAATGTGCGGATGAATAGCTTTTCATCATCTGTCATGTGCTTATGAGACCTGAGATGTTTTGACTCATCCGGTGGACTTAGTTCATGATTGTGTCAAGGTCAAGCGATATGACACTCCACTTGTTTTCCTTTAGAGAAACCACCATCTTAGCTAAGCAGCCTGTTATTTCTATAGTATTTTGCCTCTTCCTTCTTGTGTTTTCTGGTGGCACAAGACCTGTCCTTTGTTGCCTCTTTTCCTCCTTCTTTTTCTTTTTTTCTTCCAGAGTCTCTTGATCAAGAACCTTGCCTGATCGGTTGCACACAAAGGTAGCACGTGTATGGCCAGTGCTCCTAGTTTTTCTGGCATGGTAATTTCCAGCTTTTTTAACTGAAAATCCACAAACAGCAGCATATTCATTGTAGAAACGATAAGCAGCTTCATCTGTATCAAAAATCATGTTCACATGTGGAGTAAGCTGTCTACGGACTTCTTGGCTGCATGTTTCTACATTGTCACGCTCTATAAATGAGTTGATATCTTCCTGTGAAAGCTCCTCAACACGTGTTGTAGGCTGCTCATCATTGTTGTGCTCTTCACCAGAAACTGTTGGTGCATGATCAGTGGCAATGTTTGATGCATGATCAACATGTGCTGCGGGCTGCTGATCATTGTTGTCATCAAATATATCATATTCTACTGCTGGATCTTCCCATTCTCCATCAGAAATATCTGCATCATGTGTTGCACTATTCCCATTTTGCTTAGTGCAAACTTCATCTTCAAACGCTCTGTTCGCTATTTGAATTGATTTTTCTTGTTGTTCAAATGAGTCTCCTTCTTCTTGAATTATATCATTAACATCAGAGTATCTTCCAGTGATCATGAAAAGTTTGTTCTGCACATTTGTTTAAAAAAATAACCAAAATGAGAATCATAAATATAAGGAGAGGTAGAAAATACAAACAAATATTGTAAAAGAATCTTTTAACTTTAATTACCTCTTCTCCCATTGGACCTTCCAGCAGATTTTTGTAATAATCTGATTCAGCTGACATCTCAACTCCCAGCAGCATTTGTGTGTATGACATACTTTTTCCTTGCAAATAGTTATTGTGCTCTACTTGTGAATAATTTTCCTATATCATATGTATAACACAGAACCATATGTCAGTAAAGTAGGATGCTTCTACATTTCTAATTTTATCGCAGAAAAGTACCTGATCTTTTTTTGCATATGTAGCTACAGATGTTTCACTAGCATGGCTATTGTACTGTGGCTGCATTGGATTTATTTGTGGCATTTCCAAATATTGGCCACCATGTACCTGCTATATGCAACAAGAACTAGGTCAGCTTTTTGCCTGCTATATGTTACAGATGCATTCCTTGCTTTTTCTCAGAAAGCAACTTATGGTTCCAAGCATTGGTATGATATGCCTTCTACTCCTACAAAAATCTTATATACGATTAAGCAGCATAGTTCTTTAATTTCTACACATCTGCAACAATTCTTAAACATGTGCTCCAATTAATAATGGGCAAGATCGGTTGAGGAAGCAAAGGAATTGATGTTTAAATTAGGCTCTTTACTAAATCTGTGCTACAAATCATAGTAACAAAACTTAAGGTCAAATTTTTATTTTATAAATGTTGCATAAATGGATTTTGGATCAAAGTTGGGATTTGATATTTCCGCACCTAATAAGAATGCAAAATGTTAATTGGCATAATGTACAACTTTTTTGCATCTGTCTGAATATGTTCAAAAGCAACCTTTGATAAATGGAACAACACATTTACCTTTGGAGGTTCTAGCTGTGTTCCAAACATGTAATCACCATAATTTTTCATTATGCCTGTACATGGGGGAAGTAAATTGAACATGATATATCTATTTCAGGAAAACACTTCAAAAACCATATAACTTTGCATTATGTCTGTATAGAGAAGTAAGGGTTTTACATCATGAAGAAAAATGAGAGAAATTTCTACATGGATTACTGACATTGGTAAGCAGTTGATGATCCACTGTCATTAGATGTTTTGCATTATCTAACTGGAATGATATAGCTCATTCATGAAATACTTCAAAAAACATCTAACTTTGCATTATGTATGTACAGGGAAGTAAGAGTTTTACATCATGAAGAAAAATGAGAGATATTTCTAGATGGATTACTGACATTGGTAAGCAGTTGATGATCCACTGTCATTAGATCCTGTAAAAAAGTATAAAATCATCAACATTTCAGGTTTCTGAACAGGCCATCAACATCTGATTCCCAGGGGGAATCAGATCCATCAGAGATTTCCAAAGAAACTAGAGAACAAGATAAAGCAATTTTTTGGAACCAGGCCAGATCTACTTTTTCATGGACAAATCATACCATCGGTATGTGCTTGATGCTGCTCCATACAGTCGATCCGACTTTGTTCCATGATTTTCTTTCGATCTACTTTTCATGAACGTCTTCCTCCTTTCCTTAGGATGGTGGCTGTGGCCGTCGCAAGAGGTGGGGAAGGACCAGAGGAGGCAGAGTGATTGAGGGTGTTTCTATAATTTCGTATCTGTTTCTATAATGTTCCAGGAGGTTCCTTGCATATGGCCCAACATATGAAGACAGAATCAGAAAGACACAAAGCCCAACATAGCAAGACAGAAAAGCCCAGAAAAACTGAACAAAAAAGCCCAGAAGGTGAGTTCCCGTTCTGGAATAGAAAAGCCCAGAAAAACAGAACAAAAAAGCCCAGAAGGTGAGTTCTCGGTTCTGGTATCCGGTCTAAATTGACAACTACGTCAGCAACGACGTCAGCGCCTAGTTATTTCTCAGGCGCCTGAGACGTAGAAACTGATTGCTGTACTAGTACATCCGTCTCTGATTTCTGCAATAGCCTGCCTTTTTCTTTTGCGAATCCAATAGCCTGCCTTGCATCGCATGCCCGCTGTGAGCAGAGGACTGACAGTTATCAAGTCATGTGACTCTGAGAAGAGATCCTTCAGGTTAACCTTGAACAGCAGGTAACCTTCTCTCTCGTAATCCACCACGAAAAGGACGCGGTTGCGGTGGTGCTCCGCCGCCGATCCACGCCAGCGATTAAAATCGAATCGAATCGAATTGAATCGATTGGAGTTGGAATTGGAATGTGTTTGTGATGGATCTACAACCCCAGCTCAATCTCGAAATAAATAGATAAATATAAATTAGGAAGGAATTACACTATGAGGCAGCCGAATCACCCGCGGTCTCGGTTCCCACCTTCCCCGATTTCACCAAAGGGGAATCCCAAGCTTTCAAAATTAGATCACTTATTATCCCTTTATTGCTCCGCGCAAAATGACACATCTACCCCTTTGTGTCTTATCTTCCCAGCCCATTTGGTTCCAGCCCATCACGGGAGATGCTGTACAACACTCTTTGGGCTCGCTCCCGCCTGAAGAGATTCCCTCATGGCCGCTACGAAATGCGACCCAACAAAAAGGTACTTGTGTCTTTGTCTCTCTCTCTTTTTCATTTTCTATTTTGCCTTTTCTGTTTTTACATCAATAAAAATGTCTTGATTTTAAAATTTTCGAAGTTGAGGAATGTTCAAACTTGAAATTTGTTTGAGTTTGAAATGCGCTCGAATTTGAAAATAACCGAATACAAAAATGTCCGAATTCCAAATTCATTGGAATTTGAAAATGTTCGGATTAAATAAACAATTCCAGATTGAAAAATATTCAAATTTGAAATTCTTTCCGGGAAATTGTTTAAAGTCACAAAATGTTTTATTTAGGAGGAAGATAAAACATAGGAAAAAGGAAACAGAAGAAAAATGAAAGAAGCACCCGTTAGACCCTTACTAGGAAAGTAGGCGCGTTGACACATCGCGCCAGCGGCATTAACTCAATTGTGTATATGGCTAGGTTCAACATCCACATGATATTCTGAAGTTGTTAGATGTTAGACAATGTGTACGACATAAGAGAAGTATATGCATGATATATTATAGTAACATCCCTGATGCGTATTTTCTATACCTATAGTAACATAGAAAATTTATTTGTAGACAGAAAATTAGGTACCATCAAAAAGTGGAAGTATGGAAACTACATAACTACTGCTAGAAAGTTGTGTCATGGAAAAATTATTGTTGATAACTGACGATGAATTAGTCATTCTTAAAGACTTGTCATAGGTTAATTACCTCCGGGAAATTAGGGGGGAAAGTTTAATAAAAAAGAGCTGAAAATACTGTCATACATATAGGCTAACTATCTTCAAAAAGTTATGGCCGGAAAGATGTATTGAGAAAATACCATAAAATAGTTAAAAACTGCGAGATTAGATAGAGCAATGAAAAGATGGGATCGAGGCTTATCTTCGATCGTAACGCCGGAGTGTTAACGATGTATGTAATTATTACTGAAAAATTACTGCTAGAAAGTTGTGTAAAAGATTACCGCTGAGTTGTTGAAAAGAAGGGATACAAAAATTTACTGCCGTAGACATATGTAATTTTCCTGTTTGAGAGGTAGGCGTATGTGACTACCGTCAGAAAATTATTGTTGAAAAATTGCGTTAAAAATTATCATCGAATAGTCTATAAAGAAGAAGAAAAATGCGCTGTAGTGTAACCCATGTGGCAGGGGCTAATATAAAAAATGAAACATCAAGAATACCAAGACATGGAGTAAGCAGAGGGATCTACTCCTTATAAATAAAAGAAAAGGTGCACTATAGTGTCATGTGGCAGGGGCTAATTGGAAGAAATTAAAACATCACCAGTACCAGGATGTGGAGCAAGAAGAGGGCTATAATCCTTCCGTCCTTAATATATAGTAGTATATTGGACTGGTCCACTACACACGGGAGGGGTGCGCGGAGCGGTATCACTCCCGCGATAAGCGAAAAATAGGGTGTCCCGATAAACCCACGTCCCCTCGGATATTCCCCCATCCCTCACTTCCTCATTCGATCAATATATGAACATACTGGTTTCCAATTTGTCAGAAAATTAGGTACCATCAAAAAGTGGAAGTATGGAAACTACATAACTACTGCTAGAAAGTTGTGTCAGAGAATTACTATTTAACGGAAAAATTATTGTTGACAACTGACGATGAATTAGTCATTCTTAAAGACTTGTCATAGGTTAATTACCTCCGGGAAATTAGGGGGGAAGTTTAATAAGAAAGAGCTGAAAATATTGTCATACATATAGGCTAACTATCTTCAAAAAGTTATGGCCGGAAAGATGTATTGAAAAAATATCATAAAATAGTTAAAAACTGCGAGATTAGATAGAGCAATGAAAAGATGGGATCGAGGCTTATCTTCGATCGTAACGCCGGAGTGTTAACGATGTACGTATGTAATTATTACTGAACAATTACTGCTAGAAAGTTGTGTAAAAGATTACCGCTGAGTTGTTGAAAAGAAGGGATACAAAAATTTACTGCCGTAGACATATGTAATTTTCCTGTTTGAGAGGTAGGCGTATGTGACTACCGTCAGAAAATTATTGTTGAAAAATTGCGTTAAGAATTATCATCGAATAGTCTATAAAGAAGAAGAAAAATGCGCTGTAGTGTAACCCATGTGGCAGGGGCTAATTTAAAAAATGAAACATCAACAATACCAAGACGTGGAGTAAGCACAGGGATCTACTCCTTATAAATAAAAGAAAAGGTGCACTATAGTGTATCCCATGTGGCAGGGGCTAATTGGAAGAAATTAAAACATCACCAGTACCAAGATGTGGAGCAAGGAGAGGGCTATAATCCTTCCGTCCTTAATATATAGTAGTATATTGGACTGGTCCACTACACACGGGAGGGGTGCAAGGAGCGGTATCACTCCCGCGATAAGCGAAAAATAGGGTGTCCCGATAAATCCACGTCCCCTCGGATATTCCCCCATCCCTCACTTCCTCATTCGATCAATATATGAACATACTGGTTTCCAATCCTGATTCTGTTCAATTGTACTAAAAATATTCTCACTTTTATTTTATTATAGAAAAACTGGTTCAACTACAAACAAACAAAAAGATTCGTCAGACATGGATCTCGCTGGAAACCTCGTAGCAAAAAATTGTGTTATTGTAGCATCGTTGCAATATATTTGTGCGATGGATGAAAAACATGTACTTAGAATCCCCACTGGCCGGTAGCATCACCGACCTCGTTGGTAGCAACATGGAGCACTATTCATAGCAGTTTTGACCACCTTGTAGCATTGCCGACCCCCGATAACATCGGCGACGACCGCTAGTAATGGTATCATCTACGATGACTTCTTATAGCATCACCGCTCTTGATAGCATCTCGACTTCGGACGGGCAAGATCACCGTCGATGGCCAGTACCATTGTTGCCCTCCCTTCGCAACATATGCAGCGCCGCCAACCACGAGAAGGTGTGACATATGACTCGTTCGTGCGCAATGTTGGAGATCTACGTGGGTGGCTATGTGGGCGGAGGGCGAGCCGCATGTTTCTTCGAGTTCTTCACATTCAAAACTCAAGGTTAAGTGATTTTACTAGTGCAGCTAGTGGGTGCATTCACTTAAGATGTATTAGGTCTATTAGTTGTGAAGACGTGACCCTCCCTTCTTCAATTGGACAACTCATTTACTTGCAAACTATTGATATGACAGACACATACTCGGTAGTACCAAAATCTTTGTGGCACAACCCTTCTCTAAGGCATGTTTACCATTGTGATGGATTCTCTCCACCAATTAGTGTGCAACAGAAAGTGCTCCAGACCTTCCGGTTAAAAGATTCTCTTGTTACAAGCAAATTCTGCAATATTGACATGGTGGGTTTTTTGGTCGAAATGACTTAACTAACAACCTTTTCATTGGTAATAATTCCATGCATGTTGTCGGAGATGATCAATATATTAGCAAACATGCCTCGCTTGCTTGATGTTGAACTCTATAAATTGAGTGCATTTGATAAATTTCCTTAGAGCCATCACTTCTCACAAACTACACTAAGTTTCTGTCTAAATGCTGATTCATTTAAAGAAGACCCAATAATGCCGGTGTTGGACCATGACATGCTCTGCGCGGGGTTTTCCTCGTCTATAGAATCTAGAGCTTTTTAGTTTTTCTCAGACCGAGGATTGGATAATTGAGATTGGGACCATGCCAAAGCTCCGTTAAGACGAGCAAGCTCCCAAAGTGGTTGATGCACCTTCCATCCCTCAATCATCTGGACTACAAGATATGTCCTTGGTTTCAGTTGGAGATGACATCACGTCGAAGGATCTGCAGCAGAACGGATGTGAGGCACATTCTGGTTGTTATGGAGCTTAACTACTACGAGAAGCGTACGTGTTTAATTGATACTTTCACTTTTCCCTAATTCTGAAGGCATTATCACTCGACAGAAGATGAACGCGTAATTTTCAGAGGATGGAATTGCAGTTTTTTCTTCTCGTTTTCTCTTTTGTTTAATTCCTACCTCGCAAACTGGGGAGGCTTCAGAAAAATATGAAGATGGCTCGGCATACAGACAGTCTCTTCGGCACATAGCGTGCGTGCGATTGTTTTTCGGTATCAAAGTGTCGGTATTTATGTTATAAATCAGGTTTAGGTTGGAGCAGTTTTTCTGTTTTGTGACTTTGTATTAGTAAAGCAGAATATCTCGGTGTGATTTTGTATTAGTAAAGCAGAATATTAATAAAGCTAAAATATCTTATATTTTAAATCACGAAGGAAGTACTGTATATTACTCCGTACTACCTTTGTTTCTAATAAATATTAGCTGTTTTGGTAGGTTATTATAGACTATCAAAGCATTTTATATTTGGAAATGGAGGCAGTGCGTACTAGTTACGGGAGAGAATGTGGCCGGGGCCAACGACCGGCTTAAAGAAAATGGTTACACCGGCCGGAGGATGCCGTGAGTGCTTTCTTAGGCAACCTTGTCCCACTCACATTTGGCTACCGATGGAGATGCTACCGATGGCTATAGGATCTTGACGTGGTGACCCGACAATTTTTTACCATTTGTGTCATTGTATAAGTCCCGTTACCTACACTGGAGAACAAACGGAAGAAGACTCATATATATATTCAGTCCAGCTGAGGCCGGAGCTATAAGCTAATTTGGAGAAATCGATCGATCAGGAAGCACGGTACACCGAGGATGTCCGACGACGCGGTGAAGCTCATCGGCTCCTTCAGCAGCCCGATGGTGCACCGCGCCGAGGTGGCCCTGCGGCTGAAGGGCGTCCCCTACGAGTTCATCCAGGAGGACCTCGCCGACAAGAGCCCGCTGCTGCTGGAGCACAACCCCGTCCACAGGAAGGTGCCGGTGCTCCTCCACGGCGACCGCCGGCCGGCCCTCTGCGAGTCGCTCGTCATCGTCGAGTACATCGACGAGGCGTTCCTCCAGGGGCCCGCGCTCCTGCCGGCCGACCCGCTCGACAGGGCCGCCGCCCGCTTCTGGGCCCGCCTCATCACCGAAAAGGTAATTTATACTACAGTAGGATTATTACACACTGCCCGCCGCTTGATGATTGATTAATCCAGTACGTGATGGACGGCTTGACCGCGCGCAGTGCTGGAGGTCTATGTGGGTGGCGCTGTGGGCGGAGGACGGCGAGGCGCGGGAGGCGGCGGCGAGGGAGGCGAAGGCGAACCTGGCGCTCGTGGAGGCGCAGCTCGCGGGGAGGAGGTTCTTCGGAGGCGACCGCGTCGGCTTCCTCGACGTGGCCGCCAGCGGGATCGCGCACTGGCTCGGGGTGTTCGAGGAGATCGCTGGAGTGCGCCTGCTCGCCGACGACGAGCACCCGGCGCTGCGCCGCTGGGCCGGGGAGTACACGGCGGACGAGACCGTGAGGCAGTGCCTGCCGGACAGGGAGGCGCTGCGCGCGGATATGGCGACGAGGAAGGACCGGTACGTGTCCATTGCCAACGCATTGGCGCGGAGATGAACTGTGTGTGCACGCACACGGATGATGCCGCGCTACTGACCCGTTCCTTTGTGCCCTCGAGGCCGGCCGGGGAAATAAATGTACTTTTGCTGTTGAATAAGTAAAAGTCAACCATACATTCCTCTCGGATACTCCTTGCCATATTGCTTGTCTTCAAGAGAATAATCAGCTGCCAGTTCTTGGCAAAAAGCGCCGGAAATTTTTGTTTCGGTAAATATTAATGTCTTTTTTGCCATATTGCTTGTCTTCAAGAGAATAATCAGCTGCCATCTTGGCAAAAAGCGCCGTCATCCATATTGCTTTTCACGAATCTATTAATAATCATGAATAACAGTATAAAAAAATTCAAAAACTAATAAAAATTATAATTAGATGTTTGAACCACCTAGCACAGACACTGGCGCGAGCCTTTAACTATGATGCTAGGAGTGGAGCCACTGGCCTAGTCATTCGAAATTGCCTCGGGGAGTTCATAGCAACGAGCAATCGGAACATTGCTAATTTGCTATACAAGCTTGTTCCTTCGGAAAAAGTTAATTATTTATTATGTCCTGGAGATTAAAATGTGGTAGATTATACTCTAGCAGTCTAGCTAAAGGAATCCGCTGATCAACCAAATCTAATATTTGGGGTGAATGATCCACCAAGTTTTATTGTTCAATATCTGATAAACGATGGCGGTACTCCTCCGGTGATCCGACACTCGTCTCACCCCCCTCCCACACACACACAAGGTGGATGTAGGCCATCGTTGTTCGACCTGTCGGTGCCGGCGGCAAAATCATTACACCTATAAATCCTATATCTGACATTCAAGGAGGCCTCCATTGGGCTCCCATCTCTCCCTCCGCGGTGCTCGGTGGAAGTGTCGTCTCGTGTGTCGTTGGTCCTTGTTGGTCTCGCTCCCTGATTGTGATCCCGAAGGTAGCCACGAACATGGCATGGTCCCTTAGGTGTGGCCCAACCCCGTGTCGGGCTTGCCGCCTTCCTTGGATGGATGATACGTGCCCCATCCCTCGATCCTACACTTCGTCAACCTGGGCCTCGGCCTAGCCGACCTATAGGTCCATCTCCTACTCCCGTCACACACCCACATCTATTCGGCCACCACTACATAAGTGGACATGGATTTCAGTGAGAAACCTAGATTTCTCTAGCTCCCACCCCACCTCAAAAGAAAATCCCAAGGGTGATAGTTCAACGTTCGTGATTGTTGATGAAGCTAATGCATCGGAACAGATCATTGAAGAAGGCCTTTAAAATCTTATGGATAAATCCTAGAACTTTCATGTGTGAAAGATGGGGGGCATAGGCTATGCGGTGGTATTCCCCACCCGCAATAGACCGTGGATTTATAAGAACACGTCAGGATTAACATTGGGAATCGGTAAGATAGTGTGGTTGTCCTTGAAGCAAGATTTTCACCCGTGTTGAAGAGAATCTAGAAAATGTCTGGGTGGATGAGCTCTCACTTTTCAAAGAGGATCCTATGATAATGAAATTTTAATCCTCTGTGCTAGCCAAGCTAAGTAAGCTAAGTACTACAATCTGTCTAGCAGTTAATGGTGACATCTATGATATCCGTGTTGGGATAAACCTTGGGAATAAGAGGCGGAGCGGGCTATCTTGAGAGCAGGTGCTCCTACTTTATAGAACAATGCCATGGAAGATGTTGCAGTGGCGAGTAACTGCAACAATCCCATTCTTTGTCTAGGAGCTCTGGATCAAGATATGCCAGACACGGAGAAATCAAATGATGATGATGATGATGCTTGTATGGAGTGAAGTGGTAGAAAGCAAGAAAAGCTTGGAAGAAAGTGTCGATGATGTTTTTTTTGTTATGCTCATCCTGTAATCCCCCTCTGTTTTTGGGATGTGTTGTGTCTTTCTTTGGCCCTGTCATTTTTCATTCCCAGGTCCCTCATTCTAACACTAGCTTTTGCGGTGGCGAGATTAAATTTCAAGCTCTAGAAGTATGAGCCTTGAACTCTCATCTTGTTGCTTTGTTATCACCATGATAGTGGAACCCAACCTTGTTTTCGGGGTCGTATGGAAAAGTGTAAGTGATGTGCTGCATTTAGGACAGGATATGTGGAACCGAGAAATTGATGGCCATCGTTGCGGGCTTCTTTTCTGCCGTTGCTCCTATACGTTGCTCGTGATTTCGTTTTGAAAAGCAACGTGCTTGGTTTGTGTGTGAGTGTGACTGCCTGTCGTTGCACAAAGTGCAGTGGATTATAAGGTGTCAAGTGGAATCCCACCAAAATCCCGCTTATAGCAAAATTTTGAACTGAATTTTAGCAAATGAACTAGAAACTGGATTTTGGTGGGATCCCACCTTGACACCCTAGTGGATTGATCTGTCTACTCTGTTTGGTACCTTGAAATGTTGGAGTCCTTGGGGCCTGTTTTGTTTGGTCACTTAGCTACCGCTAGAAAATTGAAGTCGATGCAACCGAGTAAAGATTGCAAGCTTTGGGTACTTCAAATTGAGCCAGTATCCAACTGTCAGCTTCCCCGGTCGGACGATCCGCCTCGGTAATTCATGGTTTAATCCCCTTATTATCTCATCCACACATCGTTTTACTAGTATAAACTTGGCGGAGGGCACCCGACCTCCCCTCTCACTTTTCCAAGCCGATCGACTGTACTCTTCGTAAAATCCCAGTTGGATTATTTACGTTTGCGGGTGTGTTCTCCTATATACTGAAGTCAAAAACAAAGAGCACAACGCCACAGAAACGCCGCCAAGAATCTGACACAGAGCTACACTTGAATAAAATTTCGTGGCGCGAACTATATATTCAGGCCGGAGCTACCAAGCTAGTACGTAACCTGGAGAGGAAACCGATGGGGAAAACGATGTCGGAAGCGGTGAAGCTCATCGGCTGCTTCACCTGCCCGATGGTGCACCGCGCGGAGGTGGCCCTGCGGCTGAAGGGCGTCCCCTACGAGTTCATCCAGGAGGACCTCGCCAACAAGAGCCCGCTGCTGCTGGAGCACAACCCCGTGCACAAGGTGGTGCCCGTGCTCCTCCACGGCGACCGGCGGCCGGCGCTCTGCGAGTCGCTCGTCATCGTCGAGTACCTCGACGAGGCCTTCCGGCAGGGCGCCGCCCCGGCGCTGCTGCCGGCCGACCCGCACCACCGGGCCGCCGCCCGCTTCTGGGCTCGCTTCATCGACAGCAAGGTGAGTGAGCGAGAGGCAGTGATGAATGGCTAGAGCGTGCGTGCTAGATCGTGATCGGGTTGGTTACATGCATGTGGCAGTGCTGGAAGCCCGTGTGGGTGGCGCTGTGGACGGAGGACGGGGACGCGCGGGAGGCGGCGAAGGCGGAGGCGAAGGCGAACCTGACGCTGCTGGAGGCGCAGCTCGGCGGGAGGAGGTTCTTCGGGGGCGACCAAGTCGGCTTCCTGGACCTGGCCGCCAGCGGGCTGGCGTACTGGCTGGGCGTATACGAGGAGATGGCCGGGGTGACGCTGCTCGCCGAGGACGAGCACCCGGCGCTGTGGCGGTGGGCGAGGGAGTACGTCGCGGACGAGGGCGTGAGGCTGTGCCTGCCGGACAGGGAGGCGCTGCTCGCGGAGATGGCGCCGAGGAAGCAGAGGTTCGTGGCCAGCGCCAAGGCATGGGCCAGGGGATGAACGTAAACGTGTCACGCGTGTGTGTGTGCACGCACACGGTCGTGCCGGCTGCTTAGTTATCTGGTACTGCTTTGGAGCCCGGATTGTCGTGCAAATAAACGAATTATTAAGGTGTAGTTTCGCAGTTCAATCCACCGTAACAGAGCTAATGAGAAATAAAAAATTTGCAAAAGAAGAAAGAAAAAACTGTGTCAGAAGTGGGGTTTGAACCCACGCCCTCGTAAGAGGACCAGAACTTGAGTCTGGCGCCTTAGACCACTCGGCCATCCTGACCTGATATGGTGAATTCTGTTTAGTAGACTACTTAACCAATTATTGGCGATATGCTCGTCGTTGGTCACACTTCCCAATCTATCACTACCTATGTTTGTCGAGCTACCGTTGGAGATCGTTCTTACAGGTAAATTGCACACCAATGCCCTGTCTGTTAGAGAAGGAACCGTGACGTGATGACAAGCCTCCCTTAGACGCAGGGGCCAAGTAGATCAATCAACTCCGCATAGCTAGAGGATCTCAAACGAATTAAACCAATGTGTATAATGTGATTCTGCCAGCACTCCTCTTAGTATGTACCTACTGAAACCAAACAAAACTGAAGCACCTGTTTTCTGAATTACAAGAACAAAGAAAGAGAGACAGTTTTTTTTTTTTTTTTTTTTTTACAGCACTGCTCATGCTCATGCAGGTTTTGTGGCTTGTGCTGCTAGTGTCATAGTAGTTTGACAATTACTAGTTGCCACCCCTGTATAAATATCTCGTGTGAGCAAGTGAACAAGGAGCCTATCTTCCTTCCGTGCAAATACAGCTGCTTCAGGTGTAACACGTTTGACCAGCAAGCAGAGCAGAATCCCTTGTTTTATGTTTGGTCCCAAAATTCCTCCTCCTCCTCCTCTCAAATATCCGGCTCTGATAAATAAATTCTAGCCATGAAATTTAGCGTCGCTTTCGCACTTCACGAGTATTAATGTTTCCAAAAAATTTCACTCCCAGGTCACATTTCTTTCTTATTAGGTTTGCAAATCAGCATGGAGGTTCTATCTTGACATTCTTTCAGTGTCGATGTAAATTCATTCGGTTCTTGGATTATCAAGCGTCGAGAATTTCTCAAGCCTCGATCGTCTCTTTCAGCTTGATTCGCCGTGATTCGTCTACATATAAGTTCATCGGGTGTCGAGAATTTAATGAGTTCTGGCCAGAATCGGACTAATATAAATCTTTTGAGTTAGCACAAATATTAGGATGATATCAACGACTTAGACAAAACTAATTCTCAGACGCGTAAGATCTAGATACTCACTCATTCATTTAACCTGGGTTTCTGAAAAAAAAAACAGTTCAGAACGGAAACATGCATGTTTCTGAATTGTATTGTTCCTATCGTACTGTAGTAGGCTCCTAGCTAGTTTCCACCACTGTAAATAATACTCCAGTGAACAGCACAAAAAAGACAGAGCGGGAGGGAGGGAGGAGCAAGTGAGCAAGGACCAAGGGGACGAGACGACAAGGAGAAACCGCCTATCCTGATTCCTGAAGCCGGTGGTGGATATGAGGCTGCAGTGAGATCAGCCCGGCCTTCCCCCCAAGGGGCCACTCACTCCACTCCGCTCCGCTCCAATGGCCGCCGCCTCCTTCCTCCCGCTCCACCTCCCCGCCTCCCCCAGGCAGGCCACCCGAGCAGCAGCGGCCTCCTCGACGGCGCCCGCGGCCACCACGCAGACGTCCCAGCTGGAGGAGACGTTCGGCCGGAAGGGCCTCAAGTTCGGCACGGACTCCACGGGCGCGCCCACGGCGGAGCTGAGCGTGCGCAACGGCAGCTCGCTGCAGCTCCGGCTCAACGACGGGCTGGTCACCTCGTACCGGCCCAAGGTGTACTGGAAGGACGAGCTCTCCTACAGGGAGGTGCTCCACACGGTCGCCGGCGCCGACGCCGTCAGGGGCGGCGTCGGCCTCGTGCTCAACGACACCTCGTCGACGTCGCTCCTGGCGGGGTCCGAGTGGTCGGTCGCGGACGCCGACTCGGACTCGTACGACGCGGTGCAGGTGGAGCTGGCGTGCAGCGCGGGCAAGCTGGAGGTGTCGTACGTGGTGACGCTGTACGCGCTGAGTATGGCGACGGCGGTGATCGTGAAGAACGGCGGGAGCAAGCCCGTGGAGCTGACGAGCGCGGTGCTGAGCCACATCAAGTTCGACACGAGGCGGGGCACGGCCGTGGAGGGGCTCCGGGGCTGCCCCTACTGCACCCACCCGCCGCCGGCGTCCGGGTTCGCGCTGCTCACCCCCGCGGAGGCCATGAAGCGGGAGGAGTCCGGGGGGTGGTTCGGTGGCGGCGGCGAGGAGGAGCCTCGGCAGGGCGCGTGGACCGTGGAGGAGAACCAGTACACCATACTGAAGAAGAAGGTGAGCAGGGTGTACGCGGCGCCGCCGGAGGAGAGGAAGAAGCGCATCTACAGCACCGCGCCCTCCAAGTTCATCACCATTGATCAGGTAACCATGCATGCTTGTGTACAATCATCATCACCATGCATCACCATTCATCATCATGAACAATCAACAAATCTGTTGGCAACTGATGGTGCTAATAATGTGATTGATTTTGCAGTCTAGCGGGCTCGGGTTCAGGGTGGTGAAGATGGGGTTCGAGGACATGTACCTGAGCAGCCCCGGAGGAATGTACGAAAAGTTCGGCAACGACTACTTCCTGTGTACCGGGCCGGCGTCCATGCTGGTGCCTGTCGTCGTCGGCCCCGGCGAGGAGTGGCGAGGGGCGCAGGTCATCGAGCACGACAATTTGTAGCTGCTACTCTTCTTCTTTTTTTGTGCCAACAGAGTTAAAGGAAATCATGTACATTCTCATACATGTATCTAGTGTAATTTACAGGAGATTACTGCCCGTATTTCGTTGCCACAAATGAAATTACTACTGTACATGTTTTGCGTGTGAAGGCTTGAAACAAGAAAACTTTGCACACCAAGTTATGCTTTGGAAATTAATAACCAAGCATAAAAATGGATTCATTGCATCAGTAATGTCTGGGAAAATCTCAGACAAAACTCCTGACACACAACCATCTGCTACAAAAGAACCAAGTGCTGGTGAAGTAGCGTAATCACACAATCCAAATTGTCTTGAGGCAAGTGCGCATCTACCGATCAAATATTTGTTTACACAAGTAAACCAGCGTCCTTAAGTGCAGTCTCAAAATTATCCTCGCTTTTCCAGTTGGGTATCTCAGGTACTTTGTGCTGGAAGTAGTTCTCAATCTTTGTCATCACAACTTCATCAGTTTGACCACATAGCAGGTTGAACACAGCTCCTGTAACCACCAACGATTCAATTAGAATATATATACGCCTCAAACTAAACACAGTACTTGGACACTAGGGTTCTATTAATCTCATCTGCTAATAACTTGGCATAACAAGTTCATTATTTGCCATAGTGTACAAACTCTACATGTATCCAGAGCTGATAAATCATGAAAACAATCCAAGAAAATCGTCCAGAAACAGGAAGCAGCCTCTAAAGAAACAATGAAAATGAACAAACAAGCATGACAGTCCCTAATCGACGAACAATGGTCACATCAGTTCTATCTTAACCTTGTAGTCATAGCAAAGTTATTCTGTCGAGAAGTTCAATTTCAAGATAGGACAAATCGGTATTAAGGTTGACTAAAGATAGCATGTTTGATTATCATTCATAACAGATTCAGTCTGTAATTAAGCCCAAACCATTTGTTTCATATTAAAAATGCGAACATATGTCAATGTTAACCAATATGCTTGCATGCGAGACCTACTAATGTTCACTTGATGCATTGCCAGAAAAAAAAGAATACAGTTATCTATCCCTATATTTCGTTTGTAAAAGAATGAGCCATAGACCGGTTGACATAAATTTACCTTTTCGGCCAAAGCGCCCAGCTCTGCCAATTCTGTGCAGGTACACCTCATAATCAGGTTCATCTCTCGTGTTAAACTTGATCGGCATGTCATAGTTGATGACCAGATTAACCTTTGAGAGGAAGAATGTTAGAAGGAGATACTTCATTGGCATGTATGTAAAATTAGTGTGGCGCAAATAGTACCTGTGCTTGGTCAAAACCTCGAGCAAGAACATCAGTTGATATAAGAACCTTGGTGTACCCATCTTTGAATTCCTGTATCACTTTTTCCCTTTCTGATTGGTCAAGGGAACCTTGAATTGAGGAGCACACATAGTCCTCTCTGGTCAAAGCATTATGAACATTCTTGGTACTTATTTGTGTTCTCACAAATATGATAACCTGTCCAACCTTTTGGCCGAACTCAAAGATCTTGTCCCTTATAACCTCTATTTTGGCCGCCTCGTCAGGGACTCGGACTTTATATTGTTTTACTTTTTCCAAAGTAAGATCTTCCTTTCTCACAAATATTTGGTTTCCTTCCTTAACGACACCTGTAACAAAATCCTTCACTTTCTCGTTGAAGGTCGCAGAAAAGAGAAGCACCTGACAAATAGAATTCAAATAAGTAGAAAAAAAAGACACCATATGGTAAGAGAAACAAACACAAATAACCAAATTATATATACACATTCAAGGCTAATTGAACAGTACAGCCATGGAATTACGCCAACCGTTATAACTTACAAGCATCACAGAAGATTATTCACTACATGGATAACAAGGCTAGTTGAAGACTGAAGCAAATAAACATCATTAAGATGGACTTCAAACACTAGCAACATAACAAGATTTATCATAGTAGTTCTGAAATACACAATTAGCCAATTACATAGAACATAGGCAGTATAGGATTCTTTCTAAAACTAGCAACTTCGAAGATGCCCCATGCATGAATATGCGTTGTTCCAAAAACAAAGAAAATGAATATGGAAATCGGGAGAAATTGCAACAATGAAAAGAACCCACTGCATCACCAAATAACACTTTTCCACAATAAACGTTCTACCTATCATTAGCAATTGATAGAAGTTAACCAAGCAGCACGTGAGCATATACAAAGTATAGGATTCAAAATATATTCTCTGGAACACTTGATGGACATAAGAACTCCCATATGATTTTGAACTATATCCAAGGAGCAAGCTGTTGCATGTATTCTACCATCACAGAGTCAAAAGAGTCATCAACCAAATAAAAAAGTTACCTGACAGCCAGCATGATTTCTTTTTAGATCCTTCATGATCTTGTCAGAATCAGTCTTAAAGCCTTCCTGCAAGAAGCACTCACTAGCATAAAGAACTGTATCCATTAAATCATAAAAGCAGGTAGTTTACATCAGCTAAAGCCGGTAAGTCATGGACAGAAGTTCATCAGCTGACAAAGTATGGAAATTTGAGCGAGTCAAATTATGGTTCCAGTTATATGGATATATTTATATTATTTTTAAACTGCATAATAATCAATGTCATCTGTTCTTTTGGTCCACTCAGACCAAACAGTTACCAAGAGCTATCAGCCATCACAACTAATAAGTAACAACAACACCATGATGACAACCCTTAATGCCCACTGGGAAGTAGTACAAGCTTAACAGTTCGCGTTCTTTCATAATCTGATTCATTCGAATCTACTTGGCTACAACACCATATCAGGTTAGTGGTAAACATATTGCTCGCTGAGGATAGTTACTAGGCCATCAGACAGGTCGACATACATCTGACGGTGTACAAAAGGAACGGAAGGTCTACAGGACTTAACCTCAAAATACCCCCACTATTTTCTGCTAAGAAATATTTGTTCTACTTCTTACAAGGATATGGATATCGTCATTAAAGCCCTTTACAAGGCTTGTCTGCATCATTCTTGTTTCCTTGTTACATACAGCTTACAATAAATTGAACACCTATCTGTAAGGGTCCATCCTCCAAAGACCCCAGCAAACTAAGAGTAAGGCTATGGAATAACACAATGCATATTAAGGACTAATAAAGAGTTAGATGACAAGAGAACCAAAATGTACCTCGGCAAGCATATGGTCTGCCTCATCAAACACAAGAATCTTGATGTCCCTTGTGGAAAGCTTCTTATTGGCAATCCACTTCATGAGCGTCCCAGAAGTGCCAATCACCACCTGATCGGTCACTGGAGGCATCCTGGAGATGGGCACATAATCTTTCTTGGCCGGCGGGATGGCGCAGGCACAGGTAATGCCAGTAAACTTGCCCATCCTCATGAGCACAGATTTATTCTGCACAGGCCAGCCAATCAGATTCAGTACATTACAGGGTATAAATTTTGTTGGCAGAACCAAGTTACACAGTAACTCACACTTCAGGTTAATTCACATATATACAGTATAGAGGGTGAAGTCAAGAGAACCTGCTGGGCGAGCTCCCTGGTGGGGCAGATGCAGATGGCCTGCGGGACCTTGCGGTTGGGGTCGACGCGGCTGAGCATGCCGAGGACGAAGCAGGTGGTCTTGCCGGAGCCGTTGTGCGCCTGCGCGACGAGGTCCTTGTAGGGCGGCGTGAGGATCATGGGGAGCGTGATGGCCTGGATCTTGCTGGGGCGGCTGAAGCCCATCTCGTCGTGCAGCCCCTTGAGCAGCTCGGGCGTGAGGCTCAGGTCCTCGAAGGCCGTCGCCGACTCGTACACCGTGTCGCCCGAGGTCACCTGGAGAGCAGAAGCGCGCCGAACACCGAATCAGACAACCGGCATTGGGACCGGCCGGCGCCAGGGGAGGGAGAGGGCAGGGCGGAGCAGAGCAGAGCGCGTACGGCTTGGATTTGGGTGTCGTCGGAGTCATCGAGCAGAGGCGGTCCTTCGGCGGCGGCGCCGTCGTCGTCATCCGGCACGGAGAGCGAGAGCGCCTCGATCTGCTTGGCCTGCGCTTCCACCTCCTGCTCGGTGGGGGCGACGGAAGAGGAGGATGCGGCGGCGACGTCGGCGTCGACCTTGGCCTTGGCCTCCTCCTCTTCCTCGACGTCGGCCCAGGACTTCTTCTCCGGCTCGGGATTGGCGGCGCCGTCGGCCATCGGTGCAGATCGAGAAGAATCGGTTGGAGCTGATCTTGTTGTCCGTTCGCGGTTTTTGGGTTTGATGATCCTGCGATTTGGGTGCGGAGATTCATATTGCGCGGCGTGAGTAAATTAGCTTAGCATGTAAGCGGAGACGAACTCTGCTCTGCTTATGATGTACGCGACACAGGCGATTAATCCGCGTGATGGGCCAGGGCGACTTGGCCCAATACTACGGATTTCGAGTTTGGCCCGGTGCTGGCAGATACGTACAAGACTTGTCAAAGCATCTCGCCGATCCGGACGTCGAATTTTGGTCCGGACGCCGAAAATCGGTCCAGTCGCGTATCCAAGGAGCTGTTTTCGTCCGGATTTTGTTTTGGTCCGGCCTACTCAGGCCGAACCCAGGTTTCCGGGTACGCCCTGGGGACGCCGGACGCTGCAAAAAAGGGCGTGGGCCAGCTCTGTCGGCGAGACAGCTCCATTTTCACCCACTCCACTCGCCCAGACTGTCGCAAGAGCTCTGTCGTCATGGCTTCGCCGGCGGAGCTCCCCCGCGTCGAGACAAGCCCATGCCTCTAGCTACGCTCGCCGTCGTTGCCGCCCAGCTCCACACCTCCTCCGTCGCCGCTTTCGCTGACCTACCCTTGCCGTAGATGTGCTTTGGCTCGGTGCGCCTACCACCACGCCCGCCAGATGTTCGACATTTGGCCGGATTCGGCCATGGACTCCGACGGCGACGAGGTGCTGTCCACTGACTCTGGCGAGGGCGATATACTCGCCATGGATTTCGATGACGAGGAGTTGCTCGCCGAACTGCTGGAGGAGGAGAGCGTCGAGATCGCCGAAAGTGAAGAGCACTTGCAGATTCTCGCCGCCTGTACATGCAGATGGCGGCCGGCGGTGGTTCGGCCCAGTCGCATGAAGTGCAAGGAGATAGAGGATAGAGGCTATTGCATGTCATGTCGACTACTTGGCCACCAACCACTCCATGGAGGGCGTGTTTCACCGTTTGATGAGCTAAGCTCTTCCTCAAGATCGTGCATGCCATCCGGAGTTCAACCCATATTTCCTTTGCAAGAAGGCTGCACCGCTTGGTTGGGTTTTCCTCGCTTGAAGTGCACCGTGGCAATGAGGTTGCTTGCATATGGAGCGCCCTGACAAGGTGATCGATGATTATCTCCGCATCACCGAGTCCACCGCCCTTGATTGCTTCTACAGATTCTGCAGAGCAGTGATTGCAGTGTTCGGGGAAGAGTACTTGAGATCACCCACTGCTGAAGACACTGCTCAGATCCTGGCAGTCAATGAAATTAGAGGATTTCCTGGTATGCTTGGAAGCATAGATTGCATGCATTGGGAGTGGAAGAACTGTCCATTTGAATGGCAAGGAATGTACAAAGGCCACAAAGGAGGATGCACTGTGATACTTGAGGCAGTTGCTACACATGATCTTTCGATCTGGCACTCCTTCTTTGGCATGGCAGGATCGAACAACGACATCAGCGTCCTCAACTCCTCAACTGTCTTTTGCAAGCTTGTTGAGGGTTATGCTCCCCCTGTGGAATTTGAGATCAACGGGCATCACTACAACAAGGGATACTATCTAGCAGATGGCATCTATCCAAGATGGCCAACATTTGTGAAGACTATCTCAGGCCCAATGCTCCCCAAGCATTATCACTTTGCCAAGGAACAGGAAGCTTGCAGGAAGGACGTGGAGCGGGCATTTGGTGTGCTCCAGCAGAGGTTTGTAGTTATCCGGTTTCCTGCTATGACCTGGTCGAAAGATCAGAAGTGGGAAGTGATGAACTGTTGTGTGACCTTGCACAACATGATCATTGAGGATGAGAAGAAGGATCCAATGAGTTTGCTCGAGGAGGACGAGCCATACCATCTACAGGGTCCTCTTGCCGAGCGTGATCATCAAGTGCCTCCAACATGGGCTGCATTCATCGCAATGCGTCAGGAGATCCGAGATCCGGCGATGCATCAACAGCTGCAGGATGATCTTGTCGAGCACCTATGGACACGCAGGGGCAACACGACGTAGATGTTGAGCATGAACTGGCCGAACTTGGCCGAAATATGTTGTAATTTTATTGCAGGACAAACTATGTTTACAGTACGTCGAACTCTGTTTAAAATTTCGCCGAACTTTGGTCTCAAAGTGTTCTGTATTCATCGTATAACGAACTATGCCGAAATTTGGACGAACTTTAGCCGAATTTGAGCCGAATTCTAGCGGGAACGGGCGACCCGGGAACTCGGCCTGGGTACGCGAGTGGGAAATTGGGCGTACCCAGGCCGAAAACTTGCGCCGTTCGAGCGAAGTTTGGTCCGGATTTCGGCCTGGGTTCGGCCAACGAGTGGAGATGCTCTCAGTCTCATTCTTTTTTTTCTCAAAAAAAGTCTCATTCTTTTTTTTCCACCATGATGTCTTTTTTTTAGAAACACAGTATAAACACAGGCGCTCACAATGCGTACATACACTCACCTTTATGAACACACGCACGCACAACCTACCCCTATGAGCACCTTCGAGAGACTGAATCGGCGGGTCTTGAGATTGACGAAGTCACCGCAGGCGCTTCGCTATCGACGAGAACGTCGCCTCCCACTAAAAGAATATTCCGACTTTATGAGACACTAAAGCATCAAACCTGGGGTTTGAATTCTGGTGGGCTGGAGGTGAGGCCCTCCTAACCATCCAACCAAGGATTGGTTCTCAATGCCATATTATTTTGGTTTGTCTGTCTCGCCTATGTTTATGCTCTTGGGATTCTTCACCAGGCCCGTCGATGCACATGTTCGGTGTGCTCGACCGAACAGGGCCCCCGTTTTTGCAGGGCCCCCAATTTTATACAGTCCTCTAATACTCCTTCGGGCCGTCGCGGTCTGCCCGATACTCAAGAAATTGTCGCGTCAGCTCGCTGGCGTTCTCGCGTGACTCGTCGCCGTTCGACTCCCAACCTCCTTCCGTTTTGAGATCGCCTGCGGCCGGCATTGTTCGCTGTTTGCTCGCCGTTAAGCAATCGCCACCGTCTGCGATAGCGAATCGACCCTGCGACCTCCTTACGCCTTCCCGATTGCGCCTCCGCCTCAGTGAGTCAGCTCTGAGCTATCGCACGGTAAGGATTAAGGAACTAAAAATCTGTATCTGTTGCAATCTGTTGGAGACTTGGACTTTTGGAGTACAAACGGAACTAGTCTAGTAATCTACTCACACTTCCGTAGCTACCAAATTATTAGAAAATAATTGATATCAAGTTTGTCTAGATTTATATATATTTAGTTAATTATCTAGCCTAGATGCATCCGTATCTAGACAAAGTTGAGTTATCTAGTTAATTATCTAGTCTAGATGTATCCGTATCTAGACAAAGTTGAGTCAACTAATATGAGTTGAAGGGAGTATTAATTTTTAAATTTCTGTCTGAGATAGGCAAATCATGAGAAGGACAAAGTGTCAATCAGGGTACGAGAAGAAGAAGAAAAGACAGAGATTAGAAGCGGCGGCTCAGTCTCAAAAGGGTGCTCTAGATAAATTTATTGTGAAAGAGTCTCAAATAAATTCTGAAAATCAAACTCCAGATGTTGATGTTGATCACGAGCGTGGTGACAATGTGATAGAAGTTGAGGCTTGTACTTCAGAATTTGATGAAGGCGATGATGGTAATATTGGTGATGAACGTGATGATGCTAATACTGATAATGAAGGTAATGATGTTAGTACTGGCGATGAAGGTAATGATGCTACCGTTCACGATGACACCAATAGCTCTTCTCATCCTAATATGTTTGATCCAAGATGTTGGGATGGTCTTGATCCTAAAATGATTGATATATTGCTGCAAAAGGGTCCTAAAAGAGACTTGTCTATTAAGCATGGTCCTAGAGACAAAAATACTAGAAGGTTTTCTGCATCGGCATACAATAGAGAGCTCCCAAATGGAGAAATATGTGACAGAGAATGGCTTGTGTACAACAAAGAGCTTGACAAGATATTTTGTTTTTGTTGCAAGTTATTAAGAAAGGGGCATGTGAGAGGATTGTTAGCAAATGAGGGTTTCGGTGACTGGATACATCTTAGCATTAGACTTCAGCAACATGAAGCTAGTAGAGAACATGTCACAAACATGAGTGCATGGTATGATTTGCGTATGAGGTTGCAGAATAATCAAACAATCGATCATGTTGCTCAACGGGAAATTGAAAAGGAAAGGGAGCATTGGAGAAAAGTTTTGTACAGGATTCTTTTAATTGTACAGTTTCTTGGAGAACATAACATAGCATTGCGTGGCAGTAATTGCAAGTTGTACCAAGATAGCAATGGCAATTTGTTAGGATTGGTTCAAATGTTGGCTAAATTTGACCCGGTTATGAAAGAGCATGTTGACCGAATTACGAATGACAGAACTCGAGATCATTATCTTGGTCCTTCCATCCAGAATGAGTTGATAGCTTTGCTAGCTACTGCAATTAGGTCTGAAATTATTGAAAAGGTAAAAAAGGCAAAGTATTTCTCAGTAATACTTGACTGTACTCCTGATGTAAGCCACCAAGAACAGATGTCTTTGATGATAAGGTATGTTGATACATCTTGAGTTACCTTGTATCGAGGAATCTTTCTTAGGTTTTTTGGATGTGAATGATACCACTGGGAAAGGTTTATTTGATGTTTTAGAAGAGGAGCTAAAGAAGCTTGATCTTGATATAAACAATGTGAGAGGACAGGGATATGATAATGGGTCAAATATGAAAGGAAAGCATCAAGGGTACAAAGCGGACTTTTGAAAATAAATCCAAGAGCTTTTTATTCGGCTTGTGGTTGTCATAGTTTGAATTTGACACTTTGTGATATGGCAAATTCTTGTCGCAATGCAACTGATTTTTTTGGAATTATACAACGCATCTATACAACATTTGCTAATTCTACTAAGAGGTGGCGATTCTTAAAGATAATATAAGGATTAACTCTCAAGTCATTGTCAACCACTCGTTGGGAGAGTCGTGTTGATAGTGTTAAGGCTATAAGGTTCCAAATGTCAGATATAAGGGAGGCTTTGCTACAAGTGGCTGAAACAGACAAGGATCCGTTGACAAGTAGTGTAGCAAAATCATTGGCAGAAAATGAACTTGGTGACTTTGAGTTTTTAGTATCTATAATCATCTGGTATGAGATATTATCTTCTATCAATTTGGTAAGCAAGAACCTACAGTCAAAGGATATGCTTATTGATATTGCAATTGAGTCTGTACAGGGGCTGATTTCCTTTTTCACAAAGTATAGAGAAACTGGCTTTGCAAAAGCATTGGAAGCTGCTAAAGAAATTGCAATGGAGATGGATATTAATCCTGGATTTCGCACCAAGCGTAAAATTACAAGGAAAAGGCAGTTTGACGAGGGCCCGGCTGATGCATCGGCCGAATCACATTCTGCAGAGGAGTCATTTAGGATCAATAATTTTTTGCGTATTGTTGATCAAGCTATTGCTTCACTTAACACCAGATTTGAACAATACAAAGAGTATGAAGATATATTTGGTTTCTTGTTTACTTCAGATAGGCTACGATCCATGGATGAAGACAGTTTGAAGGATTCTTGTCTCAAACTTGAGGCTGCGCTTAAGCATGAAAAACATAGGGATATTGATGGAGAAGTATTAATGGGAGAGTTAATTTTTATCCAAGATTTACTTGAAAATTCTATGGGTCCTCTTGATATTCTGAAGTTTTTGGAGAAGCGTCCGTATTTGGCTGTTGCTAATATTGCATACAGAATTTTGTTAACTATTCCTGTTACTGTTGCATCTGCTGAAAGGAGCTTTTCTAAACTCAAGTTGCTGAAATCTTACATGCGTTCTACTATGACACAAGAAAGACCCAGTGGATTGGCGACTATCGCACTTGAGAGTGATATTTTGGAGAAGATCAACTATAATGCTATGATTGAAGATTTTATTTCAAGAAATACCCGGCGGATGATGCTTTTTGGTAGATCATGAGGTTCGTTTTATTTATTTCATGCTATTTTTTAAAATGGATACTTGATATTTTTTCAGGCATTGTATGACATAGCACATTCATAAGTTATACAATATAAATTAAGCGTGTGATTTTGTTATACTAATTATTGAATGTGTAAAAAATTAAGGCCCCAGTTTTATAAATCGCACCGGGGCCCCAAAATTCTGGAGACGGGCCTGTTCTTCACTAAAATGGCGTCTAGGATATTTTTGGTCTTCTACCGGTTCTTATCTAGGTATGGATAAATGTCATGATGTCAAACATATACTAATTGTTTCTCCTAATAAAAGAGAAGGTGCCAAGCTACACTTATGTGGTCCTAGTGAAACATATGTAGCATAGAGATATTTACGTCCCACGACGGGCTCGTGGGACACCTGAAAGTACAACTCAACCCTTCCGAGTTTTGATTCGTTATTATGTCCATGTTCTAATTTTTATAACGGTAGAGGAAAAACTGAAGTTGTTGCAAAGGCCAGAGAAAGAACAAGTGAGGATTTGCTATGTCTCTGTTGCAATGCTTGCCATCCTCGGTGATCATGGATCGATGAATACAAGGTCAAAATAAAGGTTTCCATATGTTGTATGGGGGAGCAACTTGCAAGTCTTTATCAAGCGAGTGTGTGAAAGAGCAATCAAGAAAGATGTTCCATCTTGAGAAGGACAAGATCGTCTATATCAATATCAAGGGGAATGTGCAAAGCAAAGGTATGATATTGATAGGGTTTCTTTGTTACCGGTCTCGTGGTGTTAGTTGGGGAGACCGATTTATAGGATAGATAATCGTACTATCAAGAGGGGCTCTCGAGTGAGTAATTCGATCATATCTTTCGGAGAGAGCTCAAACCTTTGCATACTTAGCATCACTGTTCTTTGTTGTTATTTAGATCTTATCCATGTGAGGTTCTAGAGCTTGTGGTAATATTCATACCAAGATCTAGTTCATCAAAAACGGATTTCCCTTTTATATCTTATTGTGTTTTTGCTCTTGGAGGTTTTCAGGTTTCTCACCAAGGGAGGTATCTCACATTATAATACATGAAATATTCTCACTTGGTGGCATCCAATATTTTCGGGTAGCTCTTGTTGCCCTCTTTCAAACAAAATTGGTTTTGGGACAATCGGAGTTTCCAAACTTTAGATATCGCTATTTGAAGTTTGCCTCTTATTTGGTTCAGTCCGGATATTGGCCAAAATCTCCGGTGTATACTGACAGACCGGAATCTCCGGACTAAAAAATCTGGAGTCTCCTGTGTGCTCAGGTCTGGAGTTCCTGCCAAGTCTCCGGAATGACCATCAATATCAAGTTCGGGATAGTCTGTATAGGGGTCCGGAGATGGACCGGAATCTGCGGTGTGAGATAAGTGCAGACCGGAGTCTCCGGTGTGGAAATTCCCCAACGGGAAGAAAACGGTTAGAAATCAGTGGGCCTATATAAATGGCCCTTCTTCCCCAATGGACAGACCCCGAGTTTTGCAGATCTTCTCCTCCATTCTTGACCTTCTTGAGCTTGCTTCCCTTCAATATCTCTTATGATTCTTGCATATACTTTAGGGATTTGAAAGAGGAGATCTAGATCTACAACTCCACCAATCAATCTCTCCTCTAAGTGAGGGGAACATATTGGGATCTAGATCTTAGAGTCTTCTATGGATTTCCTCCACTGTTCTTCCTCTCTTATTCTCCCACAAGCTTCTATAGATTTGGTGGAATTTGGGGGAGAGGGACTTGAACATTTCTTGTGTTATTGCCATTGCATTTGGTGCATTGGTTTGAGTTCTCGGTGAGGATTCAATTGGGTGAAAGATGAGAAGCTTTTTACTCTTGGGTTCTTGAAACCCTAGACGGTTTGGTTATTTTGCAGGTTTATGGATTACTTGGGGACTCCAATTAAGTTGTGGATCTTTCCTCAAGATTGTTTGTTGGGAGCCTAAAATTAAGCTGTGTAAAAGTTCCCCAACCTTGTGAGAGATTATGGATTGCCACCGACAAGTGCACTGATAGTGGAAGTGTGGATCGATCCCATTGGGGTGAGTTTCATAGGAGATCAAGGGAGGCTTTTGTGGCATTGGTGGTTTGATACACCCCCTCTCCAAACGAGACGTACTCCATGTTGGGAGGAACTTGGTAAAACATCGTTGTCTCCGCGTGCCTCGGTTATCTCTATACCCGAGCTCTTACTTATGCATATTACTTTGTGATAGCCTTCGTGCTTGAAGTCTATATCTTGCTATCACATAGTTGCTTGTCTTGCTGTGGCATCCCGCAAAACCACTACTAGAAAATCGCGTTGATTTTGTGCATTGCATCATCATGACCGCATGCTCATGTCATCATGCCACATTGCATTTGAGCATCGTCATCATCTTGCATTTGCTTGCATAAAACTATTTGCGGAAAAACCTGTTTGTGTTTTCTAAACGCCTCGTCTTTGTTCAAACGCAAAACCCGGGTCACCGGATTATTTTGTTTTGTTTGATATCGGGTTGCAAAAGTCTGTTTGAAACAAATAAAATATTTAATTATTTAGTGGCGATCGAGCGGGCGAACCGACCAGTCGACCCCAAAGATTAAAACGGTCCATCTAAACCAGCCCCCTTATAAATCCTATTTACACCCAGACCTAATCTACCCTCCAACCACCGGCCGCCACCTCACCCCTCCCCCATTTTTCTACCCACCCTGCCACCTCACCAATCCCTCTCTTTTTCCCTCTCTCCCTCTCTCACCCACAGCTACTCTACCCCTCTCCCTTCCACCCGGGCCCCACCCCACAACCACTCTCCAATCCTCTCCCTCTTCCACCTTCCCCCTGACCGATCCACCACCATCCCACCGACCTGGCCCACTTGCCAGGCCGCGCCCCTCTCACCCCCGTGGCCCCACCTCTCCCTGGAACCGGTCAACCCCACCACCCCGCACGCACCCTGCCTATCCCGCGGGTCCCGCTCCCACCCGCGCCCCCTGCGTCTCCCCCCGCACCATCCTCTCCCTCCCTCCTCCTCTCTCCCGGTGCTCCTCCCACGATGACTGCCGAGCCCGGCCCTCCATGACCTTCTCCCAGGCTCCGCCACCCCCTCTTCCCAGTGATGCTCCTCCTTTCGCCCGGCCTCGTTCTCCACCGTCCGCTGGCCGGCCAGTCCCGCCTCCTCGACCTCGGCACCCTCATCCCCACCGTGCATTCCTCTCCCGCCGGCGTGCCCGTTAGTCGCGCTCGCCCGCCTCCGCGGCACGGTGGCCGACCTCGCCTCGCTCCCCTCCTCATGCTTGCTGACCTTGCCGGACCGCCTCGAGCGCCGTCGCCGCCGTCTCTGCACGCTTCTCGGCGAGCTCGTCGTCCTCCTCCCGCCTCTTCTGCTGCACCTCCATCGACCGCCAAGCGCCGCCCGTGAGCCACAGGCGCCCGCCCCTCGCGTCCCCATCCTCCGCTCCCTAGGCCGCCGCCATGCGCTCACCTGCCGCCACGGCGCCCTCACTCCTCGTGAGGTTGCTGCGCCACCACGGCCTCCGCCCTCTCGTGACCGGCCCTCCCGCCCGGCCTGCCTTGCCCGCCCTGCCGTCTCCCTCAGCGTGCCCCTCGCGGAGCCGATCCTCTCCCTACCTCCCTGAGCAACCTGGGACCGAGCCTCCTCCGTCTGCCAGCGGCGAGCGCCACGGGCGTTGCAAGATGGTGTTTTCCAAGGGCCATATCCCATGCGAGATTAAAGGGCCAAGATAGTCTCTTCAACAAGACCCCGCTGATTTGATGCCGCGCCTTGGACACCAAGATCTACGGACGTCGAGACCCCCGAACCCGAAGGCCGATCCCATACCCGGTGCCGCGCCAAGATCTCTGAAAAACCCCGGTACCGGACAAGTTCGCCATCGACCTCGAGAACGCCTACACGGAACAACAAGACCGCCACACGGACGCGAACCCCAAGACCCTGAGGCCCCGAACCGAATACCGATCCGAAGCGCCAAGGCCTTCGACAGGAAATCGACAAGATCATCGCGGAACTCCAAGGTCTACTTCGCAGTTTGCCGAACGCCGAGATCTTCAATCGGATCCGGGGACACCGAGACCCCGATGCGACAAGTACTTCATCCCGAATGCCATGACTGTCGACATGACCCGAAGACCCTGGATGCGGCAAGATCTACCCGTTGCTCGAGAATGTTCTGCCGAGACCGATCCCGGAGTCCGAGAACGCTTCCGTCGAACCCTGAACCCTGAGACCGAACCCCGAAGCCCGGAACCCCAAGATCTGCCGAACCCTAATGTGTGACCCCTTTTCTCGAGCCCTATTTTATAAATGTAATAACAAATTGATGCATATTAAATTGTCATACTCGCATGCATATTTGTGTCGTTTGGGGGCCTTATGCCGATTCACCCTATAATTAAATATGGGGCCCATATGCGGGCTAATCTAGTCACATATTGGACTCATTTAAATTTGCGTAGCGAACCGGTGCTATCATTTGCCTTGCTAATACAACATTTAAATTGCGGGGTAGTAAAACAACTTAAGTCACCTGTGGCATCCCGCAAAAACACTACTAGAAAATCGCGTTGAATTTGTGCATTTCATCGTCATCATCATGCATTGTTTGCTAAAACTATTTCGAAAAGGCCCGTTTTGTTTTCTAAAATGCCCCATCTTTATTCAAACGCCAAAACCCGGGGCGCCGGACTATTTTGGTTTGCTCGATATCGGTTTGCAAAAACTTTGTTTGAAATAAATAAAATATTTATTTATTCTAGTAGGCGATCGAGCAGGCCAACCCGACGACGACCACCCCCGTGTAAACAGATCGGTCCACCCTGCCAGCCCTACCTAAATCCTAAAGCCACCTAAAATTCTACCCACCCCACCACGTGGCCCACAGGCCAGCCCCACAGCCCCTCCACTCCCTTACCACCTGGCCTGTCCCATCCCTTCTCCCTGCCGCGTGGCCCCACCTGGCCCAGCCTGCCAGCGCCAAAGACGCCCGGCCAGCTTCCTAGCGCTCCCCTCCACGCTCACGCCCTCCCACCACCCATCGGCCCCACCCATGACTGTTCCTCCCCACCAACCCCTGGGCCCACTGCCTCCAGCGCTCCACGCCCTCCCTCTCCCCGGTTCTTCTCCACCGCCTCAAAAGCAACCCCAGCCCGTGGCTCCCCTCGCTCTCCCTCCCACCGCCACCAGCCTCCTCCGGCCTCCACCAGCCCCCTCCGGCCCTCCTCGCTCCCGCTCCCCACGCCGCCCGTCCTCGGCGCTGCCCCGCCTCCCGCGATGGCCGCTTGCAGCGACCTCCCGATCCCGCTGGCCTCACCGCCTCCGTCGAGCCCAGCCGCCGACCGACCCATGAGCCGCGCACCTCCATTCGCCCAGCTCGCCGCCTCAAACCCTCTGAGGCCGCCCGCTTCTTCCAGCGCGTCCTCAGCGTCGCCGCCGCCGCCTCCCTCTCCTCACCTTTCGCCCGCTCCCGAGCTCCTCGCCCGTCGCCATGCTGCTCCCGACCATGTAGCACTGCCCGACCGACCCCGCCTCCGCCCATCGCCAGCACCACCGCCACCGCCTCATCGCGAGTCCGCCCGGCATATGGCGCCCTTGATCGCGTGTCCCGCCGTTCGCGGGCCCGTGGCCATCCTTGTCCGTCTTCGCCCGCTTGTTCGAGGCCGTGACCGTCAAGTTCGCGGTTGGCTCCGTGGGACTCAAGTCGCAACATCGACAAGACCGCCATATGAACTCCTTCGCGGATCCGGGACCTCAAGCCGATCAAGGCCGAACCATGACGCCTAGATCACCTATCGGAACCCAAGGGCGCCAAGACCCCGACGACAAGAACTCCCTTCCGATGCCGAGAACGGGACGCCAAGATCACCGACACGGACACGACAAGGTCTACCTCACGGGACCCCGGGAACTTCCCCCTGAACGCCAAGTTCGCCGACACGGATACACCGAGTGATGCCTCGAGGACGCCAAGATCTTCACCCCGGACACCGAGTCCACCGAGACCCCGAATGCGACAAGTGCTTCGACCCGGACGAAATGACCGACAACATGACCCGAAGACCCCGGATGCGCCAAGACCTACCCCGATAACCTCGAACGATTCCGCCGAGAACGACCCCGGAGTTCGAGAACGATCCCGACGAACCCCAGATCCGAACCTCGCCGACCCGTCGAACCCTGGACCCCGAGACCGACCCCGAACCCCGGAACCCCAAGATCGTCGAGCCCCCTCAATGTGGGAACCCCTTATCCGAGAACCCTAATTTATAAATGTCACCTATATAACTGTTGCATATAAATTGTTCATGCATGCATCTAATCATGTGGTTTGGGGGCCTTATGCCGATTCACCTAATAATTAAATATGGGGCCCATATGCGGGCAAATCTAGCCTTATATTGGCCTCATTTAAACATGTGTAGTGAACCGTTGCCATCTGTTGTCTTGCTATATAACATTTAATTTGTGGGGTAGATAAACAACTTGAACCATCTAATTACTTGTCGGGACCCCGGTTCCGTTTAATATGACCTAATCGCATCGCACCTTTGCCATGTCATACACCATACACGCATCATGCCCGATCTTCTGCCGTAATCTTAAATATTGCATCCTGTGTTTCTTCTAGAGTTTTGGTTCTTCGCGGATAAGGCCGTTGAGTTGATGTGAGCTTCGTCCCGATCTTCAGTTGAACCCTTCGACAATGTTTTCAGGCGAGCATCTCCCCCTTTCTACCTATCTTACTTTTATAGTATTTATTCCCTCCTGTTGATCTATTGCTATACGTGTTGCGATGCTCTAGATTCCGTACCCTTGATATCCCTTTGCCATATATTGCCTTGGACACACCCTATTACATTGTTTGGTAGATAGTTGGACTTGCGCGTAGTTGCTTGCTCAAGTCTTGATGTGTGTCGTCATATGCCACGATTCTTGATGTATTGCCGCATGTTGATGTTGGAGATGATTCTAGTTTTACTTTTCGTCACTTTAATTTCTGTTTAACAACTAAAATTGAAATAAGCGAGGCATCGGTGGGTGATAGATAATATTTGGTTTCGAGCCCACTTGTGTCCGTAAGACCCAGTACTTGATACTGTTCCTTGGTTTTATCGCTATCCACATCCGGGAGGTATATGGGCCCCACAGGCGAGCTTGATTCATTCTTATTTCTTGGGGCCACAAACTAGTTTGAGGTTTTATTTACGATCTTGTACTTATGCCATGCTACTTTCGTATTTAAATTGTGCAGGTACACTGCTGTCTTTGTTAGGATCGGGACACGATTCCGCGGTGTCGACAAGCCCACCACACTTTCGGTTCCCGATCGTTCACACCGTCCACCCAAACCTTGAGGCGTCTCGAGCTTGCTTACTCGTTGCGGATTCTACTTAAGGTGGCCCCTGAAATATTTATGAATCTGTGATTGTTCGATCGTGAAAGCCTCGTTGGGTTTTGATTTGGTTTTAGAGGCTGATCGGCGTGTGTTGCTATTGGTGCACCCGGCGGGTAAAACTTTCAAAGCCGTGTCCGGATATGGACGACTTGGACATTTCTTGATCATAGACAAGCATAACTAAAGTTTATTGCTATAAATTTGACTTATAATGACTAGTAATTAGCTTCACTATAATGGAATGGCTAAATAATACGCCCACAATTGCTTGTTTAAGTTGTCGCTTGCGACCATTGCACTGACTAGTAAGTATTGCAACTTCTAGCGAAATGGCTGAATAAAAGTACCAACAAGCTACTGGGTTTATGGGTTATCTCATGTTAAATGTATCGATTAGTAAGTCTTTGCCACTATAACGGAATGGTTAACTAAAAGTGCTCACTTACTTTATCGGGCGATTATCTAAACTTGACTAGTAAAGTGCCGCAACTATAATCGAATAAGTAAAAGCGCCAGCTGTGAGTTCCTCGGTTGACTTCCTCGTTCGGTATCGAGGAAACACCGAGATGGGTTTGTTTGATGCTAGTATCGAGTTGGATCCGAATAGGTCTTTCTTACCCCTCATTTTTCCGTCGGTTGTTTGAGTCTCTATAGGTTGTTTAGTGCATCTTTGCCTGCGCTTGATCCACCATACCTATATAGGCGAGGACCTTGAATTCTAGCCTCGTATGTCTTGGCCTCGATCTTGGCGCTCCTTCTTTTTCCTTGCCCTTTGTCGGCCCTTTTGTTTAAGCGGTTTTGAGATCGGCGTCGTTAGCGGGGTTACCCTTCCGGCTTGGCTCAGGGTGGTTATGGGCCATTGGTTATTCTTGGGGCTCTTAGCCCCATTTGGATCTTGTCCGTAGTGACGCCGTGTCCTTTTCAAGGTGATTTGGATCTTTGTATATTATATTTGTATTCTTGACTCTTTGAGTCATTGCTATATATATACATTACGTGGGTCCCATCGAGGACTGTTGTGTAATGTTATTACTTCGTTTTCCACCCGCGAAAGTGCTGGTGAGCACCTTTGAATCGTTTCTATGCGGGTTTGGCGGGTTTCGCTAAAACTTGCATAGGTCCGATCTGAGGTGTTCTGAGTGGTATCGAGCTCGGCGATTGCGATACCCACAAGTCCGACTGGGATAACCTAGCTAACGGCCGAAGTAGAGTGTCAAAACTATTTTTTGCAAAATCAGTTGGATAGTTCTGATTAGGTCTGATTTTACTCCTTACCCCTCTGCTATTCTCCTCTTATCTCGACGTGTTTTGAATCCGCTCTCGTCTCTTTCTTCGAGTCCAGGAATTCTCGTGGTTGGGTTCCGTCGTACCTTCAGGGTTTCGCTTCCTTCTTCGATAACGGTGTTGCTACATCTGGTCTTCATGCTATCCGAGGAATCCTTCATCTGTGGAGCCATTCTTTGTTCCTTGTTTATGCTATCCGGTGTTTTCCGACGCGACAACATCATCTACGCCCAATCCGATGCAGAGTCTGCATCACTCCTTTGTTTCCGAACCTCGCTTGTCGAGATCTTCAGTCTGTTTCTGAGAATGGTTGCAAGCTCTTCTACTGATTGTGCGGAGTAATAGTTTGGGTGCGTGATGGATTGGCCCCCATGCCGACTACCCCTTCTATTCGCTTTTGTACATCGAAGTTGATGAGAATGCATCGGTTCCCTCTCTCTACGGAAGCTAGAGGTGGCTTTATTTGTTGATACCTCTACCTTCGACCTTTTGTTTCCGGAGTGTTCTCTCGGCGATCACGGCCAACGACCTCTTGTTAGTGGTGTCGCGAGGATCTACACGGCCGAAGGTCGCCGACGGCCTTCTTTCCGGTACCATGAGGCGGATCTCGAGGCGAGATCCTTTGTTAGTGGTGTCGGTGTGGCATCCGCCAAAACCACTACTAGAAAATCGCGTTGAATTTGTGCATTTCATCGTCATCATCATGCATTGTTTGCTAAAACTATTTGAAAAGCCCGTTTTGTTTTCTAAACGCCCATCTTTATTCAAACGCCAAAACCCGGGGCGCCGGACTATTTTGGTTTGCTCGATATCGGTTTGCAAAAACTTTGTTTGAAATAAATAAAATATTTATTTATTCTAGTAGGGCGGTCGAGCAGACCCGACCGAAACGACCACCCGTGTAAGCAGATCGGTCCACCACGCCACCCTACCTAAATCCTAAAGCCACCTAAATTCTACCCACCCACCACGTGGCCCAGGCCAGCCCCACACCCTCCACTCCCTTACCACAGCCCTTTGTCCCCATCCCTTCTCTCCACGCGTGGCCCACCCCCACCCAGCAACAGCCTTGACCGCAGCCTGCCGCCACGCGCCCAGCACGCTCCCTCCCACGCTCCGCCCTCACCACCCGGTCAAGGCCCCCCACCCTCCTGTTCCTCCCACCAACCCCGGGGCCCCATGGACCCACCCAGCCTGCCCACGCCCTCTCCCTCTCCTGGTTCTTCTCCCTTGCCCTTGAGCAACCCCAGGCCCCCACCGGCGCCCGCTCCCGCCCGCTCTCCTCGCCCGCCACCGCCTCCCCTCGGCCTCGCCTTGCCTCGCCCCCTCGCCAGCCCCTCTCGCCCTCCCGCTCCCACCGCCCGCCCGCCTCCTGCCCGCCTCCATGATGGCGCCCATGAGCGACCTCCCAGATCCCAGCGCCGCCTCCGCCTCCGTGAGCCCGAGCCCAGGCCCCGACCCCAGCGCCCGGCCGCGCACCTCCCTTCGCCAGCCCGGCCCGCCTCCGACCCTCTGGCCGCGCCCGGCTTCTTCGTGGCCCTCCTCGCGCCGCCGCCGCCCTCCTCCACCCTTTCGCCGCCCGCTCCCGAGCTCCTCGCGTCGCCCTTGCTGCTCCCGCCAGCACGGCCCGACCGACCCCGCCCGCTCCGCCACGCGCGCCCCGGGCCCCGCCGGCAGCCTTCCCGCTCCGCGCGTGTCGCCGGTCGTGTCCCGGTCCCCGTGGCCATCCCTTGTCCGTCTGCTCGCCCGCTTGTTCGAGGCCGTGACCGTCAAGTTTCTGCCGGTTGGCTCCGTGGGACTCCAAGTCAGCAACATCGACAAGACCGCCATATGAACTCCTTCACGGATCCCGACGACCCGATCCGAAGGCGAACCCGACGCCTAGATCACCTATCGGAACCCAAGGGCCCGACCCCGACACGACAAGAACTCCCTTCCGCACGATGCCGAGCGGGGCGCCAAGATCACCGACACGGACACGACAAGGTCTACCTCACGGGACCCGAACTTCCTGAACGCCAAGTTCGCCGACACGGATACACCGGTGATGCCTCGACGCCAAGATCTTCACCGGACACCGAGTCCACGAGACCCGAATGCGACAAGTTCGACCGGACGAAATGACCGACAACATGACCGAAGACCCGGATGCGCCAAGACCTACCCGATAACCTCGAGCGATTCCATAGAAACGACCCGGAGTTCGAAACGATCCGACGAACCCAGATCCGAACCTCGGCGACCGTCGAACCACGGACCGAGAGACCGAACCCGGAACCCCAAGATCGTCGAGCCCCCTCAATGTGGGAACCCCTTATCCGAGAACCCTAATTTATAAATGTCACCTATATAACTGTTGCATATAAATTGTTCATGCATGCATCTAATCATGTGGTTTGGGGGCCTTATGCCGATTCACCTAATAATTAAATATGGGGCCCATATGCGGGCAAATCTAGCCTTATATTGGCCTCATTTAAACATGTGTAGTGAACCGTTGCCATCTGTTGTCTTGCTATATAACATTTAATTTGCGGGGTAGATAAACAACTTGAACCATCTAATTACTTGTCGGGACCCCGGTTCCGTTTAATATGACCTAATCGCATCGCACCTTTGCCATGTCATACACCATACACGCATCATGCCCGATCTTCTGCCGTAATCTTAAATATTGCATCCGGTGTTTCTTCTAGAGTTTTGGTTCTTCGCGGATAAGGCCGTTGAGTTGATGTGAGCTTCGTCCCGATCTTCAGTTGAACCCTTCGACAATGTTTTCAGGCGAGCATCTCCCCCTTTCTACCTATCTTACTTTTATAGTATTTATTCCCTCCTGTTGATCTATTGCTATCTGTGTTGCGATGCTCTAGATTCCGTACCCTTGATATCCCTTGCAGCCATATATTGCCTTGGACACACCCTATTACCTGTTGTTTGGTAGATAGTTGGACTTGCGCTTCGTAGTTGCTTGCTCAAGTGCTGATGTGTGTCGTCATATGCCACAGTTGCTGATGTATTGCCGCATGTTGATGTTGGAGATGATTCTAGTTTTACTTTTCGTCACTTTAATTTCTGTTTAACAACTAAAATTGAAATAAGCAGAGGCATCGGTGGGTGATAGATAATATTTGGTTTCGAGCCCACTTGTGTCCGTAAGACCCCGAGTACTTGATACTGTTCCTTGGTTTTATCGCGCTATCCACATCCGGAGGTATATGGGGCCCCACAGGCGAGCTTGATTCATTCTTATTTCTTGGGGCCACAAACTAGTTTGAGGTTTTATTTACGATCCTGTACTTATGCCATGCTACTTTACGTATTTAAATTGTGCGGTCTTGCACCTTTGTCTTTTAGGATCGGGACACGATTCCGCGGTGTCGACAAGCCCAGCCACACTTCGGGTTCCCGATCGTTCACTAGTCCACCCAAACCTTGAGGCCGTCTCGGAGCTTGCTTACTCGTTCTGGATTCTACTTAAGGGTGGCCCACAAATATTTGAATCTGTGATTGTTCGATCGTGAAAGCCTCGTTGGGTTTTGATTTGGTTTTCGAGGCTGATCGGCGTGTGTTGCTATTGGTGCACCCAGGGGTAAAACTTTCTGAAAGCCGTGTCCGCGGATATGGACGACTTGGAGCACAGTTTCTTGATCATAGACAAGCATAACTAAAGTTTATTGCTATAAATTTGACTTATAATGACTAGTAATTAGCTTCACTATAATGGAATGGCTAAATAATACTGCCCACAATTGATTGTTTAAGTTGTCGCTTGCGACCATTGCACCTGACTAGTAAGTATTGCAACTACAACGAAATGGCTGAATAAAAGTACCAACAACTGCTGGGTTTATGGGTTATCTCATGTTAAATGTATCTGATTAGTAAGTGCTGCCACTATAACGGAATGGTTAACTAAAAGTGCTCACTGCTTACTTTATCAGGACGATTATCTAAACTTGACTAGTAAAGTGCCGCAACTATAACTGAATAAGTAAAACTGCCAACTGTGTGAGTTCCTCGGTTGACTTCCTCGTTCGGTATCGAGGGGGAAACACCAGGATGGGTTTGTTTGATGCTAGTATCAGGTTGGATCCGAATAGGTCTTTCTTACCCCCTCTGTTTTTCCGTCAGTTGTTTCGAGTCTCTATAGGTTGTTTAGTGCATGCTGCCGCTGCCGCTTCAGTCCACCATACCTATATAGGCGAGGACCGCCGAATTCTAGCCTCGCCGTGTCGGCCTCGATCGACGCTCCTTCTTTTTCCTTGCCCTTTGTCGGCACCCCTTTTGTTTATGCAGGTTTTGAGATCGACGTCGTTAGCAGGGTTACCCTTCCGGCTTGGCCTGGGCAGGGTTATGGACGCCATTGGTTATTCTTCAGGGCTCTTAGCCCCATTTGGATCTTGTCCGTAGTCGGACGCTGTGTCCTTTTCAAGGTGATTTGGATCTTTGTATATTATATTTGTATTCTTGACTCTTTGAGTCGCTACTATATATATATCTGTTCTGTGGGTCCCATCGAGGACTGTTGTGTAATGTTATTACTTCGTTTTCCACCCGCACGAAAGTGCCTGGTGGGCACCTTTGAATCGTTTCTATGCGGGTTTGGCGGGTTTCGCTAAAACTTGCATAGGTCCGATTCTGAGGGTGTTACATCACCTAATTAAAATGTCGGGACCCCGGTTCCACTTAATATTGCCTAATTGCATCTCACCTTTGCCATGCCATGCATCATACATGCATCATGCCCGTTCTTTTGCCGTAGTATTAAATATTGCATCCGATGTTCTTTTAGTGTTTTGCTTCTTCGCGGATAAGGCCGTTGAGTTGATGTGAGCTTCGCCCCGATCTTCGGATGAACCTTCGACAATGTTTTCAGGCGAGCATCTCCCCCTTTCTACCTATCTTACTTTTATAGTATTTACTCCCTCCTGTTGATCTATTGCTATCTGTGTTGCGATGCTCTAGTTTTCGTACCCGTGATATCCCTTGCAGCCTGATATTGCCTTGGACACATCCTATTACCTGTTGTTTGGAAGATAGTTGGACTTGCGCGTCGTAGTCGCTTGCTCAAGTGCTGTTGCGTGTCGTCAAGTACCTCAGTTGTTGGAGTATGGCCGCATGTTTGATGTTGGAGATGATCATGGCTTTACTTATCGTTCACTTTAATTACTGTTTAACAACTAAAATTGAAGTAAGTAAGCAGAGGCACAGGTGGGCAATAGATGTTATTTGGTTGTTAACCGTCCACTTGTGTCCCGTAGGACCCCGAGTGCTTGATACCTGTTCCTTGATTTATCGCGCTATCCACATCCGGGAGGATTATGGGACCCCCCTGAGCCAGAGCTTGATTCAGTCTTATTTCTTGGGGCCACAAACTAGTTTGAGGATTTATTTACTATCCTGTACCTATGCCATGCTACTGCTTTATTTACGATTGTGCGAGGAACACACTGTACTGTTTAGGATCGGGACACGTTTTCGCGGTGTCGACAAGCCCAGTTTTGGGTTCCCAGTCGTTCACAGCCGTCCACCCAAACCTCAGGTCCGTCTCGGAGTCAGCTAGCTTCGTTGCGGGTGTACTCCAAGGGGTGGCCCCCTGAAATATTTCTGAATCCTGTGATTGCTTTGTCGTGAAGGCCTCATTGGGTTTTGATTTGGTTTTTCCGAGGTTGATCGAGCGTGTGTTGCTATTGGTGCACCCCGGCCGGGTAAAACTTTCTGAAAGCCGTGTCCGCGGTTATGGACGACTTGGAGCACAGTATCTCGATCATAGACAAGCATAACTAAAGTAGTGCTATAAATTTGACTATATACTGACTAGTAATCAGCTTCACTATAATGGAATGGCTAATAAAACTACCAACAACTGCTTGTTTGGCTTGTCGCTTGCGACAAATGTACCTGACTAGTAATCAGCTTCACTACAACGGAATGGCTAAGTAAAAGTACCATCAACTGCTGGGGTTTGGGGTTATCTCATGCTAATTGTATCTGATTAGTAAGTGTTGCAACTACAACGGAATGGTTAACTAAAATGACCCACTGCTTATTTTATCAGGATGATTATCTATACCTGACTAGTATTTGCTGCAACGATAACTGAATAAATAAAACTGCCAACTGTGTGAGTTTCTCGGTTGACTTCCTCGTTTGGTCTCGAGGGGGAATACCAGGAAGGGATTGTTTGGTGTTAGTATCAGTCTGATTCCGGATAGGTCTTTCTTACCCCTCTCTAATAGTCGCCAGTTGTATCGAGTCTCTATAGGTTGTTTAGTGCATGCTGCTCTGCCGCTTCAGTCCACCATACCTATGTAGGCGAGGACCGCCAAATTCTAGCCTCATGGTGTCTTGGCCTCGATCTTGGCGCTCCTCTTTTTCCTTTGCCCTTTGTCGGCACCCCTTTTGTTTAAGCAGGTTTTGAGATCGACGCCGTTAGCAGGGTTACCCTTCCGGCTTGGCCTGGGCAGGGTTATGGACGCCATTGGTTATTCTTCAGGGCTCTTAGCCCCATTTGCATCTTGTCCGTAGTCGGACGTTGTATCATTTTCAAGGTGATTTGGATCTTTGTACCTTATATCTGTAATCTTGACTTATGGAGTCGTGTTGTATATATATCTGTTCTGTGGGTCCCATCGAGGACTGTTGTGTAATGTTATTACTTCGTTTTCCACCCACACGAAAGTGCCTGGTGGGCACCTTTGAATCGTTTCTATGCGGGTTTGGCGGGTTTTCGCTAAAACTTGCATAGGTCCGATTCTGAGGGTGTTACACTTGCTTAGCATAAGTTGTTGGTGTAAATAGGTGAACCCTAGTTGTTCTAGGTTTTGTGCTTGACAAAGTAAATGCTAGTTTAATTCCGTCTTTGTTGATCCACTCTTGAAAACGTTGTATATCGCCAATTTACCCCCTCCCCCTCTAGGCGGCATCTGTATCCTTTCAGTCTATATAAAAAAAGACTCGGAAGGATTATCTTGAATTCCTCATTGAATCGTTGGTGCTATCACAACATGAGCTTGAGTTGGAAAACCAAGCGAATGAACAAATAGCTCGCTTGTTACAATAGGAAGAAATAAATGGTATCAAATATCCAAAGCCCGGTTTATCTTAGAATGCGATAGTAATACAAGATACTTTCATATGGTGGCTAATGACCATTATAAGAAAAAGTATATACATACACTACATCAAGATAAGGTATAATTGAGGGGTAGGATGAATTGAAAAAGTACATAACAAAATACTATAAGACCAAGTTTGGTTCACCAGAGGAAGGAAAATTTTCTCCTGATGACAAGGATGAATATGAAATGGTTGACAACATGCAAAACGAAATATAGTACTCCCTCGTTCAGAAATATAAGACATTTTAGATTTGTGAAATGAATGTATCTAGACATCTTTTAGTGTACAGGTTCCCTTTTAACGTATAGGTTCACTCTGAACATTTACAAACCTATACACTAAAAGACGTCTAGATATATTCAATTCACAAAGTTAAAACGTGTTATATTTCTGAACGGAGGGAGTATATCGTAGCATTGACATGCACATACTTAGACATGTATATTCAAACAAAAGGAATACTCGGTATCTTTTTATGTATTTCCTCCATCGTAAAGGGTATTGTTGTCTTAGTCTGTAAAAGTAATTGCTGTTAAAAGGATTGAACGATCAACTTTACTTGCTACGATCTGTAGAACGGGCTCTTAACAAGGAAGGGTTGTGGTTGAGACACTACTTGAGCCCCCTTGCCTTGTCGGAGCGAGGTCCTAGGGGCCCAATGGAATTTGGATGATGTTTTAAGCTAGCAACTCAAATATCTGCTTCATTTTTAAGAAGTATATATATATATATTGTGTGTAACGGATAGTATAAGAGGGTGATGTTTATGTTCATGCAAATGTTTTACTTTGCTAGTCCGTCCATTTCAAAATTATCTTTGCTCTAAGTTTGTCCCAAGTTTAAACCAAAGTTGTAGAAAAAGTGTCAATATACACAACGTCACTATGAAAATTATTATTATATGATCGACATGATAAAACTAAACTGGTGTTCTAAGCGTTGATACATTTTGCACAAACATATTCAAACTTGAACTAATTTGGCTTAGGACAAAGCTAGAATATCGAGTTGGTTTTTTCATGATGGAGTATTATTAGCTGATGGAATATATAGCTATTTTAAACTGGTTTTTCTTTTGTTTTTTCGATCGGAGCTTTGAATTTGTATTTTATTCACAGCGCTACCTGTAAAAAAGAAATCGGTTGTGTCTAGTTTGTTTTTGGAACTTATACTACTACTCTAAAAGGAAAAATCCAGTTTAAAATACTCTCTCTAATTTATATTAATTGACTTTGATTTGTTAAAATTTAAATAAAACTTATATACTAAATAGTACTTAGATTCATTTAAATTTAGATAATTTTGAGTCAATTAATATGGGTCGGAGTATGCCTACTCCATCCAAAAACAACTGCACAGAGACGGGACCTGCCATGGCTGATTTAGGTTAGGGGTTTCGAGGGATGCCGGTGACGCATCGTGGAAAGGGGATCGAGTGGGGAGATTCTGTACAAGAAGGCTGGTGAGGCGGCCTCGAGGGGAAGGGCGCGAACGGTGCATCCTGGAAAGGGGGCAACGGGCTTGTGCCTGGATCAGGAGATGACGCAGGAGAAGAGGGAGGTGGGAACGGGCTCGAATGGAGGAGAGCTTCCGGAGAAGAAGGCTACGGCCTTCACCGGAGGATCTGCCGTCTTGGGTGCTCTTCACAAGAATACCACTGCCCAGGATTGTGAAGAATCTGGCACCAAGTACAGTACAGAGGGCAACCAGACTACCAGAGTCTCGACTGCAGGGATACCACATGAGCACTGCACTGAAGACAGGGCTGATACAGGCTTGAGCGCAGCGATGCTTCAGAAGCAGAGCTCAATGGTGGAGGCTGATACCGGCTTGGGTGAAGAGATGTTGCACGAGCACCCTGCAGAGCAGGCTGACACTGCTAAAGGCATACAAGATTCTGATTCGAACAAGATTGAGCATATCAAGGATGAAAGTATACAAGAAGCGGAGCTTTTGATACAAAAGCTGAATGATTTGGGCAAGGGAGAGGATATCAGCGGTGACGAGTTCCTTGCTTACTATAAGCAGCTGGCTTCACACCCTGCTTCGATCGATCCCAAGGTCAGGCTGGAAGGCGAGGAGCTCGATAAGCAAGAAAATCGCCATGCGCTGCTTCGCCTCAGATATTACAAACACAAGGTTCACTCCACAACTTGAAACTGCCATGCACTGCTTCACTGGCGGAGCTTCATTGTGGCCAAACCGGGCCGTGGCCCGCCCAGGTTTTTGACAATAAACACTTCTACTCATATGCATCTAAGGCCCAGCCCATCAGGAGGTTTGCTGCCTTGTTCGCTCGACTCTGCTAGCCTGGTTCCGTTGACTGACGAACAGAAACAGCGGCCAAAGAGATGGGGCGGCTCGCTGCAGCTAGCTAGGTAGCAATTTAAACAGTAGATACGGGGAATCAGAGAAAATTCATGGAGAGCACAGAAGGCAGCAGGGCTGCGCCGCCGCCCACAGCAGGACCGGCCAGAGGGGCAGGGGACCGCCGCAGCTCCATCCTGCAGGTATGGCCGCATCGTCACACAGGTCGGATATGGAGCAGTCGGTGAGCGACTCTCCGACCGAATTGAGCCCTCTCTTCTCCAATTTTCATGCCTACGTGCTTTTCTTTTTGTCTCTAATTTCTTGATTCAATTTACTAGCACGAGATAATTTTTACTCCGTCCGACTCATATTAGTTGACTTGGATTTACCAACATATATACTAAATATTGTCTAGGTTCACTCAAATCTAGTCAAATGTGAGTCAACTAATATGGGTCGAAGAAAGTACCAAATTTGTTCTTCAAAATTGCAAACTCCAACATGCGAGCAGCGATGAAAAAGTCCACTTAAGAAAAATGTGTGTGTGTTTTAAAAAAGGGTGAAGTTGAAGAAGATCCTTCAACATCCAGAAATGATTATTTGCCCTTGCATAAATTGGGATAGCATCAAATAATTTAGGAAAAATTGATTTATGACTAATGTCTAGTGAAAGGGTGCGTTTCAGAACAATTTTTTGTTTTTTTTAGGCTGGCCCGCCCTTGATTCTTGTTCAAGCTCCGCCACTGCACTGCTTCCCATTTAATTTGATCTTAAAATTATGGGCCACCTCGTTGTATGCAGTTTTTACAACAAGGCGCGTCTGAGGACGAGCTGCTTGGTAAACTGAAAGAGGATCACCATGTAAGACTCCCTCATGAATCCGAGGATGATTGTAGTGAGGAGTTTCTTGAGGAGGAGGATGAGCTGTATTATGATAAATTGAAAGAGGATCGCCATCTAAGCCTTCTTCGTAAACCTGAGGATGATTGTACTGGGGAGTTTCTTGAGGAGGAGGATTTTTTTAGGCGCTTTGAGGAAGCCAAAGCATTTGATTGGTTTTTCCACCGTGATTACTTAGGCTGCTCTTCCCTGAATGACTACCAATGCCTGGTTTTAAAAAACTATGTAAGTTATTTGCCCATTGATGAGTAGTCCTTTCAGTTTATAGTAGTTGTCAATTGTATTAGTTTTTTTTAAAGTAGGAAAGCGTGATAGGACCAGATTATAAGCCACTTACACCGAGATGTGAATTAATGGCATGTTTGGTGAGCTTTAGTAATATTTGTTTTTAAAAAAGGCGTTCATAATGTTTTGATATGCTGGAAAGTGTAACTCAAATATTGTCATAGCCGACAAAATGTTCTCTCACCTTGTTGCTTAGTGCTCACAACCTTCGAAAAGTTCACGGTAGAATCCTGGACTGCCACTAATGATTTTTTTTTGTAAGTAAACGGCTTGTTTTTCTGATAAATGCTACTACTGTTCATGCTCAAAAAAAATATTGCTACTCCTTTGGTTCTTTATCATTTCTAGTTTAAAATAGAATTATTCGTTGCAGCTTCAAGTATTACTTAAAACATAGGTGCTTAGGTTATGTATATCGTCTGTTGTTCTAAAAGTTTCTAAGCAATCAGTATTTTCTCTATTATCATTTTCAATGTAGGGTGGTACTGAGTACACTAGGTGGAGTGAGTACCACAAGTACCTTCATAGCTATGAGATTGAAAAAGAGTATGTCAAGTACTGTGAGGAATTATCCAAGCAACTCAAGGTATGCATCACGGGATCATGTTAAGGATCGTTTTGTTCAATGCTTTGAAATTTCTCTGGACTAACAATTCTTTTCCCTGCCAACAGTGGATGGAAGATTATGTAGATACTGACCGGCCATCTGTCAAGGTAAGTAGGCCATACAAATTTCATGGAATGACACTGTTATCTATATTCTATATATCTTGTAGAGCTCTCATGACTTTGTTGTTGTCCAATGGAGTAAAATATCTTCCCGAGGAGCTTATCAAGCTATTAAGATCGCTGCTACTAGATTTCACAAGATCATTGCGGCTTTAGCTTACAATGGCTACTTTGTAGGATCCCTCGCATACGTTAATTTGATGGCTCTTACAGTTAGTACTATGTTGCATCTGACAGTTGTATCCTTTCGATTTAGGAGTGTAAAGAGAGCATGGTCTATGAATATACTTTTTATAAGGAGGCTGAAGGTGTCTATTTTGAGATTTGGTGGCATGTCACTCATGGAATGGTTAGTACTCTACACTATACACCAGTTTTCTGCACAACTAAGCAACTATTCGACGGTGGTTTGCTGTACTTACATACACTGTACCGTATGCTTATCCGCAGTTCATGAATTTTCCCTTAAATGATATTCAGAAGAGTTTCAGAGATGCTTTGGAGGAAGTTTATAAGCTGAACAGGTTTCTGTCACGACAACGTTTAATGAAAGCTGCACTAGAGTCTGATGACACCATGAAGAAGGTGGAAGAGGAGGTGGGATCTTTTGGTTAATAGAAAATCTGCAGGTGTAATTCAATATTCCTTTGTGTATATATGCTTATATCGTTTTCATCATCCTTCCTTTAGTTCCTTACCTGCACGGAAGTCATTAAACCGGAAGTAAGTACTATCTTTTGTGTTTGAGGTTCAAGTGTAATCCATTTGAATATGTCCTTTTATCAGCTTTATTTATGTGATGGCTGGTCTGTTTTCCTACAGGTCGAGGATAAAGCTCAGGAGTTGATTACAGAGGCAGTTAGAAAGCTGGTACTATAATTTATGAAATCACCTCTGCATGTGTCCTTTTGAAAGATAATTTATTCGTAGTGAAATTAATCTCCTTTTCAGGTTAATGAGCCGAAGTCCTATGAGCAGTATATCAGAAAGAAGATACACATCGCACGCATTATTGGAATATTAGATTCTGATGATTGATACGCTCAATTTGCATCACCATTCTATACCATAATTTACCCCTATCCATTGATATTTGTCTTATTATGAGGTATTACTTATGGCTTTTCATCTGTTTATACATGTTGGATGATTCCTGGAGGATGGACTGCCGGAGTCTGGATTCTGATGGAAAAGACGGCGTTTTGGTACAACTTCGCGAAGATAAAAAAATACCAGAAAAATATGGAAACATATTATTTTACCGGAAGACGAAGGAAGCCAGAAGTAGAAGCGAAGGGGGCCACAGGGGGACCACCCCCTAGGCGTGGGCCCACCTAAACCCGTGCCTAGGGTGGGTTTGGCCCACCTGTTTGGCCTCTGATTCTGCCCCTTCGCCTATATCTTCCCTACGGAACCCTAACACCAGAGAGGCGACCACAGATAGACTTCCGCTGCCTCTAGGAGGTGGAAAACACCGAGAGAGAAAGATCTCTCCGGCAGACAGATTTCTGCCGGGGGAATTCCTTCCCGGAGAGGGGAGACCGTCGCCATCAATATCGTCATCAAGCTAGGCTTCATCGGGATCATCATCATCCACACCATCATCTCCACCAGCACCATCATCATCACTCCGTCCCGCTGTAACAATTGTGTTGGATATTTGCTTTAGTTCTTAGGGAAAACTTTCCCGGTGTTGATTACTATTGTAGTTGATGATTGTGAGTAGAACCATTGGATTATTGTTTATGTTCAGATTGTTATCCATTACCATATCATCTTTGATCTTGATCCATATGATGTCTTGTGAGTAGTTCGTTTAGTTCTTGAAGACATGGGAGAAGTCATGTCGTTAGTAGTGAATTTGTGATGAGTTATTATTCAATGGTTTAGTATTTAAGTTGTGGTGCTATTCTTCTAGTGGTGTCATGTGAATGTCTACTACGTGATACTTCACCATTTATGGGTCTAGGGGAATGCATTGTGTATTTGGCTACTAATCGTGGGGTTGTCGGAGTGACAAAAACATGAACCTTCGTTTAGGACACCTTTGCACAAGGGAGTGTAGGATCTCAGAGTTTAAGGCTGTTGTTAGATTTATATCTTAATTACTTTCCTGTAGTTACGGATGTTTACAGGGGGTTTAATCACAAGTATGTATTAGTCCTAGGAAGGGCAGTATGTTAGCATAGGTTCACCCACACAACACTTACAAACACCAAAGAAGAGTACTCAGCTATTTGCAGCGAAAGCACTTGACAGAATTCCCATGTGTCCTCGAGAATGTTTGGTCCTTATAAGTATTTCCACCGAATTGTCATTTGCTAAAAAAGAATTGGGCCACTTGCTCCGTTTGTTTATTACTTCTATTACTTGCTCCTTGTTTTGTTGCTTTGTCAGAAAACCACTAAAATCTATTTGTTAAGTATTCACAGGGATTTCCTGCTCCATACCACTGTTCAGCACCTTCTGCTCCTCGTTGGGATCGACACTCCTATTTATCAAAAGTACTACGATACACCCCCTATACTTGTGGGTCATCAAGACTATTTTCTGGCGCCGTTGCCGGGGAGTGAAGTGCTATTGAAGAGTGGAACTGGTAAGGGAACTTTTACTGTGAGTATTTCCACACATTACTGTTTGTTTCTTTGTTTCTAATATGGATAACCCACTTGGTTTTCTGTTTGGAAATACTACTACCACTGAATGGGTAGTAGATAAACCACCACCTGTTGATATAGATCCTTTTAAGATACCTGCGAGTATTGTTGATCATGTCATGGATAATTATTATTTTGGGGATGGAACTGTCCATCCTGGTGATCACTTGCTTTATATCCATGAATTATGCGGGTTGTTTAAGTGTGTAGGCATCACAACTGAACAGGTGAAGAATAAGTTACTCTCCATATCCTTGAAAGGGGGAGCTGAGGCATGGTATAAGCTGCTAAAGAATGGACAATCCATGGAATGGGATGATATGACATCTCTCTTTTACTCTAAATTTTATCCTCCCAGTGAAATCCAAAAGGATAGAAGTCTTATATATAATTTTTGGCCTCTTGATGGAGAAAGTACAACTCAAGCTTGGGGGAGACTAAAGTTATTAATGCTTAAATATCCTATTCATGAACTCCCTAACAATATTATTCTCAATAACTTTTATGCTAGGCTTTCTCTTCAGGATAAAGGTTTACTAGATGCTTCTTGTGCTGGATCATTCACAAGTATGAAGGAAGAAGTTAAATGGGATCTCTTGGACCATATTTAAGATAACACTGAAGCTTGGGAGAATGACAAAAGAAGAAAGTCAGGTATAAACTATGATTATGAATGTATTAAATCTTTTATGGGAATTGATAACTTCCGTGATATTAGCAATAAGTTTGGCCTTGATCCTCAAGTTCTTTCGGAATGTTTTAATGCTTTTGCCTCTTATATTGAGATTCCCAAGAAAAAGTGGGACAAGTACCATGCTCCTTATAAAAACGTTGTTACTCACGTTCCTGCTAATGTAGAGGTTTGTACTGTTGATCCTATTTTGCCTGAACCTTATGTTGAGAAGATCCCTTTTCCCTCCAAGGTAAGGGAACACTCTATTTTGGCTAAAGTGGTTAGCAAAAGCGCAAAGAAAACGATAGGTTCAAATGAACTTATTGATATTGACCCCGTGGTAGCTATTGTGAAAGATCTTGTCACTAGAAATATAGAGGATGGGTATATTTTTTTTGTGAAGACGCTACTAATATTGTTTCTCATCCTAAGAAAGTTAGAAAAGCTAGTGTTCCCGTGATCTCTGTTAAAATTGGTGATCATTGCTATTATGGTTTATGTGATATTGGTGCTAGTTCTAGTGTTATTCCTTATGAGCTTTACAAGGAAATTATGCATGAGATTGTCCCTTGTGAGCTTGAAGACATTGATGTGGTTATTCACCTTGCCAATAGAGATCAAGTTTGCCCCATTGTTATTGTAAGAGATGTGGAGGTCCTTTGTGGTAAGATTAAATATCCTGCTGATTTTCTGGTACTTGGTAAAGAAGTTAGTAAAACATATCCTATCATCTTTGGTAGACCCTTCCTTAATACTTGTGGGGCTATCATAGATTGTAGGAAGGAAAAAGTTTTGACTAAGTTTGCTGGAGAATCTTATGAGTTTAATTTTTCCAAATTTCCCAAAAACCCTTATGAAAATGAATTACCTGATGAGGATTTCAAGGTTGAACAAATGTCTTCTATTTCTCTTGCTCCTTACAATGCTTTGCAGCAGTTCATGGAAGATCACGAAAGTGATGCCTTTATGAAGGAAAGAAACGAGATTGATGAGGTTTTCCTTCGTCAGCCTAAGTTATTTAAGCATAATTTACCTGTGGAAGATTTGGGTACCACACTACCACCCAAAGGGGATCCTGTTTTCGAATTAAAACCTTTACCTGGTGAGCTTAAATATGTTTATCTTGATGATAAGAAGATATATCCTGTTATTATTAGTTCTAAACTTTTAGGAAAGGAAGAAGAAAGGCTATTGGAGGTATTGAAGAAGTACCGAGGAGCTATGAGTTATACTCTTGATGATTTAAAAGGAATTTCTCCCACTATATGTCAGCATGCTATTAATATTGAGCCTGATGCAAAATCAGTTGTTGAGCACCAGTGCCGTCTAAATCCTAAAATGAAGGAAGTGGTAAGAAATGAGGTATTAAAACTCCTTGATGGTGGTATTATTTATCCTATTGCTGATAGTCAATGGGTTATCCCTGTTCATTGTGTTCCCAAGAAAGGAGGAATTACTGTTGTGCCTAATGAGGATAATGAGCTTATACCCTAGAGAGTAGTGGTTGGGTATAGAATGTGCATTTATTTTAGAAAGATTAATGAAGTTACTAAGAAAGATCATTATCCTTTGTCCTTTATTGATCAAATGCTTGAAAGGCTGTCCAAAAAGACTCACTTTTGCTTTCTTGATGGTTATTCTGGGTTTTCTCAAATTGCTGTGAAAGCACAGGATCAGGAGAAAACCACTTTCACTTGTGCTTATGGTACTTATGCTTATAGGCGTATGCATTTTGGTTTATGTAATACTCCTGCTACCTTTCAGAGATGTATGTCTGCTATCTTTCATGGTTTTTGTGAAGAAATTGTGGAGGTTTTCATGGACGATTTTTCCGTCTATGGAACTTCTTTTGACAACTGTTTGCACAACCTTGATAAAGTTTTGTAGAGATGTGAAGAAACAAACCTTGTTCTTAACTGGGAGAAATGTCATTTCATGGTTAATGAAGGAATTGTTCTTGGACACAAGATCTCTAAAAGAGGCATTGAAGTAGACAAAGCCAACTCGAAGCAATTGAGAAGATGCCTTGCCCTAGAGATATCAAAGGTATTCGTAGTATCCTAGGTCATGCTGGTTTCTATAGGAGGTTTATTAAAGATTTTTCCAAAATTTCAAAGCCCCTTACTAATATTCTTCAAAAAGATGTACCTTTCATTTTTGATGATGATTGTAAGGAAGCTTTTGAAACTTTGAAGAAAGCCTTAACAACTGCTCCTATAGTTCAACCACCTGATTGGAGTTTACCTTTTGAAATCATGTGCGATGCTAGTGATTTTGCTGTGGGTGCTGTCCTTGGACAACGTGTTGACAAGAAGCTGAATGTTATTCATTATGCTAGCAAGACTCTAGATGTTGCTCAAAAGAATTATGCTACTACTGAAAAAGAGTTCTTAGCTGTAATCTTTGTTTGTGATAAGTTTAGACCTTATATTGTTGATTCTAAGGTTACTATTCATACTGACCATGCAGCTATTAAGTACCTTATGACAAAGAAGGACGCTAAGCCTAGGCTTATAAGGTGGGTGTTGCTTTTGCAAGAGTTTGATCTGCATATTGTGGACAAGAAAGGTGCTGATAATCCTGTTGCTGATAATTTATCTCATTTGGAAAACATTTCTTTTGACCCTTTGCCTGTTAATGATAATTTTCCAAATGAGCAGTTAACAGCAATAAGGGTAAGTCCACATGAGAATCCTTGGTATTCTAATTATTATAACTTTATTGCTTCCAAGTATCGGCCTCCAACCTTTACAGCCCAGCAAAGAAGGAAATTCTTCTATGATCTAAGGCATTCCTTTGGGATGACCCACACCTATATAAGGAAGGAGTAGATGGCATTATGAGAAGATGTGTTCCAGAATTTGAACAACAAGAGATATTGAGAAAATGTCATGGTAGTGCTTACTGAGGACATCATGCTGGGGATAGGACTACACATAAGGTTTTACAATCTGGATTTTATTGGCCTACTCTTTTTAAAGATGCAAGGAAGTTTATCTTATCTTGTGATGAATGCCAACGAGTAGGTAACATCTCTAGACGCAATGAAATGCTTATGAATTATTCTCTTGTTATTGAACCTTTTGATTGTTGGGGATTTGACTTTATGGGGCCTTTCCCCCCTTCAAAATAGTATACTCATATTCTTGTTGCTGTTGATTATGTTACAAAATTGGTAGAAGCCATACCTACGAGTAGTGCTGATGGTAAGACCTCTTTGAAAATGCTCAAAGATGTTATTTTTCCTAGGTTCGGTGTACCTAGATATCTCATGACTGATGGAGGCTCCCATTTTATTCATGGGAGTTTTAGAAAAACTCTCGCTAAGTATGATGTAAACCACAGAATAGCTTCAGCTTATCACCCCCAGACTAATGGGCACGTAGAACTTTCTAATAGAGAAATTACATCTATCTTGCAGAAGACTGTTAATAGATCTAGAAAAAATTGGGCTAAAAAGTTGAATGACGCTTTGTGGGCCTATAGAACTGCTTATTAAAATCCTATGGGGATGTCTCCTTACAAAATGGTCTGTGGGAAAGCTTGTCACTTGCCTTTAGAATTAGAACACAAAGCTTATTGGGCAGTGAACGAGTTGAATAGGTATTTTAGACTTGCTGGTGAGAAAAGACTGCTCGATTTAAGTAATGTAGATGAGTGGAGAGGGGAAGCTTACGAAAATGCTAGGCTCTTTAAGGAAAAAGTAAAAATATGGCATGATAGGAGGATTCTAAAAAGGGAGTTCCATGTTGGTGAGAAAGTTCTTTTCTATAGGTCTCGTCTCAGATTTTTTGCAGGGAAACTACTCTCCAAATGGGAAGGACCCTTTGTTATCAAGGAAGTCCGTTCAGGTGCTATCAAAATCTCTTCTCTGAAGGATGACACAACACAGGTGGTTAATGGTCAAAGACTAAAACATTATATTTCTAGAGATTCTTACAATGAAGAAGTGGATGTTATTCAAATGGTGACTCCGGAAGAATTTATCAAGAACCAAACACCAGAAACTGTAGAGTTCGTCTTTGAATTGGTAAAAGTGGTAAAAACAGAAGGTTTGTGAAACCCCAATCTTTTTATATTTTTGGTATTTTTAACACATAAGGGAAGTTACGAGACGAAACTGAAGAGGAAACGGAGCCCGGGGTGGGCAAACCCACCCTAGGCGCGGGCCTAGCCTGGCCGCGCCTGGAGGGGGTTTGACTCTCCCGAACTTCGTCTCCGCTTCGTTTCCATGTCAAAACCTTCCTTATGTATTGAAACTTCGTAATATATAATCCCTCGGGTTCCCCGAGGTTCTTGCATCGTGTTCTCGTCGTGTTTTCATTTTCGATCTATTTCTGTCAGGAAAGTTCTCAGATTTGGAGCCTCAATGTCTTCCTCTGGATCACCCACGGAGAATTCCTCTGAGGATGTCCTCAACCCGTACATGTATGAGTTGAGGATTCACCGCAAAGAGTTGATCCTCAAATAGAGGAAGGTACAGATGAAAGAAGTTCAAGGCCCTATAGGAGAAGGCAACCTGGCAGACGGGATGGAAGCATTGGAACAAGAAGTTTTCAGTTCTAGGATTGCAGAAACAAAGACATCCTTTTTGGATGGGGAACCATTGCCTTGAAAGTTTGATGATGACAAGAGACCACCACCACCACCAAAGGAGTAATTCGTCATCAGGTTTGGCATCCCCTTGGCTTGTTCCAAGCTTGGGGGAGTGCCGCCGTATCACCACCATTATCTTTCATATTTTATCCTTTTAGTGGATTCATATCTGTGGTAGAGAGATTATCTTATAGTTTGGTTTGCATGTGGAAGTATCTCTCTTTTAGTTGGTTATCTATGTATCCCTTGGTGTGAGTGCCTTTATTGGAATATTAATGAGAAGTCTCATCTTTACTTTTTGCACTTCTTATTTTTAGTTCGCAATCTCTATTATATGATGGATCTTGTTGTTCAGTATTGGCACCACTTTGGGATCATCAAGTGGATCTAAATTGGTTTTGGCAAACCGATTTCTGGTCAGTGGCATTAGTTTGAAAGAAAAGAAAGAAAGAAAAAACTTACAGGTATTTGGTATCATTTGTTTTCTTTCTTGTTGGCTCATAAGCTTGGTTTTGTTTATTTAATATTATTTTGTGTCTTCAAGGAAAGATTGCATGTTTGACTTTATTACTTGTATGTTTTCTTGTTTCTTTCAACTCTCTTGCTTGCTATCCAGCCTTGTTAGCCAAAAACCTGTTTTGAGAAGGCATACTTCTCATGTTTCCAAAACCCTTTGAATCAAAAACTTTTGCCACTTGTGTCCACCATATCTACCTAATAGCTTTTGATATTCCTAGTAATTCTCAAGCTTCATTTACCTTTCAAATTAAAAAAGTATTTTTTTTATGTGAAAACTAGTTAGTAAAGCTCTCACGAACTTGATGGCACACTTTATTCACTTGCCCCGAATAGACCTGAACCATTGTGGACATCGAAGTTGTATATTCTTGCATCTATACGTTGGGATTAGCAGAACCATGCTGTCACGGGGAATGTTTTCAATATTGCACTTGTACCTTGTCGTACATAGTTGATATCGTGCTCTTTTGTCTATGGATGTCAACGGTGTGAAATAAAGAGGGGACTTGTAAGTCCATGGAGTTTGCATTCTGTGTTAGAGAAACTCCTGGGCCGCTAGCCTAAGCCATGCTTAATCATGGTGCAAACTTGCAGCATCACCATAGTGAGTCATCTGTGAAGCAACCTCAATAAAAAGCTATATGCATAGTAAATAAAAAGATTGTTGAGATGCTCATTGTCTGCTTGCCTTGTCATTTTGGTTATGGGAAAGCTCCTGTACCATTTGCAAGGGGTACCCCGTTGGCGGTTCTCAATGATATGCAAATACTTACAATGACAAGAACTTACCTGGACCCAAAGTTGAGTATGCATGAGGAGTGACCCTCATATTTCAAGAGACATGAAATTGTCAACTTATATTTCGTCAAGCATATACTCCATATTTGTCCACTTTAACTTTAATCATCTAAAGATGCTTATGATAGGGGCAATAAAGGCTCAAAGCTAGTAAGTACCATAATCTTTTGGAAGCTCTTTATGACTTGTAATCCCTGCTACCCTCTATAAAAGGGACCTTTCTCTAGTTACCAGTTGAGTCAGTCAACCCACTTCCTCTCTATCTCCAACAAGCTTTTGAGTTGTTGTGTTTCAAGCATTCGTATGGTGATTTATTCAATCATGTTCTTTATCTTCCTTGTTTGCACAAAACTCTTATCTATTGAGTATTACTTTGAAAGCCTTCACTTGTGAAAAACCTTTTTGAGCAAAGAGTGCTCCTGTTTTGAAACTTCTACAAAAAGCTTTTATGAAACTGTTTATCAGGTGTTCTTTGACCAAGAACAAGTTTGCCAATTCCAATTATGATTTATCTTTATGTATCTCTATTGTGACTACTGTACTTGGTTGCAAGCTAAGATATATAATGGTGAGTTGCTTTCTTCTATGAGTTATGCAATGGTAAGTGTGATGCTTCTTGTTCGTATTCTTTTTATCGACACTTCACTCCATAAACCTGTGGACATGTTTAATGAGCTCAGTATTCGCTTGGGGACAAGCGAAGTCTAAGCTTGGGGGAGTTGATACGCCCAATTTGCATCACCATTCTATATCATAATTTACCTCTATTCATTGATATTTGTCTTATTATGAGATATTACTTATGGCTTTTCATCTATTTATACATGTTGGATGATTCCTGGAGGATGGACTGCCGGAGTCTGGATTCTGATGGAAAAGACGACGTTTCGGTGCAACTTCACGAAGATCAGAAAAATACCAGAAAAATATGGAAACATATTATTTTACCGAAAGACGAAGGAAGCCAGAAGGAGGAGCGAAGGGGGGCCACAGGGGGCCCACCCTCCTAGGCGCGAGCCCACCTGATCCCGCGCCTAGGGTGGGTTTGGCCCACCTGTTCGGCCTCCGACTCCGCCCCTTCACCTATATCTTCCCTATGGAACCCTAACACCAGAGGGGTGACCACAGATAGACTTCCGCCGCCTCTGGGAGGAAAATACCGAGAGAGAAAGATCTCTCCGGCAGACAGATTTCTGCCGGGGGAATTACTTTCCGGAGAGGGGAGACCGTCGCCATTAACACCGTCATCAAGCTAGGCTTCATCGGGATCATCATCATCATCCACACCATCATCTCCACCAGCACCATCATCACCACTCCGTCGCGCTGTAACAATTGTGTTGGATATTGCTTTAGTTCTTAGGGGAAACTTTCCCGGTGTTGATTACTATTACAGTTGATGCTTGTGAGTGAAACCATTGGATTATTGTTTATGTTCAGATTGTTATCCATTACCATAGCATTTTTTATCTTGATCCATATGATGTCTTATGAGTAGTTCGTTTAGTTCTTGAGGACATGGGAGAAGTCATGTTGTTAGTAGTGAATCTGTGATGAGTTATTATTCAATGGTTTAGTATTTAAGTTGTGGTGCTATTCTTATAGTGGTGTCATGTGAACGTCGACTACGTGATACTTCACCATTTATGGGCCTAGGGGAATGCATTGTATATTTGGCTACTAATCGTGGAGTTGCCGGAGTAACAAAAACCTAAACCTCCGCTAGGACACCTTTGCACAAGGGAGTGTAGGATCTTAGAGTTTAAGGCTGTGGTTAGATTTATATCTTAATTACCTCCTGTAGTTACGGATGTTTGCAGGGGGTTTAATCACAAGTATGTATTAGTCTTAGGAAGGGCAGTATGTTAGCACAGGTTCACCCACACAACACTTACAAACACCAAATAAGAGTACTCAGCTATTTGCAGCGAAAGCACTTGACAGAATTCCCATGTGTCCTGAGAACATTTGATCCTTATAAGTATTTTTACCGGCTTGTCCTTTGATAAGAAAGGATTGGGCCACTTGCTCCGTTTGTTTGTTACTTCTATTAGTTGCTCCTTGTTTTATTGCTTTGTCAGAAAACCACTAAAATCTATTTGTTAAGTATTCACAGGGATTTCCTGCTCCATACCACTGTTCAGCACCTTCTGCTCCTCGTTGAGATCGACACTCCTATTTATCGAAAGTACTATGATACACCTCCTATACTTGTGGGTCATCAATGATGAAGAGTAAGATAATCATCAAATAAGCTTACTTTATCATATTCTGAAATTGGACTACTCTTCTTATGGCACTGGGCTTCCCCACATTTGTCCATATAATACTATATATACTATTAAAGTTTTTGTACAAAGTGTTATAGTTAATTTATGCAAGTTGGAAGCAAGTGTAGTCCCAGTTAACATATATTGTTACTATATTTTGGGGGCCACTGGCGCACAATCCCGCTGATTTTCGACCAATTTACACTTTGCATACAATCAATATTAAAGTAGAAAAATAATAATAATACATGTTTTTAGTTTTTACCAAATGAAAGCGACATGGGTGTGAACAGTAAAGTAGCTTCAAGGCTCCTGTGATGATAATAACCTTTAAGTTTGAAAAAGAGTATGTCAAGTATTTTTGAGGAATTATCCAAGAAACTAAAGGTCACAAATCTTATTTTCTTTGTTCAATGCTAACTTCATTTTTTTGAATATATCATAACTTCATCGTTGCTAAGTGGAATTACATAACTACATGAGGTGCTTATCACGCAATCGATCGCTGCCACTGATTTTCACAAGATCACTCCGACTTTATCTTACAATGGCTACAATGTAGGTTCCCTTTACATACCACTAATTTAATGTAGCTTACAATGACTACGATGCGGTATAGTATCTAACAGTTGAATCCTTTTGATCAGGAGTGTGAAGCGAGCATGGCCTATGACCCTACTTGGTTTAAGGAGTACGATGGTGTCTGTATTAAAATTTGGCGACGGCTCACTCAACATTTCTTGGTGTCTCCGCACAGTGGCGGACCCAGGAATGGACAAAGGAGGGGGCTAACTTATGACATGTCTAAATTTTTGGTAGATAATAAAAAAAAGTACGATAAAATAGTTCACAATAAATTACGCAAAGGATAGTGGTCTCCAAATAACTCTTAAAATAATGAAAGAACATGGTCAAATGGATTCTCGCAAGATAAATACCAAGAAAAGATCTGATCCACCACACTATATCATCATCAGTCCTGATCATCATGAACACTTGAGAGTTGAGATTTCATAAGCACCGTAGGCACCTGCATATAAAGTAGTATATATATTATAAATGGATATGAAAGGTTACATGAAGGGTAAAGTACTAACAATAGAACGTACCACTAAGATCTAACAATTTTTTTGGGGGTAATTGACACTTGCGGTTCTTGTAACCTTGCAATGTCTTCAAAATGATACCATCTTCAACAATAGCAAACATTTCCCTCTCTATATAGCACACCATGCTATCATTCATCCATTCATCATTCATTTTATTCCTCAACTCATTTTTTATGATATTCATAGCAGAGAAAGCTCTTTCAACTGTTGCCGTTTCCACGGGCAAAATCAAAGCAAGTTCAATCGGACGATATACCAATGGGTAGCATGTGTGCCTATCACTTTGAACCATCTTCACCGCAAGATTTCCAAGATCATTGCAAATAGTGAAGTCTTCATCACTTCTCACATCAATAATGAATGTTTCAAGTTGTGTTTTCAGAACTACACAATCATATTTAGAGAAGTCTAAAGCATATATTAGCAAGCTCAAGTAGTTTGTCTTGATCAAAGTTAGAAAAAGAGTTCTTTGGATCAAGACAAGCAATACATCTCAACAAATGTGTTGATCTTTCAGCAAACCGATTGTTCAACTCAACTAGAATTTGATCAGTCACAACAATGAAAATATTATGATGAAAATGATGATAGTAGCTTACTAATTTTGCTCCACGACCTCTAGAACGATCCCTGATTGGTATTGTATCCTCCATATTTGGCACAATAATGTTTCTTTTTGCACAAAAGGCCTTTGCTTCATCAAAAAGCTCATCCCAACCATTCTCCCTCATGTCATTCATATTCTTCAACACGGCCCCAATCAACCCTATAGCACGAACAATATTTTGATTCTTCCTTTGCAAACACTGTGACAATTCTTGAGTTTTCCCAAGAACTCTGATCATAAGATGCAAGACAAGTATAAATTCAAAGTTCTCCATTCTTTCTATCAAACCTGATGCTTTAGTTCTTTGCTCACTCTCTCCATCATCACAAATGTTCTCCAATACCTCCAATACAGAGGTCCACATTAGTTGAAGACGAACCAAGGTCTTATGATGTGTGCCCCACCTTGTATCACCGGGTCTTGCAAGACTAGTTTCTTGGTTTTTTCCTCTTCCTGGAAATATTTCACCACTTTCCAATTGGGCTACAAGCTTGTCATGGTGATCTTGGAGAAGCTGATCACTCCTCTTACAAGAAGCACTAACAGTAGTGACAATCGAGGTGGTATAGTTAAAGAAATCCTCAACAGATGAGCAACACTTAGCAACAGAAACAACCACTAACTGCAACTGGTGAGCAAAACAGTGGATGTAGAAAGCATATGGATTTTCATCCATTATGCGTCTTTGCAAACCATGGAACTGACCTCTCATGTTGGATGCTCCATCATATCCTTGCCCTCGCAATCTAGAAATAGATAAACCATGCTTTATAAACATAGCATCCAATGCTTTTTTAAGTGAGGCCGATGAAGTATCAGAAACATGTTTCACTCCAAGAAATCTCTCAATTACATGGCCTTGTCCATTGACATACCTGCAATATAAATATTTTTATTAATTAACAAATAACACTTACTAACATAAGACTTTAAAATATTAATAATGAAAATGTATAAACCTTAAAATCACGGCCATTTGCTCTTTTATTGATTTATCACGAGATTCATCAACAAGTACTGCGAAAAGACGCCCTCCCAACTCAGATAAAATAACCTTTCTTGTCTCATGTGCACAAGCCTTCACCAAGTCTTTCTGTATTTTGGGGGCGGTCATTTGACAATTGCCAGGAGCATTTTCACCAAGCACACTTGCAGCTTGGGGATCCTTGTGTTTATACCACCCCACCATCTCCAAAAAATTCCCCTTATTGATCGAGCTCGAGGACTCATCATGTCCACGAAAAGCAAGAGCTTGCAAAAGGAGAAATCTTACAATACCTAAAATGATAATCATGCGATCTTGATATAACTTCTCCTTCTATGTGCCTTTCTCGGACCATACATGTGCCACACTTTGTCTTTGGTTTTTGAAAGCAAGTGCGTGTTTCCTAGCCTTGTTATGAATACTGTCAACCTTGCCAACATGAGCATTGAAAGTTTCTAAGCCATTTCTCCAATTAACAAAACCTTTTTTGGTGAATGTATCATAAAAGCAATAAAAGCAAAAGGCAGCATCTTTCTCCACAGAATACTCTAACCAATCAAACCTGTTATACCAAGATTCAATAAATGACCTCATTTGACCTGATTGGAGTTTTTGTGGAAACTTATGCCCTGTTGGTTGACATGGACCCATAGTCAAATATGCTCTCCTAGCTTCATCTCTAATGTTGGGATCAAAATCTTCAATTGGCTTCCGAAGCCCCGGATCAGCAACTATGTCATCCATATCAAGCTCAATTCGTGCTCTTTTATGCTCGACATTGCCACCTTCACCTTGAGGTACTAAAGCTCTACTACTGCCCGGGGCATCTTGTCCTCGAATGACGAATCTGTCCATCTATAACCTCGTAAATTTCAAGTGATTTGAACAAAAATTAGTTAGCCTCTAGCAATAGTTGAACATTTGACATATATTAACAAAAGTTAACAGATGACATATAAATCAAGATTCTCAAGTACCAATTTCTATAAAAATTACATACTGAAGGCAAAAAAGAATAATAGTTCAGATCGAATTCGAGAGGATTACCGCATTGGACAAAATCCAGGCGCTGGGAAGTTCGCGATTCTTGACTTCCTGGTCGATCGTTGCTTTCGTTGTCGTTGGCGTGGAGCTTGATGCCGGAGGCGGGAGGGAGCGGCCGGACCGCCGGAGCACCGCCAGGCGCCAGCGCCAAGCGATGTGGCGGTAGAAAGAGAAAAAGCGGCGGTGTCACCGCGTCAGTCTATCCCAGGGCGGCGTGGTCAATGCGGCGGTTTCAGTTTTCTAGATCAATCAGGAAGGCGGGCGGGCGACGCTTGGGTTGGGTGCCGGGATCGATCAGCCTAGTGCACGCGCTCGCTCACGTCTGAAATATGATGTTTGTTGTTGGGCTGCATCCGGAAGGGGGCTGGGCTGAAACGGGAATCAGACTTTTAGATAAAATAAAGCATATCTGCTCCCTGCCTAACTTGGACTCGACCCGGGCTACAGCCCGTCTAGCACGGGCCCTGAGTCCGCCCCTGTCTCCGCACATTGAAGACTCCGCCATGCATACCTAGCTTTGAGATGATCTCATTGAGCACCACGGGGGCAATAGTTTCCCACTTTTATTCATTTGATTTCCTATTCATCTCTGTGATTTGAACCATTATTTGCATTCCGGACCATAATTGTTTGGATTTAAACTATTGATGTAATTTGGATTATTGTTATATCGTGTTATGTTTAAAACATTTATAATTTGCTTTATATCGATGCCATAGTTACATGTTATTCAAAAAATCACAGTCATGTGCTGAAACGGGGAAAACCAATTTTAAGGTGCCATGTGGGTTCCAGCGGAACATATCCCACATATCCCGCAAACATTAACGGTACTCTTTATGGGATATGTTCTACCGGAGCCTGCGTGGCAGGTTAAATCGGTGACTACTACTATATGTATTTTAAGGGCCAGATATATAAGATATCCGTTACGTTGCTCTAATGTTCTGGGTCCACTATATCTCCAAACCAATATATCATCAAACCGCCCCCTATCAAAAAGGAAATGTGATCGTAGTCCGCATCTCCATCGAAGCTCCAGGCCGTACTTTGTGGTGCGCATAAGAAATTTTTTCCAGTCTAAAATACGAAATCCATTGTTGATAGTAGACTATCCCACAAATTTAAAATCAAGATAAGATTTGTTGGCCGAGGAAAAGGGAAAAAATGAGCAATCAATATTTTTGATGTAACAACGTCTTATACTGGGACAGGGGGAGTATGTCGTAACTCTTTTCGAATACTTTCAGCGATTTTTATTTTATGATACAGGTTGGAAACACCGGGGAAGGCATCCGTACTCGCCTCCACCTACATCCGCAGAGGCGGGGCTCTCCCATGGCTGACAACCGATTAGGCTAGGGTTTCCAGAGAGGCCACCGCGGCCGCCGCCGAATCGGAGAAAGGGGGCGGCGGGCACGGGCACGGGCTCGGGTGGAGAGATGGGGCGCGAGCATCGTGCAAAGGACGAGGCCGATACTGGCACGGCCATGGACTCTGAAGAATCTGATTCCGACCAGGCTGTACATGCCACGGAACCAGACATAAACCTACAAGAAGCAGAGCACCTTGCAGTTGCAGAGGAGGATACGCGCGCACAAGGAGTGAAGGATTTGATCAGAGAGATGAACGCTTCCTGTATTGGAGAGCAGATCAGCAGTGACGAGTTCCTCGGTTACCTTAATCGGCTTCCTCGCAATCCTCCTTGGATTGATCTCGACGACAAGCTGGAAGATACTGCCCTGGACAAGCAAGAGCGTCTCCATGCACTCTATCGCTTCAGATACTTAAAACACCAGGTTGTTCAGTCCACAACTTCTTATATCTAGATATAACTATCTGTCTGCATTCTATATATAATACCGGGTTCTATGCTACATGTGATGCATTGTTTAACCTACTGTGCGTATTTAGTTTGATCTATCTAAAAGGGCCATCTCATTTTTCTACAGTTTCCAGATCAGACGTCCAAGGAAAATCTCTCTGATGATAACTTGAAAAGTCTTCTTGACAGATCCGAGGATGGTTGTAGCCAGAAATTTCTTGAGGAGGAGGGATTCCTCAGGCGCTTCGAGGAAGACATGACACTCGATTGGTTTATCCACCCTGATTACGAAGAATGTTCTTCCTTGACTGACTACCAACGCCTTGTCCTTCAAAACTATGTGAGTTATTATGTTCTGGCTTCTCATGCATGCATGCATCAGTAGTCCTTCAGTTTATGATTTGATCAGCTGTATTCAACAGATTTGCTGTTACAATCACATTAAAGTATCGATGATTTGATTCACTGATGATCAACTTAAAATCATGATACGCGCTAAATGATCTCTAGGTTGTCTTGCCTTGTAGAACTTTGAGAAATAAATCAGCTTCCACATTTTAGATAAATTACAGAGAGATGTGTGTGTTGATGCTACATTTAGATAAACGAAGCATTTGCAATATTATATACTGATGAAATGTGTAGCTCATTGAACTATAAATTTAGAAACTGTCAAGTGCCAACCAACAAAATTTTCTTTCACCTTGTTGTTCAGTTCTTTACTGTATCTGCTTTAAAATGGAACTGTTTTTTGCAGATTGAGATCTTTGATTAAGATATAGTTGTTTACGTTGTGTACTCTCGGTCATTCTAAAATTTCCTAAGCAATTGGTTCTCTCTCTCTCTCTGTCCTTTTCTATGTAGGGTGGTACTGAGTACAGCAGGTGGAGTGATTACCACCAGTACCTTCATAGCTACAAGGCTGAAGAAGAGTATGTCAAGTATTATGAGGAATTATCTGAGAAACTAAAGGTGAGAAATCATATATAGGAAAACTTATTTTATTTGTTCAATTCTTTGAGTTTCTCCGGACTAACAAGCTTTTTCCTCTGGCAACAGTGGATGGACGATTATATAGATATTTACTGTACATCTCCCGAGGTAAGTATGGCAATACAAAAAATCTTGTAACGACACTGTTATCTGTATATCTTTGTAGCGCCCTCATAACTTCCTTGTTGCTCAGTGGGGTTACATAACTACTCGAGCAGCTTATCAAGCAATCAAGATTGCCGCTACTCGTTTTCACAAGATCACGCCGACTTTGGCTTACAATGGCCTCAATGTAGGTTCCGTAACATACATTAATTAAATGTAGCTTACAATGGTTAATGATGCGGTACATTATCCAACCGTTGATTTTTTTTATCAGGAGTTTGAAGAGAGCATAGGCTATGACGCTACTTGGTTTAAAGGGTACGACGAACTCTATTTTGAGATTTGGCAACGGGTCACTCAAAAATCGGTTAGTCCTCCTGTGCACCGTACGCCAGTCTTCTGCATAACTACGCAACTATTCTTTGCTGGTTTCTTGTTTCCACAAACACTACTATATGCTTAGCAGTGCATGACTTTTTGCTTGAATAATAATGTTCAGATCAGTTTCAAAGATGCTATAGAGGAGGTTTGTAAGCTGAAAATGTTTCCCCTACGCCAACGTATGATGGAAACTGCACTGGAGCATGACTACACCATGGAATGGATGGAAGAAGAGGTGGGCTGTTTTGGTTTATTGATAATCTACAGTTGTAACTTGATTGATGTTCCTTTGTGTATACTATATGCTTATCGCTTTTAATCTTCCTTCTTTCAGTACCAAACCTGCACGAAAGGCATTGCCTTGGGAGTAAGTACCGAATTTTGTGTGTGATATGCAAGTGTAATCCATTGCGGAATATGTTCTCCTCTTATGTGACTTCTGGTCTGCTTGGCTTCAGGACACAGATAAGAAAGCTCAGAAGTTGATTGCAGAGGCAGTTCCAACGCTGGTATGTAATCCACTGACATGTATGAAATCACGCTTACATGTGTGTCTTTGAAAGACAATCTGCCTAGTTAAACCCATTTTCTTTTTCAGGTCAATAAGCCAAAGTTCTATGCGCAGTACATCACAAAGAAGATAGAAATTGCCCGCATTATTGGAATCCTTCCTCGAGAGAACGATTCTGAAGAATGAGATGATCATCATCAATCCAATTGTTTATCAGATTATGAAGTTGGACCATCCCTCAACCTTCTGCCACCGTGCTGCCTGCGTGTGTGATCGATATCCAGAAATGGTAGCGATCTATAATAAGACCGACCTAGATAATTTATGTAGGCTGGGAGAAAATATGGTACTTCTACTAGTTAACATTTTATATTGTTATAATTGGCAAAGATTGTATGATCTGTGTATTTCCGTGGGAGAAAGAGGGGTAGAATTTTGATGCCTCACATGATCGAGAGCACGTGTACGCTGCTGAATGAATTAACTGTTCCGAACGAAGCCTGAATGATATAGCCCTCCGTCCAAGAAAAGATGTCGTGACTCATCCCCCTCTCAGTTCAAATTTGATTTTGCAAAAAACTCCCCAAAACAGTCAAATCGTTTAAAATTTGACCGATTCAAAATCAAATCTTGTCTGTACCCGCAGTCCGTTGCGAGACGGCGGCACCTCCCTCGGGAGTGGTTCAGCTACCCCATCGTCGTCTCAAGCCGACGCTGAGCAAGCTCACATGCGCCAAGTTCCTGGCCGCATACAGCTCAGCTGCGTCCGTGGAGTTGAGTCGGCGCCGTGCGATGGAGTCGTGACGCTGCCCCGCTCGTCATGTGATGCAGGCGCTAGGAGAGCTCGCCGGTGTCCAGCTCCGTGGTCACGTCCAGTTCCTGGCCGCAAGCTCCCGGCCCTGTCCAACTCGCTAGCGTCTGTGTACCACAAAGTTGCTCTGATTAAATTGATTGGTGCAGTCAGATTTATTTGAAATGTATAGGTTCGGTGGTACTATCTGAATCAATAGGAAAGAATGATGACAAGTTGTATCACAGAATTGTCTTTTGTTGTTTTCTGAATACTTCTATATACATATGCATATTTCTACAGTTAAGATTGTCTTCTTTGCATTGAATCAACGGGAAAGAATGATCACAAGTTCGAACCTTCATGTCCAAGCAACTATTCCTTTCAGTGCCTGTTGACCACTGCTTCTAGGCCTTTTGGGCAGAGGGAGGTAGAAGACAACCATATCCAGACTGCATAAACCCAATAAGAAAAGAATAAACATAAAACTGTTATAGCTGGGGAAGTGGTTCTACTCTTTCAGTGATAAGACAATATTAACTGTCCAGTGGATAAATACATTCTTGTGGTTCAGAAACCATAAGAAAGATTAACACATATTCTTATGACAAACAGTAGCACATATATTATTGTTCAGCAACCATAAGAAAAGATTATCTGTTTGCTATTAGCATGTTCAGTAGCACATATATATTGGTACAATGAACACTGAAAGAGTAGAACCACAAGATATGTTACCAAACAGGGAAACACATATATTTGTATGCTTCCATGTTTGCTACCAGCATGTTCAGTGTTCAGCATGACTAAGGGTGCTATCAATATTTGTATGCTTGCACATATCTCGAACTACTAAGATGCTACCAGTAACACATATATTCAGTAAAACCCTTCTGTCTCACGGCTAAACCAACATTTTGAATTTGTAAGCTACATTGGACAATGTAGCATATATCATATTGCATATATTCAGTAACTGAAATATATGTGATATGTGATGTCCGGGGAAGATCACGAATTTCAGATCGATACAAGAGAGGAAGAGAGGGTAGTTTAGGATGCTGGAGCATTTTAGGTGGGACGGAACAGAGAAGGGGATGAGAGCTTCAGAGTTATTTCTATTTTCAACATAATATTCGTTACAGCGATTCCTCCCTTTATAACCACAGGGTTCAGACCTTACAACCGGACCTACTTCTAATGCCAGCTCACAGGCCACCCAACATCCAGCTCACTCGCCAGCTCAGCCTGGCGACTGGTTGTCCATCATCAGAGACGAGGGTGTGACAATATATTGGACATAAAATAGCAAGCTAGTCTATCAAACTTATCTCATCTAGAGATAAACATCTATATCTACCGGGTTGATTTCTTCCAATTCTGTTTTTGGAAAAATAGGAGCTCACAACAAGTGCTGATTCCAAAGCAAGTCTAAGATGAAGAAACTTTTCTGCCAGCCAACATAGACTCAAGCACAACGATTTTCGGCAATTTCAGTCATCATACTAATCTTGCAATTTGCCACAAAGAAACTAGTCTTGTTCTTATTGTAGATATTTCATGTAATATATCAGTACAAGATCAACAAGCAATATGTCAGTACCTATTGTAGGAAACTGAAGATAAGCAATGCATCAAGAAATGTTCAGTGCAACAAATAACTCTGGTCAAGTTTTATAGAGGAATGTTCCAACTTTTAGCAATTACAGAACTAATATAATTTGGATGAAGAGCCAAAATTTTCATTTGAATTTTACATGTTACTGCGGCTTTCATCATTCTCCTTTCCTTCCTAATAGTACAGCAACATTTGAGTCTGAATATACAAACAGACAAATTGCATTGTCTTGTCAGGTTATCCTTTACTACATCAGGAAACAAGCTTGCAAAGAACAAATATGCAGAAACAAGTATTCAGAATCAGCACGAGAAAAAGGCTCTTCTTTATCTTTCTGACAGTTCTGAAACGAGCATTCACCATCAGCACGAGTTTAGGTTGCTATGTAAAAAATAAGTCCAAGGGCTCATTGATTTATGTGAGTGAACCCCTCCCCAAAGTTTATCACTGTGTTCTAATCTAATGGAGGACACCAGGTGATTGTTGTTCTAGGTCCGCCCCCTAGGTTCCGGGAAAACAGAAGTTCAGATCCTAAGATGGATATGGCAAATGGTGTTCCTATCAAGTTAAACAATTCTAAATAATAACTGTACAAAAGCACTGTCATATATAAACGGCACTAAAGATTCAGTTGAGTTCTAGAAACTAGTGCTGAATAAACACTAGTACACTGTCCAAAATAACCTCACAAACACTAGTACTCTAGAAATCTTTAACTTGGTCAAGAGATAACATGCTAACACAGCCCATGGAAAAGGGTTATCAGAGTTAGCAACAGTTCAGTTAAGTGCAAAATGTAGATTGTAGAATCATTATTTGGCAATACCAGAAGATGCAACAAGCCAACAACATGTAGCATCGCTCCCTGTAAAAATAATAGCATCGCTCCCTGTAAAAATATTAACACCATCACAAGCCAACAACATGTAGCATCACAAACACTAGCATCGCTCCCTGTAAAAATACTAGCTACCATGTGCCTTCATGTAACAATTCAGAGTAGCAAAAATCAGTGTTAACATAATCAGCGTTGCAGTGCTAAATTAACACCAAAATTGCAAGAAAGAGAACAAATTGCAGGAGAAACAGGGGAAAAGGAGAACTTTTCACACGGGCCAGCTCCTCTACCTGCCTCTTTCATCTCCAGCGAGCAGGCGTCCGACGACACGGGGTCTCCGAGCTTCCACCCCGGTAGGCGGCACTCAGTACGGTTCCACCATGGAGCGCCCCTTGCCGCCGGATTCCTCTTCCTTCACTTTTGTCTCCGCCTCCGACTTCCTCCGGCTGCTCCTCTTATCCGTCTTGACAACCACCGCCTTGCACTACTCTCGGACGCCCTCGTCCTCCTCCCTCCGCATCTTCTTCGTCTCCGTCTTGACAACCAGGCACCTCCTTGCGCCGTCCCCAAGAATCGACTTTTACTGCGTGGAGGCACATCGACATGGCTAGGGTTCACAGATGTGGATGCGGCGATGGGGAAGGGATTGTACTGGGAGAAGGGAATCGGGCGAGGGGGGGTGGCCGGTGAGGGAGCGGCGGAGGACTGCAGGCGACGGCGTGCAGGCAGAGACGGGAATGGAGAAGAGGGGAGCGGAGAAGACAAAGTGGTGGACTGCGGGTTCTGTCGGAGATTTGTCAGGGTGTTTTCTGCAAAATGCACCCTCCGACATCCTTTGTTGGACGGAGGGAGTAGTATTTTTATTTTTTACATTGTGCTGAAAGTGATTCAGAAAACTGAACGTTTCTTCACGCCTCTAAGAATTAGGAGCCCTTGGACATCGATGTAGACACACGTTGGCATGTTGGTGCTCGTGTTTGTGGTGTAAATTGGTGATGATGGCTCATGGCATTTCATACTCCGTACGCAGATTCACATCACAATGCAAGGATATCAAATGGATCAGGGGTCGAATCTCGTTTCTAGCACATTACCCAGCCCTGTTCCTATGTTTCCTTTCTCGTCTTTGCTTGCATGCCCTAGAGAGATTGCTGATGGTGGTTATGGTTCTTAGCTGCACTCGTTGACAGTTTTCTTGTAAAACGTGAGCTTCTCCACCATGTACACGATGAAGTACACGCCACTCGTGTTTTCTTTTTTAGAAATCCAGCTTATGCTCTCTCTCTCTCTCTCTCTCTCTCTCTCTCTCTCTCTCTCTCTCTCTCTCTCTCTCTCTCTCTCAACCTCCGGCAGGCTAAAGCGAAGCCCAATGGTCCAAAAGTTTTTGTAACAGTATACGCAAATTCTCATTGGATTTCGGTTCTTCTTAACAGCGATGGCTATCATTTACTTCAACAAGGTGGAAATTCTCGTATTTCGTATGTACATGTTCCTGCAGCTCCATATGAAATAAAATCGGCCGGCCAACAGGCTGGGCTTACATTGGTGCTTCAGGGCCCATTATCCGGTGCAAAAAAAGCCCGCACCACACGCCCGCACGTAGACAATCCCTGTCCGGCTCGTCCTCGTCTCCTCGCCTGACCGGCTGCCTCCGGTAATTTTCCGCCGCCTGCGGGTGTTGGCGCGCCCGTCAAACCACCAAATCATCAATCGAGGTCCAGTTATCATCTTAATTATAATCTTCTTTCCGTTGGCAAAGCATTGAGCATCGCAGAATTGGTGATTGGCTGAACCTCTGCTCTGATGAGGGCTTGAGCGGAGGATCGCTAGCTGCAGAATCCGAGCCCAGAGGTGGAGCCTGGTACCTGCTTGAGCGGGGAGATGCTGCACGAGCACCCTGCTGCAGAGGATGCCGATACTGCCGCCGAGGACGGCATCCACGAATCTGATTCCGACGACCAGCCAGACTACTGCACATGTTAACCAAGAAGATGCACAAGTAAAAGAGGCGGAGCTTCTGATCAAAGAGCTTAACGAGCTCCGCATAGGCGAGCCAATCAGCGAGGAGGAGTTCTTTGATTACTTTGATAGTCTGGCTCCTGAGCCTCCTTGGATCGACCTCGGAGTCCAGCCGGAAGACGAGGAGCTTACCAAGCAAAACGACCGCCACGCACTGTGTCGCCTCAGATATTACAAACACAAGGTTATAACTCCACGATTCCATCTTATATATAAATGTCTAGCTATCTTCACACAGGGGTGTCAAGTGAAATCCCATCAAAATCTCACTTCTGGTTTATTTGCTAAAATCTAGTGTAATTTTTTGGTTGAAATTTAAACTAGATTCTAGCAAATGAATTAAAAAGTGAGACTTTGGTGGGATCCGGCTTGACACCCTATCTTCACATGCCATGCATTCTACTGCGAGCAGCTACTTGTTCTGTGCTGTACGTGCTACATGTGCTGCGTTATCCAACCTAGCTACTCTTCTCATTCAGTTTGATAATTTTAAATTATGGGCCATCTCGTCGTCTACAGCTGTCACAGCAAGCGTCCGAGGAAGAAGAGCTGCGGGGTGATAAATTGGAGAGAAGCGTTCTTGGTATATCCGAGGATGACTGTAACAAGGAGTTCCTTAGGAAAGAGAACTTTTTCAGGCGTTTTGAGAAAGACAAGACGTTTGATTGGTTTTTTCTCCGTGATTACTTGGACTGTTCTTTTCTGGAGGACTACCAACGTCTAGTTCTTAAAAATCATGTGAGTTACTATGTGCTGATGTATCAAAATGTAGAAAAATGTACCAGGACCAGATTTTTCACCGGTTAACTCAAATATGTGCCAGCGGCAAAACGGGTTTTTCACCTTGTTGCTTACTGCCCTGCTCACTACATTCCTTTTTTTTAGGAAAACAGTTGTCTACTGGTACACTCTTTGACTGCCTCTAATGGTTTTATTGTAAGCAACTGAATTTTTTTCTGATAAACACTACTACTTCTTTATCTTATCTCCTTGAAAATAGAATTGTTGTTTGCAGCTTCATGTCTTCAGTTAAATTGAGTAGTTGCTTACGTTATGTACTGTCTGACCTAAGCAATGAGTTTTCTCTCTCTATCCTTCTCCATGTAGGGGTACAGCAAGTGGAGTGAGTACCACGAATACCTTCACATCTATGAGATTGAAGAAGAGTATGTCAGGTACTGTCAGGAATTATCCGAGCAGCTCAAGGTATATATGCACCACAGATCAAGTTACGGAAATCGTTTTATTTTGTACAATGCTTTCAAATTTCTTAGGACTAACAACTTCATCTCTCCGCCAAAAACAGTGGATGGAGCCTTATGTACATATTGACCGGTCATCTGTCAAGGTAAGTATGGGGCCATGTGAAAATGTTGGAATGACATTGTTATCTATACATATATCTTGCAGTGTTCTCAATAACTTTGTTGTTGTTGTTCAGTGGGGTAAAATATCATCCCGAGCATCTTTACAAGCAATTAAGATCGCTGCGACTAGCTTTCCCAAGATCACTTCGTGTTTAGCTTTCGCCGGCTACTATGTAGGATCCCTCACATACACCAATTTAATGTAGCTTTACAATGGTTACTATATAGTGTTCTAACAGTTGCATTCTTTCGATTCAGGAATGTACAGAGAGCATGTCTTATGATGCTATGTGGTTTAAGGAGTTTGATGGTCTCTATTTTGAGATTTGGCGTCAGGTCACTCACGGAATGGTAATAAGCACTTTGCACTGTATACGAGCATTGTAAAATATTAAGTGACTGATTGATGGTGGTTCCTTTGTTTTACATACACTTTATATATGCTTAGTGATGCATGACTTTTCCTTTGGATAATGTTCAGAAGAGTTTGAGAGATGCGCTGGAGGAGGTTTATAGTCTGAACATGTTTCCGTTACGCCAACATATGATGAAAGCTGCACTGGAGTATGAAGAAACCATGAATATGATGGAAGAGGAGGTGGGCTGTTTTGGTTTATAAAATAATTTCCAGTTGTAACTCAATATCTCTTTGGGTATATATACAATAACCTCTTTTCATCTCCATTCTTCAGTTCCATACCTGCACGGAAGCCATTACCCCGAAAGTAAGTGTTGTCTTTTGTATGTGATATATAAGTGCAATCCATCTGAATATGTTCTTATATGTGGTCGTTATCTTGTCTTCTTTCCATCAGGTTAAAGAGGATGAAGCTAAGGAGTTGATTGCAGAGGCAGTTAATAAGAGGGTACTGTGATTATGAAATCACATGTGCTTTTATGTTTGGTTTTCAAAAGGATAATTTACCTAATGAAATCCATTTCTTTTTCCAGATAAAAAAGCCAATGTCATATGAGCAGTATATCACAAAGAAGATACACATTGCCCACATTATTGGAATCCTTGATTCTGAAGAATGAGATCATCGTCAAGCTAGTGTTGCCCTCGTGGCCCCAACATAGGTGATAATGCTAACAGCATGCCTTCGGTGGCTTGGTCGACACGATTGTCGGCGGTAGCAAGGGCGTGAGGGCTTGTGGCATTACCTGCTAGTTTCTCTTGAAAAATCGTCAAACAAACACTTGTTTATCACATAATGAAACTAGACTATCCATAGGCCTATTGCTACTTTGCTGCCACATGTGATTGAATATACAGAAATGTTAGTCTACAAACATGGTATTATAGATATGTGCGCAAGTTGAGAGCAAATATGGAATAGATTATTATTATGGGCAGATTTTTTTGGTGTTGTATATGTTTTTTCAATTAGTAAATGTATGAATTTGTATTTCCTAGGGACAATGAACGACAGCTAACCTTTTCCACCGGATATATATGGAAAAAAAGGCAAGATGCAACTAGAGGTGGAGACAAAGACTTCAGAGAACTGTGATGTAACTTTTGCTGTTGTCAGAGGCTTTTTGTAGCTTGTAGTTTTTTTACTGATGTAGCTTGTAGTTGCTCATGTACATGTCAGGTTATTCAGTCTGTTGTGCTATACTTATATTATCAATATATAGGTAAATGTTTGACAAAACAAAAAACTGTGCAGGGCAAATGACAATCTTATGTCCCCGTATATCTCCATATCGATCTCATAAAATTGTGACCAGAATGGAATTTGATCGTAGTCCCCATCTCAAACGGAGCTTGCGGCCCTACGGAACTAAAAATCAGATCATAATTTACAATTTGAAACTAGGATTGCTTATCCCACAAATTTCAAAATTCAAATTATACCGAGAAAAGAAAGTAGGAGTAAAACAAATTGACTTACCAGTCAGCTAGATTTGCATTTATTTGGTTCTGAATTCCGAACTTAAATTTGAAATTATATGCCATCACAAATTGCTTTCAAAAAGGAAATTACATGATGTTGTATCTATTTCATATTTATTTTCTAGAACTATACTACTCTGTCCCCAATGATTAGCTAGGTTAGAGCAATTCTGGCAGTTTAGCTAGGTTTGATACCACAGCCCTGTCACACGAAGGGGGCGGTACTGCCATTGGCTCTGAAGAATCTAATTCCAACGAGGCTTCACATGCCGCGCGGCCGATACAAAAGCTGAACCAACTGGGCTAGAGAGAGGATATCAGCGACCAGGAGTTCCTTTGATTACTACTGTATAAGCGACAGCCTTCCACGCCTCATTGGATTAATCTTGAGGACAGGCTGGAGAACGAGGGCCAAATTAAAAGCTCCATTCATAGAAATTGTTGCCTTAAATTATTGTCAGAACATCAAAAAGCAAGTCCAGTCCTCACCTGGTATAGCATAATTTTTTTAACATGTTTGCGCGTCTGTCGATACAAAAGTCAGGATGCTTTATATTTCTCAGCAATTTATCATACACCACTCTTCAACATGGTGTGTTGGACTGTTCTCAGTGACATTGTGACAAGGTTGTGAGTACATGCTCTGCCTGATACATGACAACTTACAATGTGAACAGATGTGATGTTGATTACAAAGTTATTGCCCAAACAAGGAAGAAGGTAACAAGTGCTAGAACACTGAGTGCTATTCCATCGCCAGCTGAACGGACATGCTGATTGCTACGACGATTGACAGACAACTAGCGCACTCATGCATACATATACGTACGGACATCCTAAAAGTACAGGCTTCAAGAAGAATTGGAAAGCATCCTTCTGAAAAAAATAGTGTAACCCGACTGCGACATCTAGAACTTGAAATCCTTCTTTTTCGAAGATTTCCCATCCTTATCGTGCTTCCTCTTCCTCTTGCTCGCGTTCTGCAAAATCAAGAAAATAAGGTACAGATCAACGCCAAATTGGCATTTGCCTCTAGTTAAACAGCCACAGATGATATCAACTTATCTAATAAAGTGAAAAAGTACCTCCGCCACCATGTCACTGAAATCTTCCTTCTGGATCCGTAGCTTTTCCTCCTCACGTGCTTCTACGTACCTATTTCATGTTTTTTTACAGAAAGGTGTTACCTCTGTATTTGCAGATATTGACAGACACGGATTGATAAACACCAGGTAACCAAAAGTTATCTTACTTGGCTGGCAAAACATCATCCATAACTTCGAGCTCCTCAGGATGTATGGTGACATCCACTTTGTCAGACTTTTGATTCTTGAGAAGATCAACCTGCAAACAAGAACCACAAGAACATCTCAATTAAATCATGAAAGCATGCATACTTCGGGAGTACCTGTATACTTGGTGCAACGAATTTAAAAGCTTGCCCTTTTAACCCCAGCTTTATCCTGTGCCCCAACCACATACCTGTAAAAGCAGCAAAGATACAAAATGAGTTCTCCATATGGTTGAATTCATAGATAAAACCATAGAAACCTACTCCCTCTGTTCCACAATATAAGCTACTTGTTAAAAAGGCTTATATTGTGGAACAGAGGGAGTATGGTACAGATAACTAGGTTATTTATTAGTGTTACATACGTATGGCTTGATCCATAGAGTGCCCCAGGTGCAATTCTTTCCTCTTTCTGCTCAAGAACCTTCAGATGGAAAAGAACAAAATATAGGTTACAAACTGCAATAAGCGAAACTAAAGCTCTGTAACGAGATTTGGCCTGAAATTCCACAAAACTGAATGGAAGTTCTCACCTGGTATAGCTGCTTTTCGGTTTGCCTTTCAGGCTCTTTCCTCTGTTGCTTCCGAAGATCGATAGCATCAGGTGTCTCAATACCAGTGGGAGTGCTATTATCAAAAGAAGAAGCATTATGAGTTAGCACGTTAGGAAAGAAAACATAAGTGAGCCATCAAAGAATTATTGTAGCACCTTGACATGGTTTCGACAGACTGAATGCCTTCCTCCATTTCATCATCTTCCATTGGTTCATCTTCCTCTTCCTCCTCTTCTTCCTCCTCCTCCTCTTCCTCCTTTTCCTCCTCCAAGTCTCCCCAGTGCTTGCTGCGATCAACAGGCTCCTCCTTGAATACAATGCAGCACGACAGTCAGCTAACTAGGAGTTGCAGTTCAGAGCACACAAGCCCAAGGAAATAAAGAGAAATAATAGCTACTTATACACACATCATAATTAGGCTCATCCTGCTGTAGGATGCCAAAGACATCTCCATAGAGGGGGCGTCCATGCTGTAAGTCAAAACAAGTAAATAGATCAGAAAAGAAATTTATTAGTTGATGAGAGAAGCATTTAATTACATCTGAGCCCACAAAACACAATTTAACGTAGCATACCTCATCCACAGGAGGCTTTCCCCATTCCCCAGGTCGGTAACCAAAAGTAGCACCAAGAGGAATTGGAGCATTCAGACCAGGAATCTTCAGCGAAGGATAAGAGGGTGGAGGACCATATCTCTGCCAAAATTATTTGGTGTCATTGGACAGTTGGCCGGTAACAAAAAGAGCAGTTAACCAGATGAACAGACGCAGTGAGATATTTTTTTTAAAGAACGATACCTGCATGTTTATAAGCCATGGAGGTGGCGCACCGTCAGGCATGCCAAGAGCTTCTTTAAGTTCTCTGGACAGCATACCTGGCTTCATTTCTCTAAGTTTGACCTGTTGAGTGCACACATGTATAGCATTATGCTCGGTGTGCTAGGTTTGAAGACACGGACATCTCTGTTTCTGACACGTCATAAAATCGAAAGGAGCACGAAATAAAATTACCTCAAACTCTTTCCCTTCATAATACAGGTCGCCATGACTAGTCAATTTTGGTTTCGTTTGATATTTGAAGAAGGCGTCATGCAAAACCTGCACACCAAAAATCATGGTTAGATTTACTGGTGCATCATGCCAGAAAACACATATGGAATTTGAACATGTAAAACAAACATATCCCACTATTAGTTAAGAGTGAAGATACTTCGACATGAACATAAATCACTATTACTCTATTAGTACCATATTAGTTGACACTTCTTCACACGAACATTATCACTATAACTCTGTTAGTACCCTAAATGTAGGGACGAGGTGGCAGGCCATAATAAGTGGCAGGTGGACATACATTAGGTTTACATGACAGAAGCTTATAAGAACACCTGGCAAACCAAATATGCATGTAAATAGATGTACAGAATACAGAGAAAGCAGAGTAAATATGCTATATGTCTCAAAGATATCCGACGAAAATAAACCACAATCTGCATCTGTCTTGCCCATTATGGGAAAACATGAATACATTTGACATGGGCTTTCTACATGTCTTAATTGGTCTCAACCGGAATTATCTGACCTGATAATCTATATCCATCTTCCCCATTTTTGGCTGCATACGCTCCCGCTGCTTTTGCTTCAATTTTTTGCTATCCTCTTTCTCGATATATGCCTGGAATGCATTAAGAGAACAGCTTATTATTTAATATGCAAATAACAAACAGCTCTAGTATTGACCAACTTGACAAGGGACATGTTTGGTCCCTAGCATCGGTACAAAGAACCAAGATATTAAGTTACCTGTCTTATTTTTTCTATTCCAGTTGCAGCAATGAAGTCAGGAAGTTGGAATGGTTGTTTCTCAATACCTCTCTTGCCCTGGAAGAAATAGCATATGTAAAATCCAATCGACAAGATATAAATAATATGAACTATGGAACAAAGCTAAACTTCAAGTTTTAAAGGTGTTAAAATGAATTTGCATTTTGCAATGAGTTCAGCAAATTATATACTTCTATGCAAGTAACAAAGGAGGACCAAAAGGTCCAGATTCTAGATAGAGCATAATCTCTTTCAAAGAAATGCCTCGTGTTGATTAACTAGATGAAACACCTTAGATTTATACTACAGTATCACTCAAGTACTGTACCATCAAGCCCTTGCTCCCAGGAAGTTGCAGCATCCCTGCAAGAATTATATATCAGTATAAGAGGGAGAGGAAAAAACCTTACCGACTTTACGTGCCCTCATCCCTTCTAATAACATCGACCCATTCTAATGCTTTGCCACTTAAAACCGAGTTAACTAGCGTAAAGTGCATACTGGTCCAAATAGTCATGTTTCCGAGCTTACACTTTTGATGATGCAAGCACGGAAACCTAAGTATCACATGCATGCCATCCCTCATGAGTCGTGAGGGCTGGGCTTTCAGTGAATTTTGGGTCCGGCATGTTACACCTTTCAAAACCAACCATACTGTAACAAATTCAGGAAAGCATGCAGCGTTTATTGGATACCTAATCAAAGAAGATGCCTCGACACTGTTTACAAGTGTGTTTTGAAGAAAAATGATGGTCTGATTTGCATCTGCCTACCACTCCACTACTAACAACACTATTTTATGATCTTACTACTCAGGGGTGCAAGCAAGTACTCCTTAAATAATTATGCAAAATAGAGTAATTTTATTCATGGTGGATGCATTACGAACCTGCAAGAATTTCCTCTTTTGTGACCAGTGCCTTGGGACAGGTACAGTGTATTAGCACAGGCTTGACCAGGTCTGTAGAGTAACTGTTGAACAGCTCTGACTGCACACGATTGTAAGCGCCATGCCGCCCACGTCGCGCACTACGCGCACTCCGTGCCCCGCACGGCTGTACATTGTACCTATATATACAGGTGAATACAACGAGAGGCACTGTGGTGCATTACACTTCTCTCTACTCGTCTTCACAGTGTTCCTGTAAGACTTTAGATAGACAAGTAACTTGGGATCTGACGCGGTCGCATCCCAGACCTAGCAGAAAAGGTAAGGTTGCATTAGTTGGAGCTAATCCATAAATAATTTTACAAAGTTGGCATAGAGGTAGAGAAACAGAGAGTGTAGTGAATGTTTTTCCTTTTCACTCTCTTAATATGATCATGTTTATTTTTTTATGTTCACACCACCAATGCATGCCATCATATCATTTTAAAACAGAAATATATCTTAAATTTTATAGCTGTGAGAGGTACAAGTTGCTAACACCTTTTCCTAAAGATTCATTTAAAAACAGAAATATATCAGAGGCTTTTGTAGTTTTGTTGCTCATGTTAATGTCAGTTTATTTCTCTGTTGTATTATAATTATTCAATCAATAAAGTAAAACATTTGACAAAAAATATGGTGTAAGGCATGACTTCTCCCTTGAAAATGTTCAGAAGAGTTTCAGAGGTGCGCTGGAGGAGGTTTACGATGAAAGCTGCAGTAGAGTTTGACTACACCATGGAGAGGATGGAAGAGAAGGCGGATCGTTTTGGTTCATAGATATATTATTTGCAGTTCCTCTGTGCATATGCTTATATCTTTTCATCATCCTTTCCTTCCTTCAGTTCAACGCCTTCGCCCGAAGTAAGTATGATATGCAAGTGGAATCCATTGGAACATGTTTCTTCTATGTGATGCATGGCCTGCCTTCCTACCACCAGGTTGAAGACGATAGAGCTCAGGAGTCAGAGACACTTCAAGAGCTAGTACTGTAATCTGTGAGACCACGTCAGCATGCGTCCTCCTGAAAAGGTAATTTATTTAGTAAAATCCTTTTTCCTTTTCCAGGTTATAAGAAGCCAAAGTCCTATGAGCAGTACTCACTCCGTTTCAAAATATAAGATGTTTTAGGTTTGTGAAAAAAATGAATCTAGACTTATTTTAGTATGTAGGTTCACTCAACTTTAGGATAAATCTACACACTAAAAGAAGTCTAGATTCATTTTCTTCACAAACGTAAAACATCTTATATTTTGAAACGGAGAGAGTATATCAGAAGGAAGATCTACATTGCCTGCATTGTTGGAATCCTAGATTCTAAAGAATGAGATGATCGTCAAACAACCGTTTGTTCGTCGGATTCTACTGTATTGCCACATGTGATTCAGTATCTATAGATATATATATATATATATATATATATATATATATATATATATATATATATATATATATATATATATATATATATATATATATATATATATATAGAAACCCTATTCAGCACCCAGGATGCAGAAAAGTTATTTTGCATCCAACATAATTTTACGCTGTTAGACTAAAAAATTATGTTTTGTATACGAATAATTATGTTCATATAATCACCATAACCAAAAAATTTGACACAAAAATAATTTTTTTGAGTCATTATAGTGTGTAAAAAATACCAAAAATATGTCTTTTACGTCGAAATTTTTTATGGTATGTAAACAGAAAAAATTATGTCATTTTTAAATTTTATTATGTTCTTTTCAACTTACGAAATAATATAAAATTTACGTGACGTAAAAATAATATACGGTTCTAAAGATAGAGGGTGGGTGTAGAATAGTTATTCTACACCCTGGGTGTCAAATAGCGCCACTCTATATATATACTGTAAGCAGTTTGGGAGAAAATGTAGAACATATTATAATTACAGGCAGAGATCTTGGTGTTCTGCAGTTTTACAATTAGGAAGTGTATGAATTTGTATTTTATGGGGAAAGCAAAAGAGAGTTAACCTTTTGGAGCAAAAAACAATGCCTTCAAGCAGAGATGAATAATTGAGGCCATTACTGATCTTTTGAACTCAACCATAGACGACATCGTGCTGCCCAAGTGGGTACTAATATATATTTAGGTAAAAGTGGAAGCTAATATATAGGCACACTTAAACATTGTAAGTGACTCAGTACACTGCAACTCAGGTTCTTCACGTCTCTGAAAAATAGACACATGGGAACATTCATTCACATGGAGTGTGATCAAACAACTCACAACCTCATTGCAGGAACCCATATCAGAAACTGATACCAAACAAAATGACTACTGCAATATTTTTGGCTCCTTGGAATTTGCAGAAAGTGACACCAACAAGCCATATCAACCTCGCAACTTCAAAAGGCAGTTTCCTGTTCTGCTTCCCCAGCAGCTGTTCTGCCAACCTGTGAACTGAAACTTCAAAACCAAAAGTGTATTTTACAACTTCAAAGTTGGAAGTGATTTGGTTATTGATTGCACCAAGCAAACAAACATCTGTCTCTTCGGGTGATTCATCGTATCGAATCAGTGACGAGGGAGTCAAGACAGGGACACTAGAACCAGCAAATATACTTCATCATCAAACTCTTCTTAGTGCTCACCAACCTCCCAATTTGCTACTACTATACTATGCAATATATATAATCCTTAACAATGCCATGTCTTTCCGAGAATCGCATCAATGTCTGTCCGAGAATCGCATCAATGGATACATCAAAGGGTACACAAGCAAAACCAACCAAACTAGCTTTCTTTCAAGAGGACAAAAGCAACCAAACCTGAAGTTGGCCACCATTACAGAAACCCAAATCAAAAGGCTGATCAGAACCCAAAGGGTGCACAATATATACAGGAATACACATGGATGGTCAGAAAGAGCTCACTGCTTCATTGCAGAAACCCAAATAAAAAAGCTGATATATCAAATTAAAAGCCATATCAAACTTAAATCAACAAGCCATATCAAACTCACAACTACAAAAGGCAGCTCCAGCAGACATGGAAACTGGAACAGGATACCATCTTGCAATTTGGAATAACTCAACGCTTGCAAACTCAGTTTGGTGATCCATCATACCGAATAAGTGAGGAGTGACTCCAAGACAGGGACACTAGAACCAGCAAATATACTTCATCACCAAACTGTCTTGGTGCTTACTGCTCACCAAACTACCAATCTCTTCTAGTATATGCAGTATATAATCCTCAACATGGACCTCTTTGTCTGCAAATCACAACAGATTATACAAGGAAACACAACCAAACTTGCTTTGTTTGATTCATTAAGAAGGGCAAAAGCAACCAAACCTGAAGTTGGTCACTGCAACACAGGAATACAGCACTCGACAGCATCAGCTACTCTGAAAAGACAATTTGACCATCTACCTTTATTCCCAAACAACATATTCCAGTCTGAATGGTGAGCAATGGAAAGGAGATTCCCCAAACACGAAAACCAAAATGCAGCAGCATTGCAAAATACTAGTTACCATACTAATACTACAGATGGATGGCAAATCTCATATGAGCAGCTCTTGCACAGACAGAGCCTACTTATGTTCTGAAGAACAACAAGCCATCCTGCTAAAATCAATACCAGAGGATCATGGTCAATCAGGGGTTCCTGGCTTGGAAATCCTTCATGAACGCGACGAGCTTCTCCACACCGGAGAGCGGCATGGCGTTGTATATGGAGGCGCGCACGCCGCCGACCGACCTGTGCCCCTTGAGCTCCAACATGTTCTCCTTGGCCGCCTCGGCGATGAACTGCTTCTCGAAGTCTGCCCCCTTGGCCAGCGTGAATGGGACGTTCATCAGCGAGCGCACGGACTTCTCCACGGGGCAGATGAAGTACCCGCCGCTGGCGTCAATGGCGTCGTACAGGATTCCAGCCTTGTGCTGGTTCTTCTTCTCGACCTCCGCCAGGCCGCCCTGCTCGAGCAGGTCCTGGAAGACCAGCCCGCACATGTAGATGGCGAAGCAGGGCGGGGTGTTGTAGAGCGAGCCGTTGTCAGCGTGGATCTTGTAGTCCAGCATCACGGGCGTGTTGGCCTGCGCCTTGCCGATGAGGTCCTTGCGCACGATGGCGACGGTGACGCCGGCGGGCCCGACGTTCTTCTGCGCGCCGGCGTAGATGATGCCGAACCTGGAGACGTCGACGGGCTTGGAGCAGAAGTTGGAGGACATGTCGGCGACGAGGACGCCGGTCCTGTTCTTGGCCTCCGGGTAGCCCTTGAACTCGACGCCGTGGATGGTCTCGTTGGAGCAGATGTGGAGGAAGGCGGCGTCGGGGTTCTGCGAGATGGAATCCAAGGGCGGGAGGGCGGTGTACTTGCCGTCCTTGCCGGACCAGGCGACGGAGGCCGCGGAGAACTTCTTGGCCTCCTTGAAGGCCTTGTCGCTCCAGGATCCGGACACGACGTAGTCGGCCGGGTCGGCGGGGGAGCCGCAGAGGTTGAGCGGGACGGCGGAGAACTGGGTGGAGGCGCCGCCCTGGAGGAAGAGCACCTCGTGGGTGTCCGGCACGGCGAGGAGCGCGCGGAGGTCGGCCTCGGCCTTCTTGATGGCGGCGTCGAAGTGCTTCCCGCGGTGGCTCATCTCCATGATGCTCATGCCGGAGCCGCCGTAGTCGACGAGCTCCGCCCGCGCCTTCTGGAGCACGGCGAGCGGGAGCGTGGCGGGGCCCGCCGCGAAGTTGTAGACGCCGCGGTCGCCGGCGACGGCGAAGGGGGCGGAGGCGGAGGGCGCGGCGACGGCGGCGCAGGAGATCCTGGCGGCCCGGGCGGGGACGCGGATGGAGGAGACGGCGGCCGGGCTGGGGCGGTGGAGGAGCATGGAGTGGGGGCTGGCGGCGGCGGCCATCGTGCGAAGAGGGTGGAAAGGGGAGAGGGTTTTGGATGGTAGTTTGGTGCGGCACGGGGAGAGGAGAGATCTATAGAGAGGGAGGTGTCAGAGTCCGGGGTTGGTGGAGTGGAGTAGTAGTGTGCTGTGCAGGTGGCTGTAATAATACACCGGATTTATTTTTGAACCAACTTCCATTAATAAAGTTTGAAAGGAAAGGGAGAGCGCAAATTGCAGCCATGACAGCGAGGCGGGCTTTAATTTGTTGTTTCAAATTGTCCCGAATCAGATGTTGTACTGTATATTTGTGCAACTTCATATATGTATCTAAACACGCCTGCATACAAATGTATCTCTAGATAAATTTGCTGGCATCCACTTCAGATAGAGGGAGTGTATTCTTTCTGCAGGGATATTATGTTGTTCAAATCTCTAACCTGGAGCAACTATCTGCTCTCTTCGTGCCAAAAATTAAGCGTTTGCGTTTTTATTTTTAATCTCAGATGCTTGGGGCATTTTTTTTCCCTAATTTTGATTGGGCAACATGAATTTAGCAAAGAAACCTGATGGTTGCAATTTGAATTTTTTTTTTAGAATGCACCACGAAAGGTGTATCTTATTCCACAGAAGAAGAGGCATGATGACCGATACAACTCCAAGCAAGGCTACACGATATATATATATATATATATATATATATATATATATATATATATATTAAAAGGACCAAACCACACCAGAGCATGTGACGACCGCGAAAAAGAAGTTGAAGCTGCGATTCTATGAGCGAATTACCGCAAGAAAGAAGTTGAATCTGCGAATGTATGAGCAAGCGCACTTGTTTTCTTTCGGTATTTGTCAATCTACAAAACCAAATACTGATATATGCCAGTGCCAGTTGTATTTTATAGCGCCTTTTTAGAATGGGCTTTGCTACTGCGGAATAGACGCGCCACCGCTCGTGCTAGGAGTGCAAGTAGTAGCCAACACGATGTATGCTTCTTTGAGAACTGGCCAGTGGTGTGATTTGACCGGGAGAGTCTAGTACAAGCCGCCACTACATTCAGTTTTATAAATCCAATCTTGGTTAGCAAGCAACGAATCCGGGGCACGAGAGATTCCACTCTGGTTGTTGAATACCGATCCAGAAAGCCACATGACGCAATCAAAGGTAGTACACAGAAGAGCAATGTTTTCAATGTTTTGGTTTCTCTTTAGTCTCTGCTATATCTATACCAGTTTTACAGTATACCACCTGTGCAAATTCAGTATCCACCATTGCACAACACACCATGTCTGTCAAGTTTTTACATACAGACCAAATCCAGATGACAAGTTGACAACTTTCTCCATGTCATGCAATCTACTGTCAGTGACTCAAATGTTACAGGCTATTTTCACATTTCTGTTAGTCAGAAAGCCCGAAATCCCAACGGATGGATCAGTTTCCTAATCTCTTTTTTCAATAACTATTCTTCTGCACAACAGGATGAATCAAGGGGGTTTTATGTGCCACAGTTATAGGCGCGGAGCAGTATCTCTTCAGTTACCAGGAGGGAAATGATATTGCATCCTCAGGTCCGGGAAGCCCCCTTCATTGTTTCTAGCAGCAGGTTGACCTGCTCCTGTGCTGCTTTGGTTTATCGACGATTGATAGCCGTAATAACAACCAGAATGGAACCCAGGGGGGTTCTGTACGCCTTCAGGCTCCTGATGGCTCCATCCAACTAAGCTGCTATATTCTGGATACTGGGGGTAGTAATAACCTGAAGACTGAATCTTCTGAGCATCGCTTTAGCCTGCAACGCCACAGCTTAACAGAGTCACCATCATTTCCAATACCCATACGAGGTTCATGAGGAAGATAAAAATACTTACAGCAAGGCACAGGTGAAAAATACAAAATGGTGGTACTTGATAAAAACGAAAGAAAGGAATGGTGAATCGAGCATATTAAGTACTGTTAACAAAACTGAATGGGTTGGAAATGCAAGGGCACACCGTTTTTTTCCTGTGTAAAGTCAACCTACAGCAAATGAATACTTTGCAAAATTTATACTACTGAATTAATAATCAATAAAACTACAGGCAAATATTCAGAAAATATGTCAGACTGGCACAAGACCAAGGAAGTGCTATCTGTAACTCGTCACAGCAGTGCAGAAGAAAATACATCAATAAGCAAACATTAAGTACTAAATGAACATTCATAAAATTCACTATTCTCTCTTCTGAGCATATACCTGCATTTGAATATCCTCCAGAGTAATCTGTCTGTGTGCCAGATATTGAATTGCCTACCAGAGCTCCAAAAGCCGTAGGCCTCCTCAGTTCTTGAACAACAGCATGCATCTCCTGCAAACGGATAAACACTTCTAGTCAAAATAACCAAAAAAGATACAGGAACTACGTATTCTAAAAATATGTCTCACCTGCTTATTATTGATCATCGCTTCCTTATTAAATGGTCTACTCAGGCCTGACAAGGTCCAGGAGGTCTTAATGTCAGATGACGGTATGGTTTTTGTCTTGTCATGTAGCCAGATGCTACCAGCCAAAGTTGCATCAGTCGTAAAACTATCCCTACTGTTAGAAGTAACACTGATATTTGCAGTCGATGAAGGAGCTACAGAATATTGATCAGCTGGATCAAAATTCATCCTAACATTGTCAGCATCCATTTCGATGACTTCACCAGTGTCCAGTATACTTTTCAAGTCTAACTGCAAAAGATTGCATGCAGTTTCAAAATAAGTCCTTAAATACCAATATTTGGACTCAATATCAGTCTTACCACACAAATGACAAAATAAAGTACACAAATTCAGCCTAACTGACCTGACCAAGCCGAACCTTCTTTAGTTGCTCAGCTATTTCTTCAAAGGGATTAGAATTTTCAGTTGCATTCCAGATGACATCCAAGATTAGGTCGAAATTATCCTCAACAAATGGATATTTTGATTTGACAATTCTTCGCAAATCTTCAGAAGTTGTAGGCATCTTCTTTGCTTTTGAATTTAAAAGAAGAGTTAGCCAAGCCAATGCATAAAGTTTTGCAGCATAGCAAGATCAAAATTCAGCAATACCTATCTCAATCAAAGCCTTGTTTGGCAATACATAACCAGTGCTCTCATCTTGTTGACGAGCCATATAATCTCTCCATTGATGTAGAGCCTGAGCATGAAAAGAATGTTGGCATACTGTCATTACATGCCAATGCAGATAAAATAATTCTGGCTCAATAGAATAAACAAACGTGTTATACTCCAGTATATACTATTTCAGAAAATTAAAGTGGTCGCAAGTTACGAAATGTCGCCAGCATTCAACCAACAGAATATTTTGTACCAGACAGCTCTGAAAACATTTATGGGGATAGTGCCACATCATACGTTACTATGGCATGTCTATTCAAAACAGAATAATCCTGAGGGATATATTACGAAAATGCAATTTCTTACAGAAACAACAGCCAGCTGCTTTGCATCCAATTCATGTTCCTGCAACCTGCAGTAACACACTCGAGTTAATGGGATAGGCAGACATTATGAAGGTGAAAGCACATATTTTGAATGTAAACAAAAGAGATTTCCCTGAAACATAAACAAAGTGGAGTAAGTGAAGTTATGGCACACAAACCCGTATATGTGGAGATAAGATTTATCTGTCAGCAGCTCCTTTTCATACAACTGTCCGCAAATTTCATTACTGCGCTTTTGAACCTGCAGTGACCAAAAACTACAGATCAGAATGCCCGTTACCACACTCTTGTCAGCTAAAAATGACAATAAGTTGGTTCTGGAACCATCAGTAAATGCAGATCGCAGATTTATGTGAATACAAAAGGACACCACATATGGCAACTTGCCAGCTTTTAAGATCTGTTAGTTCTAAATTAAGGGTTGATACAGGGAAGAAAAAACAATCAAATAATGCTCATTTATATGAACTCAACATAACAGAACCAAAGGAAAACAATAGAACATAAGTTCAACCTCTAGAAGAAGATCATTTTCACATGTAGACTCTTGTTGTAGCCTAAGTCTCATCAAGTCATATATATACAACAGATAGTGTGTATCTTCTCTAGCATACCTGTATAGAGGTAATCTCAAATGAATATATAGCCATAAATAATGGGAAAGAAAGGAGAATGACTAAAATAAAGTGAATGCAATATATGGTTTATTTGCACACTACTTGATCATTTCATCAGGGAGTGGCCTCGACCTCCAATCCGCACTTTGATATCTACAAGAAAATGCTTGATCAGAAACAAATCTCATGATAAATAATAAAGAAGGTCAACGGATATTTCCAGAATTTATGGGTAAATGAGTTGTACATTTTATTCGCTGTGACTCCACAAAAGTGATGCAATAGGTATTCTAGGCTGTTTCGCTCAATCTGTAAGACCCTTGAAGCCTGATCGGTTAAACAGAACATCCACACTAAGTTAATGTGAGAACCACAAAATTTGTGTCAAAAAAAGTTAATATGACAATAAAAAAGTAGCTTTCAAAGGAGAATGTAGTAAGGCACAAACAGAGAACCATAATCAAGAATCATGGTATTGGCAGTCCTATTTTAACCAGTACCTGTCCTGTGTCAAAAAGATTGCACACATACACTCGGAAGTCCCGTTGGAGCCACATTATATCACGATCTGCCCCATGCATTATCTATTTTTCAAAGAACAAATGAGCAAAATGATATTTAAGTGCATACAGACCAACATAATTTGATAGTTATAGAAAACCTTTCTCTTGGTTGGATCTTTAAAATGTTCTTTCAAGTAGGAACCAATGTATATGCGTAGCTTAAGGGTGTCAATAATGAAGTCCTCTGTTCTTGTTGAAATCTGCATCAAGCAGGTCAAACCCTGAAATGATCTATACTGATTATGCTCCAAATCGACCTGAAAACAGCACACAAAATGAAGCAAATGTTATGTTACTAGCAGTCACTGAGGCCTTTGTCTTATTTCATGCCAAATGACCCAAAACATGAAAAGGACATAAATGTTTCTTCTCGACAAGATAAAATAAGAAAAACATGGAACAGAATTTTGTTTAAGTATATTTATGCTGTGTAATTCATGGCAGGAAGACAGGGCAGTGTAATCAGACCGTCAAACAAGGCAGGGAAGGAAACAATAGAAGCAACTATGCATCATATATAAGAGATTATAATATATCAATTTCATTGAATTCTAAATTAGAAGGAAGCCATATAAGCTCCTACTTTCAGGCGTGATATGATTTAACACTACTAAAATCCACTGGAGTTTGATGATAACAGGTATGATAGAAAAACCTATGGAACTATGGTAAGTGCGTTTGTCAAAAAGTTCTAAAGTAGCATGGATTAAGACTTATCTGATAGTTTAAGAAAAATGCTCTCTTGGCTCAGGAGTCAGGATATGCCTGTCGAACTCAGTTAGAGCTCATAACAGCTACCATAAGACAACAACTCAGCCATGTTTCACAAGGATTACTTGTTGAAAAACTACAGCACAGCTTATGTGCATTTATAATCGGAATAGCAGCATTTAAAAAAAAAAACAATAAGAAATGCATGTAAGGCGAGACAAGATACTCGAGAAGTTGAAAGTTGATACAACATAGGCAGCAAGTACAACATAGACTTAATCTGAAATTAGAATCGAACTTAGTTATAAATGCTTACAGCAAATTCATTTACATCCTTCAACTTGTTAACTAACTCTGTTAAGCCTTTCAGGTCTTCTACTAAGCGTAACCGGGGTATCCTCTATATCAGCTGGCCTTACAGGTTCACTTTCAGGAACATTTCTGTCAATAAACTGTTCCACAGGTAGTTTTTCCTGCAATAAGACAAGTATATTCACATCAATTTTCAGTACATGCACACAAGCCAAATCAATGTACAGCTTTGAACAAACAGACATGAGTCGGAAAAGCAAAACACCATACCACTTTTAAGCGGTACAGGTCAATCTAGAGTCAGGAGATTCCAGAGCCTTTACCTTTTTCAAAAATCAACAGCCATACAAGTTCTCTTGTAACAAACTCATCTAGTCCTTCAGACGGCATGCTGGATTCTTACCTTTTGATCCTTTTTGAGCTAACCAATTGTCCAGCAAAAAGAATCAGCAAATGTCGCAAACAAAGATACATGTTATCATGGCCCCATCTTGTGTTGTCCATGTAAATGCGACGCATCCTCCCAAATCGCAAACAATATCGAACTACTTTTTTGCTCACTCCATACCTTCTAAAGTATACACAACAAAGGGGATTGAAAAGGACCATTAACATTTGGCTGGAGTTTTTCTTATACATGCATGTTTCTGCTACTAATTACTGATGATTAGTGATCCAATCAACAAGTAAAGAAATCAAAGGCAGAACTGTTCTTAGTCTATTCACAGCTTCCGTTTTCATCCAGGAGTTCGTAGTCCCTCCAAGGCGAAGAAACCAGGCCAAATAAAAAGAAACAGGCATATAACTAACTAACTAACGGACAAAAAGGACCATTAACATTTGGCTGGAGTTTTTCTTATACATGCATGTTTCTGCTACTAATTACTGATGATTAGTGATCCAATCAACAAGTAAAGAAATCAAAGGCAGAACTGTTCTTAGTCTATTCACAGCTTCCGTTTTCATCCAGGGGTTCGTAGTCCCTCCAAGGCGAAGAAACCAGGCCAAATAAAAAGAAACAGGCATATAACTAACTAACTAACTAACGGACAAAAAGGACCATTAACATTTGGCTGGAGTTTTTCTTATACATGCATGTTTCTGCTACTAATCACTGATGATTAGTGATCCAATCAGCAAGTAAAGAAATCTAAGGCAGAACTGTTCTTAGTCTATTCACAGCTCCCGTTTTCATCCAGGGGTTCGTAGTCCCTCCAAGGCGAAGAAACCAGGCCAAATAAAAAGAAACAGGCATATAATAACTAACTAACTAACGGACGAAAAGGACCATTAACATTTGACTGGAGTTTTTCTTATATACTAAAATGTCTGTGCTACTAATTACTGAAGATTAGTGATCCAATAAGCAAGTAAAGAAATCTAAGGCAGAACTGTTCTTAGTCTATTCGCAACTCCCGCTTTCAATCCAGGGGTTCGTAGTCCCTCCGAGGCGAACAAACCAGGCCAAAGAAAAAGAAACAGGCATATATAACTGTATATAACTAACTAACGGAGGAAACGAAACGAAACGAAACGAAGTACTGACCAAGGGGTGGATAGGGCGGGTGCCGTCCTCGCTGCGCTCTAGCCAGACATGATCGAACGGCGAGTTGCAGTTGTTGACCCTGATCAGGTACACGTCCTGCGGGCGCGGGATGCTGGGATCGTGGTACACGACCCTGGCCTTGGCCCCCAGCGACTTGTCGTAGGCGCCGGCCATCCTCGCCGGCCCGGCACCGGAAATGGGATCGGAGCCGTTGGCGGCGCCGCCGTGCTGGCCGGTGGGCCACTTGTTCTTCTTCCCGCGCGCCGGCTGGAACCCGTCCCCCGCCTCCTCGGCCGCGTCCCCCTCGCTCGGGCCCTTGGGCCCGTCCATGGAGGAGGAGCGGACGAGCTGGTGGCGCGCGTCGTGGAGGCGGGACGAGCGGCGCGGAGGCGTCGGTGCCGCGCGGACGAGAGAGGGGGCGGCGTAGGAGGGATTTATTGCGGAAGAGGGGGCAAGTGCGCGCGCGTGCGCGGTGGTTGGGGGGGATCGGCGGAGGCCCTGGTCTTGTTCTGTGCTCCCGCGGCGGCGGAGGCCGGTGGGTCGGCCGCTGCCACCGGCGGGCGGGGGCGGGGCTAGGGTTTTGGGGGGCGGCGAGCGGCTAGTGTCGCCGCAGGGCAGGGGGGAGATGGGAATTGAGGCGAGTGTCCGGGAGGGGAGGTGAGGAAACTGGTGCGGGAAAACGGTGGAGAGAGAGATGGCGGTTTCTACTCCGGGGCACGCAGACGCAGCGGAGGGCAGCTGGCCTCTGCTTTTTTATTTATTGACCCGACGGGACGGGACGGGACGGGACGCCGGGCTGCCGCCGATCAGGTGGCACGCGTGACGCCGTCTCTGTGTCTATTGGGGTCGTCAGCTGTTCATGCGTACATTACCCCTTCTTTACGTCAAGTAATAAATGGTATCGTCATCTCTATCTATCTATCTCTATCTGCCAAGATATCATCTCGATCTTCAGACATAAATGCGTAATACGCGATCCATAGAACCTGCTGGTAAATGCCGTACCTGGTGCCAAAAACAAGATAAACCATTTGCCGCAACAACAACAAAATATTTCATCTCGTCCATATTATTATTTTTAACTTTATTTAATATGAATGTATCTAGTCTAAATACTTATACTTAACTAGATACGTAAATCTAAACAAAGTTAAGAATATTAATATGGATCAGTGGAGTACTAAAACATCCAACAAATTGTTGTTGCTGCCCGACCACCATCTGGGATTAATCCCCTCTCGGTGCTTCGATCTCGATGACGGTTATAGTGTCTCGTATTTTCTTTTTGTCGTATTTTTCGTGAAATAAGTACTCCCTCCGATACAAATTAATCGACTCGGGTTCAACAAATCTAGACATATTTTGGACAAAATTTATCTAAAACTAAGTCTATTAATTTGGTCGGAGGGAGTAGTGATGTTTTAGTGAAGTTAATCCAATTTAATACCATGAATGCAACATTTGAAGATTAGCAATCATACCAAAATGCAATCTAGGGTCTCCTTCGCGTCGTCTCCTAGATCCCTAGCCGGCAAGCCTACCTACGCAACTAGCCACTCTAGAGGCTGAAGGTGTAGGGACCCTGGGCCTGCGCTCAACAATGCAGATTTGGACTTAAAGTAGGTTTTTAACCGAAAGCTCACGCAATGTAGTCTGAATCTAGGTAAGGGGACAATACGCAGCAAGCTCAACCGGTGAACACGAAGAACACACAGAGACATGTTTTTACCATGATTCAGACTACGTTATGTGAAACCCTACATCCTGGAACTATGGTGTCTATGGTGGATGATGAACCAATTACAAGTGGTGTTTCCCGAGAAGAACGTGTCGATTCATTCCCCCTCTAAGCTAGCTTGATCATTCTCCAGTTGATCTCCCCTCTCCTCGGCGGCATAGTCCTTCTTTTATAAGGGCAAGGGGATACCACATGTGCCGGATCCACACGACTCGATGTTGCGTGCATGGGTAAAACGTGGCGTATCAGCTCTGTTGGATGACCGCGCGTTTTGTAGAGCGCATGGGCCTTAGGTCTTGTCCCATCTGTTTGTCCCTGGCCAAGTGTCGACCACTAGATGTTCTAGTTCCCCCGCGTACGTTGTTGTCGGAATGTCGGCAACGCTCCTAGCTACGATCTTGCCAAGAGATCTTTAGTTGCACAGCACACTCATAGGATCCAAGGTACCCCTGGACCAGCGGAGCTGACAGCCCCAACCGAGGACAATTCATGGGTGATACCGGCACACATGTAACTGACTTCTGCAAGCAGGTAGGATAGGTCCTATGTGCTCTTAGAACATAGTTGTAGGATCAAGCATCACCACAAAGACACCAGATTATGCGTGGAAAATCCCTTAACTTAGGAGAAAAAACCACAGGCTAAGCCACCCAAAACACTTTTTCCATTATTATCAAATGGGATATAATTTGTTCTTTCCTACATAACACTAGAGGATCTCATACATCAAGATACACACGAATCTCGGATGCCAACAATAAGATTTGGGGCAGACGAGTTAGAGATTGGAACATTCTCACCAAATATGGTGGAATTGCAGCTACAGTGGATCTGGGATTCGTGTCCTTGTGGGAAGGGCCCGGTGCTTGATTTCAAGCTCTTCCTTCGACTTCATCTCCTTCTCTTCTTTCATGGTTTTTCTTCTTCTCATAGAGACCAACCTAGAATTTTCGTCACTCCACCTAGTGGTGGATGGATGGGAAACTTATTTTATCTCTTTCCTCATGTGCAATACCCAAAAGGACCATCAGTCATAACCCTAATGGGTAGTGGATTCTTGCACCTATTTGGATCGTCTCAAAGGCTTCGTAAGGCCATCTACTTACAACCCATATGAGGAGGATACCCAACATATGTCTGGCCAGATTAGGGATGGTCGTCTAGCCCTATTCATTGCTTTATCCTTCAGGACAATTTTTTTTATGAGATCACTGTTGTTAGTGTCTTCTCGCTCTGGACAACGAATCATCGGATGCAGTGTCAACACCTTTTTCTGGCTCTAACGTGATTCAGAGGTCCAAACGCAGCATCGAGCTTCGCTCATGACGCACATTTGCGAGTGTAGGAGAAAGATGTTATTGTTTTTTCTACTAGTGTATCTGAAATTTATTCAAGGTTGGTCATGTAAAGGCTAGTTGGTCTTAATACATAGTATTTGGCCTCTTCACAAAAAAAACCAATCATAGGCTGATAGGAAAACTATACATGTGAGTAATAAGCACATATTAGGCTTCGTCAATTTTTAAATTTTTTATCAAGCCCTAGTGACGCAACAAGTAGATGATCTTGATTATCCCGGACAAGCTATTTCCTTTGGATCTTGAACCAAGATACTTCAACAATGTAGATTTCCTAACAATAAGCTTTATTACGACAAATTTGTCCAGTTTTGATGATGGAGGGTCCATTGACTTATATGTGTTATTAATTTTAGAACTCTTTATACTACTATTAATAATTATTAATACACTAGTGATTTTTTGGAAAAAAAACATGCTGACTTCTAAGATTCAGGGTGTCCTAAACTACCTTCACATGGTGTTATATTGATGAGTGTACTTTGCATCATCTTTTATTCAGTTTTTTTTTCATAGTAGACATGGGATTTTTAGTGTTTTATCACGTACACAACCACCTATTTTTCTGATCTCACTAGCATCCCTAAAATCAAGGGGAGAAAAATAAACGAAAGTTTATATTTTTTGGCACGCAAATATGTTGATTGGGAGTCATAAAAATCTTTCATATAGAGATGCACTCACCTGGGACTCAATAGTAAGAGAGAACATACTTAACTAGTTTGATAGAGGGTTTAACATGAAAGGAATATAACCGAGAGGCAATTATAAAGTGGTTATTATATTATTCCATGTTTATGATAGATGTTTATTTCTCATGCTATAATTGTATTAACCGAAAATATTAATACATATGTATTTAATAAACAAACAAGAGTTCCTAGTAAAGCCTCTCGTTTAACTAGCTCTTTGATTAACTGATGATCAAGGTTTTTTGATCATGAACATTGGATGTTGTTAATAACAGGATCACGTCATTAGAAGAATGATGTGATGAACACACACCCAAATTAAGTATGAAAATGCAATCAAGTCATTAAGTTTACACTGTTGTATCAAAGACATACGAAGTAATCCTAATCCTTAGACCATAAGATCATGTCAACCACTAACACCGGAGGAGTGCTTTGATAGCATCAAACATCATACCGTAACAGGGTGACTATAAAGGTGGTGTTGCGTACTCTGGAAATATTGGTTGAGCATCATGGATCAAGAGTGATATTTATCTATCCTAATGACGGAGAGATATACCCTGGACCCTCTCGGTGATATCACATCGACACTGCTTGCAAGCACGTGACTAGGTCACAAGGATGTCATACAGAACGAGTAAAGAGTAATTATTGGTAATGATATCAAACTAGGTATAGTTGATATCGACAATGGAATCTCGGACAAGTAAAGTATCGCGAGACAAAAGGAATTGGTTACGATGTTTATGGTTCACACGATCACAATATTCATCGTTAAATGTGTGGAAGTTATTGCAGGTCTCCAGATCCCGTTGTTGACTATTGATTGGAGAGGCATCATGATCATGTCTACCTTATTCATGAACTGTAGGATGACACACTTAAGGTTCATCGGCGCTTTTGAGTAGATACGAAATATCAGAGAAAATTTTGGAAGCACCGGAATTGTTTCAAGAAGCACCGAAATTGTTTTAGGGGATGTCAGAATAGTTCAAAGAGGTATATGTTAATGTTTGTTAATTAATGGAATTGAAAATATTAAAAATAAAGAATTAATTTTTTTATTCATTTAAAGAGGGAACCCTTTGGGTTTTTTATTGGAGAGTCCACCCATTGAAAGAAAGGGTGAGTGGAGGTAAGTGGGAGCTCCACTCATTAAAAGTGGAAGAGGTGGGGTCACCCATGGGGAAGCCCCACTCCCTCTATATATAGGGGTGGGATCTCCCTCTCCACACACACTACATCAACCTCCCTCTCTCGCTCCTCCCGCTGCTCCACCTTTCGGGCTTCGGCTTGGCAAGGCCCTTCCCAATAGTTATCTCCACCACCACGTCGCCATGATGTTGGAGATTCCGGTGGATCTACTATTTTCGTGGCCCCGCTGGATCAAGGGAATGGAGGTCATCGTCGAGTCGTATGTGTGACCGAGTGCGGAAACTCTGCCGGATTGCAGCTCTCATCTTCACGATCTTGAGATCGACAAGTGTTCATCTACATCATCCACGAGATTCAATCTCGTTAACACTTTCATTCTTCAAGCTCTTGAAGAATGAAAGTGTTAACGAGATTGAATATCGTGGATGATGTAACGAGCTTGAAGAGTGGTCCATAGTATTTTCCTTATGGACATGAATGATATTATTGCCAGTGCAAACAGGCTTAGTATGCATAGACCCGACATAAGCTTCCCCTCTCCTTTGTGTATCATCTGTAAGTATAACTTAGATCCAATTTCTTACTCTAAGACCCTTGATTGCAATTGTATTATATCGTAGGCTGAAGTGGAGGGCTAATGTTAGTTGTTGGGGAATGTGTGACCAAGTCATTGTCACATCTTTATGTGGGGCTCCTCCCACATAGTTATACATTTAAGAAATAATTGGATCCTACACAATTAAGTCATATGATATTAGTGAATCCTAAACTTTCTGAGAACGTCTTTGAAAGGATAGAGATGTCACCTAGAGGGGGGGTGAATAGGCAATTTCAAAACTACTACGGTTTTGGCTTGATAGAATGCGAAATTAAACTAATGTTTATTTTACAAGCACAAAGCCTAAATACACTAGGCTCAACTAAGTGCACCAACAACAAGTTAAGCTAAGCAAGATAGCACAAGATAAATATACTACAAGTGATAGGCAGGATATAAGTACTTCAAGTTCGATGGCTATCACAAGGAAAGTAAGCTCGGGTATAGAGATAACCGAGGCACGCGGAGACGAATATGTATTCCCATGTTCCCTTACAAGTAAGGTACGTCACATTGGAAAGATGTGAGATTCCACGAAGGATTTCCCAATGCCACAAAGGCTCACCTTGTTCTCCGAGTCTAGCCCACGAAGGAATAGACCCTTTCCTTATGGCTATCTTTTCCTCCACTCTAGAGATGGAAAGCTCCACAACCACTTCACAAGCTCCACGAAGGAGAAGCCCTAGTATCTTCATAATCTTCCACTAAGAGGACACCACGACACCAACCGTCAAACCAACTAGGAGGTCACCCTCCAAGAGTAACAAGCTCACGGTCCCTCTCTCTCGAACAAATCTGGAGAGCTCAACACTTATGTAAGAATGCAAAGCAAGAACACCAAGGGTGCTCAAATCCTTCACTCTTAAATCTCACCAAAGCAACAAGTGCTAGGGAGGAATTAGAGAGAAACAACAATGGTGGAAATCAACAAATGACTCCAAGATCTAGATCCAATGGGTTCCCCCCACTTAGAGGAGGAATTGATTGGTGGGGATTGTAGATCTAGATCTCCTCTTCCAAAGCCCTCAAAAAGATGCAAGAATCATAGGAGAGAAGGGAGAGGAAGCAAGCTCAAGAGGTTCAATAATGGAGGTCAATTTCGTGGTCAAGAACACTATAAAACATTGGAGGAAGAACCCCCTTTTATAGGTGAAAGAAAATATGACCGTTGGGAGAAATCTGTGCAAACTCGGTTGAAAGTTCGATTGGACCGGCCCTCACACCGGACGACCCGATTCCTAGAACGGAAAACTGGAATTCAACCGGGATTAGATCTTGTATGCAGTCTTGGATAGACTTGGTATAAGAAAACCGACTATCCCGGTTTAAGATCTGGTTTTCTGGTGCTGGCACCGGACCACCCGGTCTAGGAGCCGGTTGGACTGGATCCACAACCGGGATGAAACAAACTTCACGAAAAACGCAATAACTTTTGCTTCCGGACTCTAATTTTGATGATCTTGGGCTTGTTTTGATGAGGACAACAGGATCTACAAGATAGTGCGTAGAAACATCATAGCACAACAAAGGAGGATAGAACCAAATGAAGAAAGGTAAGAAGCCTCCCTAAATAAAAACCGATAAAACCTTCAAACTCGAAAATGCCATAGAAGATGTATACGAATTCTGTTTTTGATGAACTTGGGATTGTTGAAGAGCTAGCAACAAGCTCAAGAACCTCACATAGAGAAACACCAAGAAGCAACATAATAGGAAGATGCAAAGTATGCAAAGGATTGAGCTCCCTATGACGATGTGATCAAGTTACCCAACCGAAAGCCCCTCTTGATAGTGCGGCTATCTATCCTATAACCCGGTCTCCCAATAGCCACCTTGAGACCGGTAAAAGGAAAACCTAGCAAGGCCATACCTTTGTCTTGCGCATCCCGCTTGATCTTGATGACAATTCTTCAAGCTCCATCCAAGCCGGAATGCATCACTTGATCATTGTTGCTTCGTCAAAACTCGTAATTTGCTCCCCCATACACCACTATGGGATAGCTTCATTAAGACACGTCTTCACAAAAACATTATCACCAATATGGACGGCAAGATTCAAGAAAATGATCTTCTCGAGATGCTTATCTTGAACTTGCCCTTCTCAACCTTCATGACGATCACCACTTGATGTCATCCTCGCATGGGCTATATGAGATCTTTACTTTTGAAGTATGCACATGAAAAGATACCTATCCCATATAGAAAACACAAAGGCACATATATAATGGGTTAGTTCATGATGCATAATTGACAAGGCTTACCATACCACAAGATCCATGTGATACATTCTTTATGCTTCATGTGTTGACCAAATTGAAATCACTCTTCATTCTTTATATAGGTCAACCGTGTATCTTCTCATGCTCCATCTCAATACCATATTATTCTATTCAACTCGATGATATTGATGCCAATACTCAAGGTATATATTTATCTTCATGGCATCCATACTTGAATCCAACACATGGAATATAAGCAAGACCTATGGAATATTTCTTCATATAAAACTCAAGGAAAATATTAGTCCATAGGGATTGTCATTAATCACCAAAACCACACATAGGGGCAATTAACATTTTAGTCTTTAACCCTATTGCAGTTTTCTTCATCTTCACTCTTTGTTATGTGTTGCAATGTTACTGTTTTACTTCAGTTTTGCTCTCAAACACAAATACCCACAAACACTCTCAACACTCTACTGCTTGGAATAAAAAAAATGGTAGGAGCCCTTTGGTAAACTCACAACAAGAAGCAAAAGACCACTTCCTCGGCTCTCTGTGGGCCGATTACTTCAAAGTAAAAAAACCACTCTAAACCTCCTCTAAACCTCTTCCTTGGGCCGCCGCACCCCTAGGGCCCAAAACTCTAGGCCTCGTGTCCCCTCAAAATCCCCTCTAAACCTCCTCCGTTCTCTCTGATTGATTAGATCTACATCTACATAACTCCACCTCTTTGATTCCCTGCTGCCCTATGTACATTATAGCTCGGCACAATGTTTAAAACATGGTGGATACCTTGGAGGCATTGTCTACTTGACATTCGATCATGCGGACCATTGCGAGGAGATTACTCTCGTGGCTGGGAGGTACAACCTAGCTACCTGAGTCCGAGAACTTCATTGACTACACTACATCAACATCTGAGTTGTCACAATGTGATCATTGAGAGTATAATCTACCTCGATAGTGGATCTTGGTTTGTTCATGCGTGGCAAACTTTTTGTTTTGTGTAGCATGTTCACTTTTCAAATTACATCGCCACAAAATGCAGGATATCGTCTCTCTTCTCTATTTATCAAATCTTTTGAGAAAACTACGAACTTATCTCAAACCGAATGATAAAATGGATATATCCTATGGTATGACCCCATTTACTTATTTCAGAAATTACTTATCGTACTGTAGGATACTGGGGATTGTATGACTGCAAATGCTAACCAAATTACTAAAACATAAATAAGAAAAACAATACCGGGATCACAACTTCAACAGTTTAGACGATTCACTAAAGCATGTGGGACACCAAGTCCTTTCATAAATGTAATGATTTTTTTGGAAAAAAACATATATTAATACCGGGATATAAATGTAATGATACGTACAACAAACATTCGCAAAAAAAAAGATATATACTACAACTTACTAAGTCCTAATGTTTAGGAGATAAGTTCACCATCGTATACATCTGAGGACGTGCTTGGCATTGAGATGTTAAGACTTGGAGAATTACATAATTCAACGGCAGAAATTCTTGTGTAAATTTTACAGAACTTGGTATTTGTGAAAGGTGTAAAAGGTAAAACGCAGTGCAGTGTCCACTTTGCAGGATTGTATAGTTCTGTTTCCAAACTTGATCGAAATATTTTCTTTATTATACATTCCTTTACAACAGCATCTAACGACGTATTCATGGCAGACATCCTGTGTCTGCTCTCCAGGTTTCAAACCGTTTACAGTGTAGCACTAAAGCATGAACGAAGCTACGGCTACCAGCGTGTATATATGACTTTTTTCTTCAGGCTGTTCGAATCTCGCCCTTGTCAACCGTATGAACTGGTATGGCAGGTATGGACTCCCACCACTCCCTCCAGCGTCGGCTGCCCCGTGGGTTCGACATCGCCTTCACCACCTTCGTGTTCGCCGCGAAGATGGCCACCGTCAGCCCCATCAGGACATACTTGAATGGGACCACGGCCAGCGCCACCGCGAGGCCCGTCAGCATCCGTATCACCGTCTCCGTGTGCTGCGAAATGGAGAGCAGAATCGTCCAGCCCGATATGTTAAGGAATTGAACCGAACAGATCAGTGACACTGAACAGAGAATAATCAGTGGGTGGGATGAACTGATGATACCTTTGGTGACCTGGCTAGGACGATGGACCAAAGCCTGAGGATCACGACGTTCGCCGTCTTGATGTACTCGTGCACCTTCTTCATGCTGTGCTGCGCTTCCACTATGCTTTCCATTGTTGTCTTGTCCGACGAAGTGTCGATGATCACCTCTGAGCATATCTCACCAATCTTTCTCTGCCTGGCCCAAAACATACCACTGACCGCTAGTATCAGGAATGCCGCCAACGCATAACCTACCCACTCGCTGCATTAGAAAAGGAAGAACCTTACACTCTTAGTTACTGGTCCCAGCTCAAATGCACTCAAAATTGGTGACCAGATACAGAGATCGCAATCAAGGGATACAATGATGTGTGCAATCTTACTTGTATATGATCAGCAAAGTTACAGCAAGGACACTGCCTGTGACAGGCGGTCTATCCCAAGAGGCCATCTGTTGGATCACCGGACCCAGTTTACTGATTGGGCTTACCAACCCCTGCATACAAAGAACAGAGGTGTTCAGTATGACAAGTCGCGGAGGGACGGGATTGATAATCAAAACAAATAGAATAGGAGACTACACGCTTTTCATCATACCACTAAAACGACAAGGCTATCAGTGAGACCTTCTTCCTTCATCCCTTCAATGGAAGCATTAGCAACTGTAACTTCTCTGGCCTCATCTCTTACTTGATCAATGGTGTTCCCAAGGGAGGCCAAGGGTTTTTCATGGCTACTTGAGTCCCTGTCATGCTCTTTGGCCATCTCCGCAAATAACGCAATTGGATCCGACTTACCCAAACTCTTGAACACGTATGATGCACTGAATGGAGTTATGGTCGATGTCTCTTTCAGATTGTTCGCTAGTTGCTCAAGCACAAAGTCACCCTTTGGAAGGTCATCATATAGTGAGAATATTAGGAAGCTAGAAGGCGGCGGTGGTGACATCCTTAGCATCTCTCTTGCAGCATGTAGCCTTATTACTCCCAGTATGACTCTTGAATGTACCTCCCATCTGTGAATTGGGGATTCTATGTTGTATGCTGATATGAAACGGTGGAGAAAGATTACTTCTCTTATCATGGTAAGCCACAGATCCCGGCGTATTGAGCTGGTCATCTCTGGGAACTCCAGAAGCAGAGGTTCTGGTCTGCACAGATGAATTAACAGTTACTGTCCAACCCAACAAATGTTAGGTATTGTTTATTTAGCGATAATAGTAAACATGTACAGTTTAAGATATCTATGGCACCAAAAATGATAAGCTAAGATAGAACTTACAGTGATGCGAATTCAATGGCTTTGTCAAATAATGGTGCACCAAAAGGACCTGTCGAAGCTGTTGTAACTTGTTGATCCATTCCGGTTTCTGAAAGTTCAACCTTGAAAGCAGGTCCATAAGAGATTTTGCCAGAGGCCTCAAAATACAGCGCCTTGTTGGTCAGAGTCAGCCTACCTATATAGTACATAAGTATTAGCAACAAGATTTTTCATACTTCATATGAAAAAGGACAAGATGATGTCATACCAAACTACCAAATGTAGGCTGCAGATATATAAAGAAAACAGAAAGAACAATGAACAGGCTGTTCAGATTGATTACCAGGCCAACTGGTTGTTCCAATGTGCCGAACCACCCTTTGTGTTCCTCCTGTTCCCTCCATGTGTAAAATGAATTCATCTTCAGCAAATTCAACTTCAGTTGGAGTTGGCAAGTTCTGCAAGAACTTGAAGGACCTACGGGAATCACAATAATAGTCCGTCTGAGTGTCGCAACATCCAACTGTAAACTTATTTTTACAGGATTGGACTAAAAGAGCTTTATTGTAGAAGCAAACAACGGTGCAGAAGTAGTGATTTGTGACTGAGTTGTGCCGTACTTATCCATTTCCTTGAGGAATTTGTCATAAGCAGGATAGTGGAGCCTGTTAGCTGTGGTAGCGGTGAGGGCTTCAAAAGTGAATCGCGCATTGACAACGTCACAAGCCAAAGGAAATACAGATCCAAACCACACGTATGCATCTTCTCCAACAGTCGGCTCTTCATTCACCTATATATGAGGTTGTTAATTCAGCAATGAATAAAATTACCCAAAGGTATACCGATACTCGGTCATGTCTTTGACACACTTACAAGAAGAGGCATCATATCCGAGTAGAACAGTGACGTGTCATCCCCCATCACAGCTTCATTTGCTACAAGTGGTTCCTTCCTGTCTTCTCTTTCTTTCGATATGCTCTCCTGCAACATTTAGCGCATCTAGTCAAGTTCAGAATCGAAGCATTATCATCTGTCGTGTACATGTCTATAATCACCAACCATGGTAATTTGTTGATCCGAAGGAGTGGGTGTCTCCCAGGCTAGCATCATATCAAAAGTGAATCGGCTAAGCGATCCCTCATGGATCGCGTCTCCTAGATCAGGAGAGGTTACCGAGTGCAGCGCCTGAAGGCTGCAGTACTCAACTAGTCTTCTTGAATAGTTGTCCAGCGCGGCAGTCTTCAGTCCCAATTCGAAGTCGGCGACTAGATCGTCGACGCTTTTGTGCAAGGACCTGTATGACATGGACATGTTTGTCAGTCAAACTAGAGCAGTTACAACCATGAACCATGAACCATGTGTAGGAAAATAAAGCAAATCTTCCTGCACAAATTGGAGCAAACCTTCCTACAGAAACTGGAGCAGATCTTTTAATCTTATCTGCTTCGATCGAACGCCCAGACAAGGCATAAGACTGTGCCTCAGTGATCAACCTCAACACTTTCTTCAGTACTACTTTTAAGAAAAAAGTACTCCTGTACTAAATAAATTCCCCATACTACTACTAATTTGCAAAATCACGTGCTAGTATATACGGAATCGACTATTGGGACAGCACGGGAGAATATGACCAACTTTGAATCTCTTTCAGAGTGGCCGAAATGATATATCGAGCACCACGCTTCAGAACGGTGCACCCATCTTAGGGCTTCGCAACAACGCAAAGCTTCTTCCACAGATCGTCAGAGATAAACAAAGAAAACAGATCGAGAGCGGAGGGATCGCGAGCTGACGCAATGAATCAAGGAATGGAGATAATCTAGGAGGAGGAAGTGAGGGGGCGGCGCACGCACTGGGAGCACTGCTGCAGCACGTGGTTGGCGACGGAGGAGAGGTGCTTCCGGCCGCTGCACCCTCCCGCCGCCTTCCCTCGACCGCCGCCGTCCCCCAGCTCCGGCGGCGCCATCGTTTCCGGGCCACTAATCACATCCGTGTCCATTGCTAAATCACTGGATTAGTTCGTCTGCGAGTGCAAATGTAGCTAGGTGTGTTGTGGTGTGTGGGATGGGAGGGCGGGTCGGTCCGCGCGCGCGTGACTATAGGGCGGCGTGCATGCGCACATGCAGCTCGCCACCGCGGCGCGCTCCGCGTCCACGCGTCGCCCGCTCCCGCCGCCGACGTCTGCTCCATCCCGTTTCTCCCTGCTTCGCGTAGTCTCGGCTCCCATGCCTCATCGCTTCGTCGCTCCCCGCTGACTAGAATCTGACTGACATTAATTTGCGAGTAAAATCGGCCGGCACCTAAACTTGACACGTCACTAATTTACTTTAGTATTTCTTCCGTTTTCAAACAGATGTCTCAAATTTATTAAAATTTAAATAAATCTATATATTATTTAGTATATAGATTTATTTAAATTTTAAAAAATCTAAGACATCTATTTTAAGACGAAGAGAGTAAATTTACTGTATCAGTATCAGAATACGGTGGGGTGTCCATCTACAAACCGGTAGACGTCTAAATTTGTTGACGTGGCACTGTGTGCAGTGATGAGTTATTTGCAAAAAAGGCCTTCTTGACTATAAAATATTTGACAGATGCGCTTGGACCCACATGGCTATCCCATACCACTTTGTCCCTCAATCTCCCCTCTCCCGGTTCCCAAGATCTTCTAACTCTAGCTCCCCCTCCTGAGACCATGATGCTACTAACCTACTACAGAGTACATAGAGCCTCCTTCCAGTGAGCACGTAGGTGGGCACCGTGGTCGTCACTATATTAGGGTCCCGAGGTGGCTCGATTAGAGCGCGTCATCAGCGAGGCCATGTCGAAATAGGTGACATGTCATGATATGAGCATAGAGGCCCCATGGACCTGTCCGAGTTCACGCTCTGGCGAGCAAGGCTAGCGTGGCATGGCTGGTACGCACACTCGGGAATGCGCATGGCAGAGCAAGGCATGCATGAGCGCCAATGGCAAACCAGAAATCCTCGTGGACTACTGGATGCAAGAGACGGTTCAAGAGACGGATAAGGCAACGGTCGTGGGACAGCCATCGCCAGTCCCACGGGTTTTTGAAGGTCTGGAGAAATTCCCATCGGTCATGCGACACCAGCGCGGTGACGTCTGCTGGTGCCACCATCACCTTAGCCTTGTCTCTCACCTCTTGCACTAGCATCTTATGCAAGTCGGAAAGTTTGACCGACTCGCCAGCTTCTTGAAGAGTCTGGTGGAAGTCGAACAAAATATCTCTGACGAGCTTTATGCGCTCGAGACGAGGTTTGGAGGTAGGAGAGTCGGAAAAGTTCGGAGGGTTTGGGAAAGAACCAAAAGTCAAAATTTGACTCAAGAGAAAGTCGAAAAAATCAATCGAATAAATAAAGTTAAAAATCTTACCTAGCACGGAATGATTCCACTGAGCACGCTCCTCTAGGAGGCTATTCAGTTTATTCTCTGTGGCTTGGGCTAGATCCCTCTGGCTATCGAAGTCCTTCTTGAGATCATCTAGCTGTTTATCTTGGAGGGCTAGCAGCTTCTCGAGCCTCTCGATCTCCATATTGCTTGACTTCAGGACATCATTTGATTTCTATGAATCAATATTAAGCTTCTCAAACTTGTCTCGGAGCTTAGCATTCTCTATCTCCAAGACCTTGAAGTTCTCTGATTGCCCCACCATCTTGGTGGATTCACACAACAATTCTGTAAAGAAAAAAGTATCAGTCGGACAGAACAAGTTTGACTATGACAATAGCTAAATGACAAAGAGGAAGTCGAAAAAGTTTACCTTCTGCTTCATCTTTCTCAACTTTCAGCTTTAAATTATCAAGGCGCAGGGCTTTAATTTCCTTGCATTTATTGCATATATTCTTGAGCAATTCCTGGTTGGAAGATGTAATTTTCTGTAAGTTTAGAAACGGAATACCGTCAAACGGCTACTAAGATTCGGGCTGCAAATTTAACTAAGTAAAAATATAGCACGAGCCTTGGGGGCTATACTACATCGTTTTTTTGCATCCTATAAGCATCAACTCGGATTCAACGCTGTTTATCTGGCTTTATGCTTGGGGGCTAGAGGATATGAGTATAAACACCGCAAATAAGAATCGGAAACATACAATGTGTTCCAGGTGCAACTTCTCAAATCCGAGATTAGTGTTGTGAAACACTTTCTCGGCAAGGGAGAGGGAGGGAACGTCCGTCGCTGGGAGTTCGCCAGACTCTATCTTCGTGTCTCGGACCAAAATTTGGTCCAGGAGGCTGACCAGCTTCATGTCCTCCATCTCCTGGCTCGCTGCCTCTGGAGTGAGGGTTTGCTTCTCAAGACTGGACTGAGCTAGCTTGAGGATCTCCTCCTTCTTCCGTTTCAGGCCGGAGACAGCAGATCCGGACACTTTATCCAATTGTCCTGTAGATATTACCATGGGATCATTATCCTTGACGGGTTCACCCTTGTTAGTTGCCTGGCTACCAACGGTAACCAGGGCTTTCAAAATGTTGCCGACATCAGGAGAGGCGGAAACCTCTGGTGCTGATGATGGGGTACTAGTTGGAGTTAGCGGCGACATCGCTGGGGAGATGACAAGCTTTTGCTGACGCAGTGGGTTGCCCGTCTTGTTGTCCGGCTTCACTTTGCTCTTCAAAACTACTTTAGCTCTAAAGCATGCAAATCCAAATATCAGGTGTGCTTTGGAAAGAAAGAAATATACAAAGTACTGAAAACATCGACATGGTGCTTACCTTTTAACTACTGGCAACACTTGACTAACGTCAGTGATAACAACTGTAGGGTTTCGTAGCATGGAAAACAAAAAAATTTCTATCGCATACAAACAAACAAGCCAAGATCTATCTACTAGATTGTAGCAACGAGTCGATGGAATAACTTACCCTCGAAGATTCCAAAGTGTTTAACGAGAGCGGATTCTCGTGGGTGATGTAGTCGTACTCTTCCCGATCTCAAGATCGCGTAGACGATCCTTCCGGCGCTGTGTTCGTAGCTGCTCAGCCGGTCACATCGCTTAGATTGACGAAGACCTTCCTCTCCCTTGTTCCAGAAAATGGAGGTTGTAGCACTCTCGCGATTCCAAAGACAACGGCATGGTACCGAAGTAGAGGGAGATCTCGCAGGCTTCGCCTTGCCGAGCGAGTATGGTGGAGTATGAGAGAGCTCCTCTGATCTAGGTTTTATACACACCAAGGAGGAAGGCTAGAGCCGGGCTAGGGTTTGGGGCATCCCAAGTCGGCTAAGGCAAAACCCTAGGGGCGGCGGCTATGGTGGTAGGCGCCAAGCTAGGGTTTGGAGAGGTACTTGTGTGTGCTAGGAGGAGCCCCGCCTCCTTATATAGGTGGAGGACGCTGCCAGGGAGGGGAGTCCCTCCCCAACTCGGCTTGGGTGGTGCGCCGGCTTGGGGAGGAGGACTCCCTCCCCAACTCGGTTTCACCTTCCTCCTCTTTTCCTCTTTCCAAATTTAGCCGTTTGACTTTTCAAACTAGCTATTTGACTTTTCAAACTAGGATTTGAATTAATCCTTTATTTGGAACAGCGATGACACTTAGTACATGATGCAATCATTCCAACTTGCAATGACCCATTCATGTACCCCTTTCCCTCCGGAGTGCCGGACATTCCGGAACCTTCTAGAACATTCCCGATGAAAACACCTAATCATTCCCGAACTCAAACGGGACTTTCCTTATATGAATCTTATTCTCCGACCATTCCGGATCTCCTCGTGATATCCCGGATCCCATCCGAGACTCAACAACATTCGGTCTCTTTCTCATCATACCATAACTACTCAAACAACGTCAATCCTTATGTGTCTCCACGGTTCGTGAATTATGCGGACATGATCGAGACACTTCTCCTAACAATAACCAATAGAGGAATCGAAATTCATATGGCTACATATTTCACGATTACTTTGATCGAATGAACCACTTACATACGATACCAATATCCCTTTGTCTCACGATAGTTTACTTATCCGAGGTTATGATCGCAGATTCTCGCATACCTAGTTCAACCTCGCTACCGATAAGTACTCTTTCGCTCCCGTGATATGTGATCCCTTGTGAGCGGTCACATGCTTGCAAGCTAATTGGATGACATTCCACCGAGAGGGCCCAGTATATCTATCCGTCATATGGATGGACAAATCCCACTCTTGATCCATGTGTCTCAACCAATACTTTCCAAAACTCAATGCCACCTTTATAGCCACCCAGTTACGGTGTGGTGTTTGATGTCATCAAAGCATCCATCCGGTAAAGGTGATAGGCATGATCTCATGGTCGAAGGAATTAGGTTACTATGTATCAGAAAGCATATAGCAATTGAACTATTGAAATGACTTGATCTTTATGCTACGCTTATCTATATGAGTATGTCCACCATATCATTCTCCTAATGATATGATCTTGTTGTTAATAACATCTCAATGTTCATGATAGGGAAACCACAATCATCTATTAACCAACAAGCTAGTATTATATAGAGGCTTTACTAGGGACTTCAAATTAGGTTTACAAATCACACAAGTATTAATGTTTCCTTGTTAATACTATTATAGCATGAATGTAAACATTTATCATAAACACAAAGATATAATAATAACCACATTTATTATTGCCTCTAGGGCATATCTCCAACAACAACTTCCTTTGCCTTGCGCTTCTTGAAAGCGGAGGCAGGAACTTCTTGCACCTCATCATCCTGCATTGCCTCCGGATCGTTTGAGAGATATCCCTCTAGTGGAGCTAGTTCGAACTCAGGGAGTTTCTCGAGCTGACAAAATCAAAAAGCATCGATGAAAATAGAGTCGGAGAAAGAAACATAAAAGAACGACAAAACACGAATGCAGAGTCAAAATATTTACCGGAGTCAGAGGATGGTTAGATGTGAACATCTTCAGAGAGACATCCAAAACTTTTCGTTCCACCCTCTCCTTGATCAAATACTTCATGAGGGTCTTGTAATCCTTCGTCGGAATACGATGTGGGCTGACATGCAGGCTGTCTTTCTTGTCGCTGGTAAATGTGTGCATGAGGCGATCTCCGTGATGCTGCAGAGGCTGGATCTGGCGATCCAGCCATCAGTGGATCAAGTCGGATCCGCGGTGGCCCTTGTACTTCATCAGAAACTCAATTCGCCTCTTGGCGAGGATTAAGATATTCGACATTTCCGGCGCCTCCGTGTCCCATGATTTTTGGTGGGGGGCGGCATCGTCGACGAAGGCCGGAAGACCTTCCGCCTTTCCAGGAGCCATAATATCCTTGTGATAGAAGAAAGTTCTGGCCCAGTGTTTAACATATTCGCTAAAGTTAATCCTAGGATAAACTCGGTTTCTCCTAAGGACTAAGCTAAGAGTGCCAGTGGTGTAAGGAACACCGACATCGATGGAATTCTTTCGGTACCATAGTAGTACCGAAAAGGGTGAGACTTGGCCTAATGCCAAGAAACCCTCGCACAAAGTTGCATGAATGCTAAGATCTAGCAGGAGTTGGGAGGAAGATTATGGAGCTACACAACGTAGTATTTGAGGACCTAGATGAAGAAGTCCGATGTTGCAAGTCGAGGTCATGCCGATGTGCGTGCGGTCAAAGACTCGCTTCGTCGCATGGAGTAGGAGTGGCGTGTCTTGCGGCGCTCCGCCACGCGCCGGTGATGACGTAGCCCTCGTCCTCCATGACCTGGAGTTCGGTGTCGTCCATGACGCTTGGGATCCAGAGGCCCACATCTTCCTTTCGTCCGCCGCCGATGTACCCGCCGCCGCTCCAGAGCCAGATGCAGAGGCCATCGCTCTTGGGTAAGATGAAGGATTGGTGAGGGAAGGAGTTTTTTCTCGTGGCATGTAGATGAGAGTGAATGCGGAGGGCTCGAGGAGTACGAGGAGGCAATAAGTGAGAGCGGTGGAGAGATGAATCTGGGAGAGAAGGGTTTCTCCTCACTTTTATTTACCTCTGCGCCAAGATTCGTGCTTCAATCGCGCGATTTACGCCACGCGTATAGGAGAGACGGAGGTGGCTTCCTCGCGACTCCTCCGTCCCCTCGATTCTTGCGTGAGCATTAAAACGGTGCTCTGTTCCATAGGGAGCAGACCCACCAATGGTCGTGTTGATGGGACTCCTGTCAGTGATAGGACCTGGTTTGAAAAGTTGTCAGCCAACACGCCGTTGTTTGAAATCCGGCTCATGTTTCAAACTGAGCAAAGGAAAAGACTAAGGTCAAAACAAAACATATCTGACTTAAATGACTCAGAATCCTACACTATTGAAAGAAGTTTTCGGAAACCCTTCAAGATTCTCAAGACGAATAAACCATCAAGCTAGACAATTTATCCGACTTTGGATCTTGGAGACTTCTGGGGGCTACTGTTGGGATATACTTTCCGGATATACCCACATGACTCATCGACTGGGTGGTCCACCAACGGGTTAGAGATTTGCTTCACGGCGCCCAACAGAGAAAGAGGAGGAGCCAGCCTGCCACGACAAGGCTTAGAAGAGTTATCGACTTAGGCATGTAGTATTACTTGTAGTCCAAGTCGTATCTAGTTACCGACTATGTAACGAGCGGATAGGTCTCTCCTGTAACCCTAGGTCCCGGTGACTATATAAACCAGCCCTTTAGGAGCCTTTAGGGCACAACCATAGCAATAACCACAATCACAACGCGCACATGCGAACCTCTCTTGTAATCCTCTGTAACATCCGGCTTACGCCGACATATTACTGGGTTGCTAGCAGGAGTAGGATCCGATCACCGCAATGGATCTCAACTGGTAAACTTATGTTCACCGCTCCTGGAACATCAGACGTCTTACACCCCATCTTCTCAACGCCATCAGGACCCCCTATGGCGTACTTGTCGACAATCCGACGACAGACATCAGATGTATCCTTCCCACGCTCACCTCCTTGTACCGGGGGAACCTTAGGACCTATCCGAACCGTATTTCCTCTGGAAGGTGTTGCTTGGTACATGACGTTTCGGAGTGCTAGAAGCGTGGTAGGACAACTCCAGGGGCGCATCGGTTTGCGGGCCATCTTGGTTTCGTCGATTTGCCCTTGTTAGCATTGGTTTTTCTTTCCTTTCTCTTTTTTTCCGGTAGGCTGCTTGTGTTGTTTCCTGATAGCTTTATCGTGTGGTTTTCTATACTAATATGGTAAAATGAAAGAGGAAATAGCACATAACACCGGCTGTTAGTGATTTTTTTGCATAGAACCAGAAGTTGTGATTTTTTTTGCAGAGAACACCATATTTACCTGTAATTTTTGCACAAAATGCATAAAACACTATTAGCCTTCTTAACAACCGATTAGAGATCATGTGTCCACTCGGCTGATGTCCATGGATGACTGTGGAGGTGCAAAATGAATATCTCTTTTGACTGAATGAACGGCAAAATAAAATTCACAAAAAAATAATTAAAACATATCGGATTGAATGAATGGCAAAATAAAATTTACACAAAAATTAACTGGAACATACATGTAACGAGTGCAACAAATAGAGCTTGCGGCTGTGGTGCAGGTGGAGACGATGTAGCTGCAGCTTGTCGAGGTGCGACAAATGGAGCTTTGCTGTGGTGCAAGTACTGTAGGTGTTATGTTTAGTTTATCTACAAATCAAACAAAATTCAACTAAAATTTGCTATCATTCTGAAACGAAAACAAAACGTGATTTGGTCATTCTTTGTTTCCTCTTTTTCTTAAGTTGGTTTCGGTCGTGCTGGAGCGGGCTGGCCATCAGGACACTGGGCCCATGCTGTCTAATCTGTGGTTAAGAATGCTAATAGCATTGTTTGTGTTATGTGCAAAATTACAGAAAATTACGGTGTTCTTTGCAACAAAAACACAAACAGTGATTCTGTGCAAATAAGTCATCAACAACTGGTGTTATGTGCTATTTCCTCAAAATGAAAGCATGTTGAATTAACTGCAACATGTCTTACTTCCTCTCTAAAAAAGTTAGAAAACAAAAGGCAACATGTTTTACGGATGGAGTACGCTTGGAAGCCCACGCCGCACGAGCAGAAGAAAACCCCACGGCCTCGCAGGAGAAGACCGCACTCGCCAAGGCAAGGAAAGGTATCAGTATCGAGCGTCCCCTACTATAGCAGCTAGGCTAACTTCTTGGGCCTGCTTCCTTTCCGCGAAGCAATTCCTCCTCCCGTGCCGCACTCCACCCGCACGTACCTATATATATGCACGCAGAACGCATCGATACATTCACCAGCTTCATCGATCGATCCCCCCTCACCTGCACATTCCTTACCAGCAAGAGCAGCTAGCAAGTTCACCGTCTGAATCTGAAATCTCCGCCGGCCGCCGTCGATCAGCTAAGCGATCGAAGCATGGCCTCCGCACGGACGTACGTCGACTTCGTGCCGTCCCACGACCTCGTCGAGGAGACTGACAAGCAGACCCTCGTCCTCAACCTCCCAGGTACGCACTGACACTGACGCGCGCATTTCTCTCTGCTTCGGCTAGCTGTTCTTTGTAGTAATTTATACTGAACGATGCGACGCCTTTGCGTGTGGTCGACGCAAGCAGGGTTCAGAAGGAGCACCTGAAGGTGCAGATCGACAACTACGGCCGGCTGAGGGTCAGCGGCGAGCGCCCGGTCGAGGGCAGCCAGTGGAGCCGCTTCCGCAAGGACATCCAGGTCTCCGACGGCTGCGACGCCGGCGGCATCCGCGCCAGGTTCGAGAAGGACGGTGTCCTCCGCATAACCATGCCGAGGCTCTCGCCCGTCGACCTGCCACACGGCGACGACCACGCCCCCGACGCCGCTGCCGCCGACGCTGCTGCCGCTGCCGCTGCTGTTGCTGAAGGGAAGAAGCGCCACTACGAGGACGAGGAGGAGGAGGCCAGGAAGCGTCATGCAGCTGAAGACCAGGAAGAACACGCCGGCGACGACGACCAAGGCAGGGCAGAGGTGGCTGCGCCATCTGGCGCCGGTGGTACGGCGTACGGCTTTGTCAGTGACCGGAGCGGGGTGGTGCGCAGGCTGCTCCTCGCCGTGGCGCTCGCCCTGGTTGGCGCTGCTGGACTGTATGCTCGGTACAGGATGATGGATCCGTCGGATGAGACTGCGCTGGCACAGAATGGCACCGCCGGCGCCGGCCTCTCTGACTATTGATCATAACCAAGCAGAATTCACCCTGGTGGCCTGCCGGCGCAGATACGCGCAGCGACACGACACGCCTGAATATCCTGTCAATATGATCTCACCGTCTCTTACACAATCGATCGGTACTGCTTGTACATATACATGACGTGTATATAGTATACTGTACCCTGTTGTCTAATCAAGCAAATGATCAGGATTTGCCTCGAAATACATCTCAGCTGTAATCGTTTCTCTCTCAAAAAAAACTGTAATCATTGATTTGCCGAGGAATACTAATATTATTTAAATGATGGAAAAAGATAACAAGAGGCGCAGCATACGTCTGATTGTATAGAAAATTCTATCATAAGTATGCATAGGAGTAGTTGGTTAGATCAAATGCTTGCAAGACAATTGATCACAAGATCAAGTGTTACTCCTACACTGGTTTTTGTTGTTTTTTCCTTCCAACTTTTTACTGTCGCTCTCCCGTGCAGTCCTCCGTGATTCGTGAAAATTCATCGCCATCAACCGCTCTCTTACTTTTATTTCTTCACTACTATGTCTGCCTTATCTCTTCCCGAGTGCTACCAACCACACAATCTCTCCTCATCTCTCTCTCACAGAGCCCACCGGAGGAGCAACACCACGACGCAGCAGCGGAGAAGCACGCGATGAGGAGATAGCCGCCGCACAACCAATGGGCATGAGGAGGAGCCTGCCTTCGCCGTCGACGACCACGTGTCGAAGCAAGCCGCGCGCCGCCGACGAGCACGCATCGAGGGAGAATGCGCGCCGCCGAGCAAGTGTCGGGGAGGTTGCGCCGCAACGGCTAGAAGGAGACTTCCGCTGCCGTTGCCGCCGACGAACACACGTCGAGGCAGGCCGCGCACCTCCGATGAGCATGCGTCGAGGGAGGCCGCGCGTCGCCGAGCACGTGTCGGGGGACACTGCCGTTGACGAGCGCGCAGGCCACAGAACTCGCCGCCGCTGATGAGCACGCATCACAGAGCACGCCATCTACGAGCGCGAGGAGGAGGTTCTCGTCGCTAGCTTGGGGACGCCGCTGAAGAGCATGCAGCGGTAAGTCCACCGCCGACAAGCATACATCAGCCAGGAGGTCGCATTCAACCGCGGGGAATAGGGCTCCGACGGGTGCGAGGAGGACGGCTCCGACGAATGCGAGGAGGAGGCGGGCGTGGGATCCCGTAGCACGAGCACGCAACAGTGGGGAGGCATCTGGCGTGCCAACAAGGGAAGCCATGGCTGACTGAAGCTTCGCATTTAACATGCCTGTCATAGGTAGGGGAAATACATGCAATGCGGAAATTATGATGGTTTCAAGCAGGCAGTTACACTTACTTAATATGGCAATTAGGAGTAGGATATAATTAAGGCTGTAATTAGTGATGGTTAAATCTGGCAACTAGGATTAGTTAATATGGGTACTGGGAACTAATGATATGACATTTTGTGACAACTGAACCTCACAAACTGGACCTAATTAATCTCACAATCACTAAACTGGCATCTATGCCTAAGTAAACTGGCAATTATTTGCAATTAAATCTGGCAATTAGGCTGGCAACTAGTAATTAATTGGGTAATTATACTAAATAATCGGATAATTAGTAACACCATAAACCATCTATGATCTGGTATATAGAGACATGCGGCTACATCGAAAACAGTACAAGAGGAGTGCCGTCGCAGAACATGAGTACAATAGCTAAGATTCTTATTTAGTCGCTCTGCCGGGATGCATGTGGTGGGCCTACCACAAAAGATTTTTTATAGTTTCATGATGGTATACATCGTACGGAGCCGCCGCACGACACGGGCAATTGTGCGGCGCCGCGCAATAGCATAGTCCTTAAATAATTTTAGCCATGCCCGTGTTAGAAAGAAAGATAATGCTCCTTAGGAGTCTTCAGCCGAGGTGCCGTGACTATGAGGTACCCTTATATGTACGTGGAGATTCTAATTTTTTATTTTCACAAAAACTATTATGTACTGTATTCAGAAGAAGAAGAGGCTCGATCTAGGCCTCTATCATCAGGTGATCCCTCGAAGCTTTTCCTCTGTGAGATCATTGTTTCTTGTTTGCAATCCACGTCCCTTAGTTCCCATCCACGAAAAAGCCTTTCCCAAGTGATTGGGGCTTGTGATCCTAAAATACCAACCTCGTGTTTTATTGTCGGGTTTGATCGTGAAGTCTTGGAGGGGAGTAGGAGAAGGGGTGTGGAGGGGATGATGAGGGGGCCGAAGATATTTGAGGCCGAGAGGAGGGAGTGAGGATTGGAGACGAGCTTTTTAGAGGTGTATTGGCTAGAGAACATCTGGCAATAGGGAAGTTGTTCCTGGAAAAGCAAGCCTACTCTGAGGCGGTAGCAAACACGTTGGGACCTATATGGTGCCCCATGAAGGGCATCGAATGTAATGACCTGTGTGAGAATATGTTCCTTTTTATGTTCAATCGGTCAGAAGGTAAGAAAAAGTCAGCAGAGGGAGGATCATGGATGTTTCATAAATAACATAGAAAAGCCTAGAAAAATCATATATGCCTATCTGGGTCAGAGTTTATAAGTTGCCATTGGGAAAGATGAGTAGGGTGACATGAATCTTGATCGGGGATAGGGTGGGGGAATTCATGATGGTGGATGACATGTAGAATGGTAAGGTAGTGGGGAAAGTGTCTATGGATAAAGGTGAAGAAATGTTTGTCTAAACCATTGATGAGAGTAACCATGGTGGAGGTTGATGATAAAGGTAAATTATTATTGGAATTATGCCCTAGAGGCAATAATAAAGATGTTATTATTATAACTCTTGTTCATGATAAAGTTTATATTCCATGCTAGAATTGTATTAAGCTGAAACTTTGATACTTGTGTGGTTTATGAACAACACCGTGTCCCTAGTACGCCTTTATGGACTAGCTCATTGATTAATGATGGTTAAGGTTTCCTAACCATAAACATGAGTTGTCGATTAATAATAAGATCATGTCATTAGGAGAATGATATGATGGACAGATCCAAATTAAGCAGAGCAATTAGATCGTGTCATCGTGTTCATCTTTGCGAAGCTTTTTCTTATGTCAAGTATTGTATTCCTTAGACCATAAGATAATACAACTCCCTGGTATCGGAAGAAAGCTTTGAGGTCATCAAACGTCATCCTATGTGAGGGTGATCATAAAGGTGTCTCTCAAGTGATCGGAAAGTACTTGTTGGGTTGTATGTATCAAGATGGAATTTGTCCCTCTCGAGTCAGAGAGATATACTTCGGGCCCACTTGGTAATCGATATCAACACCGCTTGCAAGCACGTGGTTAAGGAGTTAATCACAAAGTGATATCAGATTACATAACGAGTAAATTACTTGCTGTGAACGAGATTGAACTAGGTATGCCGATACCAACGATCGAATCTCGGGCAAGTAAAATACCGCGTGATGAAGGGAATACATATATGGGATTAATTGAATCCTGGCATCGTGGTTCATCCGATATGATCATCGATGAATATTTGGGAGTCAATATGGGTTTCCAGATCCCGCTGTTGATTATTGATAGAAGATCATGTCTGCATATTCTCGAACCTGTAGGGTCACACACTTAACGTGTATCGACGCTAGGATAGAATGGATAATTGGTTTATGAGTTTTTGTTCGGAGTCTTGGATGAGATCCAGGACATCACGAGAGGTTCGGAATGGTCCTGAGAATAAGATTCATATAAAGGAAAGCAGTTTTGGATTTGAATCGTTTGGAGTTTATCGATTATCTTGGGAAGGTTCTAGAAGGTTCCGGAGTGGGACCAACGTGGGCCCACTTGTCGGAGGCCTGCGTGGGCCTAAGGGGAAGTGCCCTGGCCGCTTTGGGCCAGGGGCACAAGGCCTCAAAGGCCCAACCGGCCAGCCCTATTGGAAACCCTAGGGGAGCCTTCTAGAAGGAAGGGGGAAACTTGCCCCCCACTCCACCCTTGGGGCTGCTGCCCTAGGGCTTGGAGGAGGGGCCGGCCAGACCCCTATATAAGGTGGGAAGGGGCGCACCCTCCCTCTCCTACTCCTTCGACCCTAGCCGCCCTGCTGCCCCTCCACCTCTCTCCCTCCCGATTGCGCGTAGGCGAAGCCCTGCCACAGAAACTCTCTACCATAAGAACCACGCCGTCGTGCTGCAGATCCAATCTATATATCCACCCTACTTGCTGGACCGAGGAAGGAGGAGACGTCGCAACACCGTACGTGTGCATCTCTCGGAGGCGCCGCCACTTGCGGCGTAGGATCGGATCGCGAGGAGGAGACGGCGAGTACGACTACATCAACCATGTTCTGTTGAACGTTTCCGCTGTGCGATTTCTTCAAGGGTATGAAGATATCATCTCTCTCTCTCGTTGATTGCATCTCCTAGATTAGATCTTGGCTTTCTTGTTCGCATCCGTAGAATTTTTTTGATTTACTATGCTGCGAAACCCTTCAATTATAAGGTCCCAGATAGAGTACAAACATCTCCTGGATTTCTGCTTCATATGTGGCGTTATTGGCAACATAGACAAGAGTTGATTGATCACGCTCAAGCGAGGAGAGGAACCTCAATAAGGGAAGTGGCTTAAATAGGTGTCGCCAAAGAAAATGAAATCTTTCTCTAGCCAAAGGAGCTAGATTAAACCGAGGTAAAGAATAAGGTATGCTTTGGGAAGGAATGAGAGTGCATAGGGAAGTTGAAAGGACAACCGGATGTTACCTAAAGGGGGAGGGTGAATAGGCGTTTAAAATAATTATGATTAGTCTCTAATAAATACGGAATAAAACTAGTGTTTAATTTATCAATCACAAAACATAAATTTAGTAGGTTTACTTAATTGCACCAACAACCTATGCTGAGCAAGAAAAGCAACAAGTTGATAGCAATATAGATTACTTTAAGCACGATGATTATTACAATGTAAAGTGCATAAGTAAAGGGATAGGATATAGGAATAACCAGACGTGGAGACGATGATTTTATTCCGAAGTTCACTTTAAAAGAAGCTACGTCTCTGTTGGAGAAATGTGATGGCGTAATGCCCTGAATGCCACAAATGGCTCATTTTGGGTGTGGTGGCTCGATGCTCACCCAACGCCACACAAGGCCTCACTAAGATGTAGAGGCGCACTATCACTAACGCCACAAATAGCTCACCTTATTATCCCGAGTGCACACCACAAAAGGCGGGTACTTGATCCACTATGGGACACTTGAGGACGGTCAATGAACCCGTACAAGCCTAGGAAAATCTCCACAACTTAATTTGAGGCTCTCAGAATCACCACCAAGGAGGATCCAAGGGAATCACACCACAACCACACAATCGTCTAGGATTCCAAGAACCCAATAACAAACCCACAAGCTTGAACTCGCCAAATCTCCGTAGAAAACTCAAACATATACACCAAATGCAAAGGCAAGTCCTTCACTCCCAAATTCCATCAAATCTATAAAAGCTACTGGGGAAATAAGAGAGGAAGAACACAAGAAGAGAACACCAAATTCTCCAAGATCTAGATCCCAAGGATTCCTTCACAAAGAATGGATATGGTTTGGTGGGGTTGTAGATCAAGATCTCCTCTCTCAAATCTCTCAAAAAGATACAAGAATAATAGGAGGGGAATGGGAGAGGATAAGCTCTTCAAGGTAAACAATAAAGGAGAGAGAGCAAATAAAGAACCAATGGAAGATCCAACCCCACAAATGGGAAGAGGGTGGCCTTAAATTGGTCCTCCTAGATCTAACAATTACGCACATATTCATGCACGACAGGTAGAACCGCTGGTTTGGATGTACTATCGTCGGCTCCCTTCCAACGATAAAAAAACGTGACACGGTAGAGATAAAACAGAACATGGACGGTACTACTGCCAGTTCAGCGGTACTTCCCCCGTGGCGAGGCCGGTAATACCGCCTCACTTCCAGCCAATTTCCGTTAAACAAAAGCAACCAAACAGAAAGGTCACGGGTTAAGCGGAAGTGACTCAGAACTTTCATGTTACTACCGGCGACAAATATGCCATAGTGGTACTACCAGTGGAACGGTGTCGGTACTACCGTCCCTGAAAACTGTAGAAACAAAGCTCGTCTAATGTGAGATGGCATTGGCCAGCGGTACCGACCCAGAAGTACCGACGCCAAAAATGGCCTAGCAGTACTTCCGGTGGAGCGGCGGTACTACCGGTCCAGGCAACCTGCATTAACCAAAACGCAATAACTTGAGTATCCGAACCCCAAATGGGATAAAACCAATTTTGTTAGAAATATTGGATACCACCAAGGGAGAAAATATCAAGGAGAAATATGGGAGACGGTGTAGGGGTTCGTAGCATGGAAAACAAAAAATTTCTATCGCATACAAACAAACAAGCCAAGATATATCTACTAGATTGTAGCAACGAGTCGATGGAATAACTTACCCTCGAAGATTCCAAAGTGTTTAACGAGAGCGGATTCTCGTGGGTGATGTAGTCGTACTCTTCCCGATCTCAAGATCGTGTAGACGATCCTTCCGGCGCTGCGTTCGGCGCTTTCATGATCAGTCGCTGCGTTGACTTTCGGCGAAGACCTTCCTCTCCCTTGTTCCAAAGAGCGTGGAGGTTGTAGCACTCTCCTCGCGATTCCAAGACAACGGCGTGGTACCTAAGTAGAGGAAGATCCCGAGACTTCGCCTTAAGCTGAGCGAGTATGGTGGAGTATGAGAGAGCTATTAGTGGTCTAGAGATTAGACACACCAATTAGAAGGCTCTAAACCAAGGCTAGGGCAATTAGAAGCTCTAAACCAAAAGCGGCTCTAAACCGGAGATTAGAGGATAGGAACTTGTGTGTCTAGAGGAGAGGCCTGCCCTCCTTTTATAGGTGGGAGGCGGCCAAGGGAGGAGTCCCTCCCAAGTCGGCCTTGGTTGGCGGCTTGGAGGACTCATCCCCAAGTCGGTTCCAATCACCTCTTGCTTGTTTCCAGGTTTCTGTTTTAGCTTTGACTTTTAAACTGGCCATTTGACTTTTCTGTTTAGGATTCAATTTAATACTTTATTTGGAACAGCAAGAACACTTAGTACATGATGCAATCATTCAATATGTAATGACACATTGATGTACCCTCCCCGGTCTTGGGACAATCCGAACCTTCTATAACATTCCCGATGAAAACAGGAATCATTCCCGAACTCCAAAGCGGGACTTTCCTTATATGAATCTTATTCTCCGGACCATTCCGGATCACCTCGTGATATCCGGATCCCATCCGAGACTCAACAACATTCGGTCTCTTTATCATAATACCATAACTACTCAAACAACGTCGAATCCTTAAGTGTGTCTCCCTACGGTTCGTGAATTATGCGGACATGATCGAGACACTTCTCCGAACAATAACCAATAGAGGAATCTGGAAATTCATATGGCTCCCACATATTTCTACGATTACTTTGCGATCGAATGAACCACTTACATATGATACCAATTTCCCTTTGTCTCATGATAGTTTACTTATCCGAGGTTATGATCGTCGGTATCTCTGCATACCTAGTTCAACCTCGTTACTGATAAGTACTCTTTTCTCGTTCCCGTGATATGTGATCCCTTGTGAGCCAGTCACATGCTTGCAAGCTAATTGTATGACATTCCACCGAGAGGGCCCAGGTATATCTATCCGTCATATGGATGGACAAATCCCACTCTTGATCCATGTGTCTCAACCAATACTTTCCGAACACTCAATGCCACCTTTATAGCCACCCAGTTACGGTGTGGTGTTTGATGTCATCAAAGCATCCATCCGGTAAAGGTGATATGCATGATCTCATGGTCGAAGGAATTAGGTTACTATGTATCAGAAAGCATATAGCAATTGAACTATTGAAATGACTTGATCTTTATGCTACGCTTATCTATAGGAGTATGTCCACCATATCATTCTCCTAACGATATGATCTTGTTGTTGATAACATCTCAATGTTCATGATAGGGAAACCACAATCATTAATCAACCAACAAGCTAGTGAAGTATAGAGGCTATACTAGGGACTTCAAATTAAGTTTACAAATCACACAAGTATTAATGTTTCCTTGTTAATACTATTATAGCATGAATGTAAACATTTATCATAAACACAAAGATATAATAATAACTATATTTATTATTGCCTCTAGGGCATAGCTCCAGTCTCCCACTTGCACTAGAGTCATCTAATCTAGATTACATGGTAATATACCGAACACCCATGGCGGTTTGGTGTTGGTCATGTTTTGCCCTCGGGAGAGGTTTAGTCAACGGATCCGCCACATTCGGATCTGTGTACTTTGCAAATCTTTATATCCCCATCCTAGATATGTTCTCGAATAGCGTGAAAACGCACTTGATATGCTTCTTGTGTGACCTTGGTTCTTGCGCATTGGCTATGGCGCCCATGTTATCACAAAGAGATAGACATTGGGTCCGGTAGCACTAGGAACCACACCCACTTTGTAATGAACTCTTTCATCCATATCGCTTCTTGTGAAGCCTCCGGCGACCATGTATTCCGATTCATTGAAGATCTCGCCACAACGCTTTGCTTTGCACTCCTCCATTAGCTGCTGCACCATTCAAAATAAATACGTATCCAGATTGTGATTTAGAATCATCCGGATCGGTATTACAACTAGCATCGGTGTAACCATTAACAACGAGCTGTTCATCACCTCCATAAGAAAGAACCATATCCTTAGTTCTTCTCAAGTACTTAAGGATGTTTTTGATCATTGTCAATGATCCACTCTGGATCACTTTGATATCTGCTAGTTAACGAGATATGCAATGTCGGGTCTAGTACATAGCATGGCATACATTAGAGATCCTATGGCTGAGGCATAGGGAGTCTTACTCATCCTTTCTCTATCTTCTGCCGATGTCGGACTTTGAGTTTTACTCAAGGTTGTATTGGGCAACATGGGCAAGAACCCTTTCTTGCTTTCTTCCATTCCAAACCTCTTTAGAACTTTGTCCAAATATGTACTGTGACAATGATATTTGGTGTTTGATCTATCTCTATAAATCTTTATGCCTAATATGTAAGTCGCTTGTAAGATCCTTCATTGAAAAACTATTATTCAAATATTCCTTGACACTATTAAGAAGGTCTACATCATTCCCAATCAACAATATGTCATCCACATATAGTATTAAGAATTCTCTGAGCTCCCACTCACTTTCTTGTAAATACAAGCTTCTCCATAAGTTTTATAAAACCAAAACTTTTGATCACCTTATCAAAGCGTTGATTCCAACTTGGATGCTTGCTTCAATCCATAGATGGACCGTTGAAGTTTGCATACCTTGTTAGCATCTTTAGGATCGACAAAACCTTTGGGTTGCATCATATACAACTCTTCATCAATATCTCCATTGAGGAATGCTGTTTTGACATCCATCGCCATATCTCATAATCATAATATGCAGCGATTGCTAACATAATCCTCACAGACTTTAGCTTCGCTACCGTGAGAAAGTCTCATCGTAGTCAACTCCTTGAATTTGTCGAAACCCTTTTGCGACAAGTCGAGCTTTATAGACAATAACATTACCATCAAGATCTGCTTTCTTCTTGAAAATCCATTTGTTCTCGACCTTTCGGCTATCCGTAAATCCACCAAAGTCCACACTTGGTTTTCGTACATGGATCCAATCTCGGTTCATGGCTTCTTGCCATTTATTGGAATCTGGGCTCATCGCTTCCTCATATGTCTCGGGGTCATCGGTGTTGTCCACCAACATGACATTCATAACGGGATCATACCAATCTGGAGTGGTATGAGTTCTCGTTGACCTCCGAGGCTCTGTAGCAACTTCAACCGAAGTTTCATGATCACCATCATTAGCTTCCTCTCTTATTGGTGTAGGCACCACAGGAACTTCTTCCGGTGCTGCGCTACTCGCAATTTCGAGAGAAGGTTTGACAACCTCGTCGAGTTCTACTTTCCTTCCAGTCACTTCTTTCGAGAGAAATTCCTTCTCCAGAAAGGATCCATTCTTGGCAACGAAGATTTTGCCTTCGGATCTATGATAAAAGGTATACCCAATAGTTTCCTTCGGGTATCCTATGAAGACGCATTTTTCCGCTTTGGGTTCAAGCTTGTCCGGCTGTAACTTCTTTACATAGGCTTCGCATCCCCAAACTTTAAGGAACGACAATCTAGGTTTCTTCCCAAACCATAATTCATACGGTGTCGTTTCAACGGATTTAGACGGTGCCCTATTTAAAGTGAATGCGGTTGTTTCTAATGCATAACCCCAAAATGATAGCGGTAAATCTGTAAGTGACATCATAGAACGAACCATATCTAAGAGAGTTCGATTACGACGTTCAGACACACAATTATGTTGTGGTGTTCCGGAGGTGTCAATCAGGAAAGTATTCGCATTTCTTCAAATGCTCACCAAACTCGTAACTTTGATAGTCACCTCCACGATCAGAACATAGAAATTTAATCTTCTTGTTACGTTGATTCTCTACCTCACTTTGAAACTCCTTAAACTTCTCGAAAGTTTCGATTTATGTTTCATGAAATAGATATACCCATATCTACTCAAGTCATCCATGAAGGTAAGAACATAACGATAACCACCGGCGATGCTACACTCATTGGACCACACACATCGGTATGTATGATTTCCAATAAGTCGTAGCTCGCTCCATCATACCGTAAAATGGAGTCTTAGTCATTTTTCCCATCGGACATGCTTCGCATCTTTCAAGTGATTCAAAATCAAGTGATTCAAGAAGTCCATCGAATGGAGTTTCTTCATACGCTTCACTCCAATGTGACCAAGACGACGATTGCCACATATAGGTCGAATTATCGCTGATTTCAAACGTTTAGCCTCAATGTTGTTGATATGTGTATTTCCACTATCGAGATTCAATAAGAATAGACCATCTATCAAAGGTGCATGTGCATAAAACATATTACTCATATAAATCGAACAACCATTATTCTCTGACTTAAACAAGTAACCGTCTCACAATAAACAAGATCCCGATATAATGTTCATGCTCAACACAAGCACTAAATAACAATTATTTAAGTATAAAACTAATCCCGATGGTAGATGAAGGGGTAGCGTGCGATCGCGATCACATCAACCTTTGATCCGTTTCCACGCTGCATCACCTCGTTCTTCGCTAGCTTCCGCTTATTTTGCAAAGACTTGTTTGAGTTACAAATATGAGCAACGAACCGATTATCAAATACCGTGCACTACTACGAGTACTAGTGAGATACACATCAATAACATGTATATCAGATATACCTTTCTTCTTGATGTTGGCGTTCTTTAGATCCGCCAAGTAATTTGGGCAATTCCGCTTCCAGTGACCTTCTCCCTTGCAGTAAAAGCACTCAGTATCAGGCTTGGGTCCAGCCTTGGTCTTCTTCGCCGGCGTGGTAACTTTCTTACCACCCTTCTTGAAGTGTCCCTTCTGCTTAGACTTGCCTTTCTTGAATTTGGTGGTCTTATTGACCAACAACACTTGGTACTCTTTCTTGATCTCCACTTCTGCAGACTATAACATAGCAAATAGTTCTGGCAACTCTTTGTTCATGTTCTGCATGTTGTAGTTCATCACAAAGTTCTTGTAACTTGGTGGTAGTGATTGGAGGACACGTAAATCCCCAAAGCATTAGGAATCACTATACCCAAGCTTTGAAGTTTGTTTGCGTGCCCAGACATCTTAAGCACATGCTCACTGACGGAGCTGCCCTCTTCCATCTTGAAGTTAAAGAACTTTTCAGAAGCCTCATAGCTTTCAATTGCCGCATGAGTCTCAAAAATCAATTTGAGATCCTCGACAATATCATATGGGTCTGAATTCTCAAACCTTTTCTGAAGCTCCGATTCCAAACCATACAAGATAGCACCTTTGAATATGGAGTATCGATTCTTTAGCGAGGTAAACATTCTTTACTTCATCGGCAGAATCAAAGCGGTGGGTCACCCAAATGCATCCAAAGACATAGGTCAAATTACCGGTGTGAGGACAATCCTCAAATTGCGGAACCAATCCATGAAGTTGCTTCCATTGTTTTTCAACTTTTCTTTCTCTAGGAGCATTAAAATTGATGGTAGGGGCTGCCATTGATCTACAAACATATTTGCAATAGTTTAGACTAAGTTTATGACAAATTGAGTTCAAATTAATTAAGTAATTAAACTAGGTGAACTCCCACTCAAAACAACATCCCTCACATTGTTTTAGTGATCACAGAACCAAATCCACTACATCAACACCGATCATCACGAGAGTTGATATAGTTTCAATGGCGAACAATCGTCATGTTCATCATATCTACTATATGATTCATGCTTTACCTTCGGTGATCCGTGTTTGAGACCATGTCGTACATGCTAGGCTTGTCAAGATCAAACCTTAGTTTCCGCATGAGCAAATCTGGCTTGCTCACGTTGTATACACTTGCGTAATCTAACACCCGATCATCACGTGGTGCTTCAAAACAACAAGCTTTAGCAACGGTGCTAACTAAGGGTGAACACTTTATGACTTGAAATTCATGTGCATGAGGATCATCTTATAATGCTACCGCTCTACTAAGCAATACAAGATGCATAAAGGATTAACATCACATGCAATTCAATAATATGTGATATGATATGGCCTTTCTTCTTTGTGCTTCCGATCTCCATCTTCAAGCACGAACATGATCTCCATCATCACCGGCATTGCATCAAGGTCAATGACGCTTCTCCATGGTTGTCGTCCACCGGCTTCAACTATTACAACTATTTTGAATAGACACGCGGGTCTTAACATAAATTAAAGACAACCATATGACTCCTGCCGGTTGCCAACTTACAATAAGGAACATTGCATACATCAAATATAATCACAATCATGGCCATATCACATCACTGCACACCCCTGCAAAACAAAGTTAGACGCCTCTACTTTCTTTGCATATTTTACGTGGTTTGGGGATTTCAATAAGTGTCGTTCTAACTTACGAACAAGAACCGCAACATTGATACTAGCATTGTTGATCACCCGTTGTAAATTGGATCTTAACTATGCTAGGAGAAACAGACACCCGCAAAGCCACTTATGCAATACAAGTTGCATGTCAAGCGTGGAGCAAGTCTCATGAACGATGTCATGTAAGGTTAGCCGGGCCTTCATCCCAACATACCGCAAGATGCAAAGTACACAAGAAGCAATCGACAATAAAAGCATCAACGCCCACAATGACCATTGTGTTCTACTCGTGCAACAGATCTACATATAGACACGGCTCGATACCCCGTAGGGGTTCGTAGCATGGAAAACAAAAAATTCTATCGCATACAAACAAACAAGCCAAGATCTATCTACTAGATTGTAGCAACGAGTCGATGGAATAACTTACCCTCGAAGATTCCAAAGTGTTTAACGAGAGCGATTCTCGTGGGTGATGTAGTCGCACTCTTCCCGATCTCAAGATCGTGTGACGATCCTTCCGCTGCCAAGTTCCTAAGCGCTCATAATCGGTCACACGCTTTCGACGAAGACCTTCCTCTCCCTTGTTCCAAAGAAGGCGGAGGTTGTAGCACTCTCCTCGCGATTCCTAAAGACTGTGGCGTGGTAGAAGTAGAGGAAGATCCGAGGACTTCGCCTTAAGCCGGAGCGAGTATGGTGGAGTATGAGAGAGAGCTATTAGTGGTCTAGAGATTAGACACACCAATTATAAGGCTCTAAACCGAAGGCTAGGGCAATTAGAAGCTCTAAACCAAAACGGCTCTAAACCGAGATTAGAGGATATGAACTTGTGTGTCTAGAGGAGGAGGCCCCCCTCCTTTTATAGGTGGAGGGGCGGCCAGGGAGGAGTCCTCCCAAGTCGGCCTTGGTTGGCCCGGCTTGGAGGACTCCCCAAGTCGGTTCCAATCACCTCTTGCTTGTTTCCCACAGTTTCTGTTTAGCCGCTTGACTTTTAAACGGCCATTTGACTTTTCTGTTTAGGATTCAATTTAATCCTTTATTTGGAACAGCAAGAACACTTAGTACATGATGCAATCATTCAATATGTAATGACACATTCATGTACCTCCCCAGTCTTGGACAATCCGAACCTTCTAGAACATTCAGATGAAAACACCTAATAATTCCCGAACTCAAACGGGACTTTCCTTATACGAATCTTATTCTCCTGACCATTCGGATCACCTCGTGATATCCGGATCCCATCCGAGACTCCGAACAACATTCGGTCTCTTTCTCATAATACCATAACTACTCAAACAACGTCGAATCCTTAAGTGTGTCTCCCTACGGTTCGTGAATTATGCGGACATGATCGAGACACTTCTCGAACAATAACCAATAGAGGAATCTGGAAATTCATATGGCTCCACATATTTCTCGATTACTTTGCGATCGAATGAACCACTTACATACGATACCAATTTCCCTTTGTCTCACGATAGTTTACTTATCCGAGGTTATGATCGTCGGTATCTCTGCATACCTAGTTCAACCTCGTTACCGATAAGTACTCTTTTCTCGTTCCCGTGATATGTGATCCCTTGTGAGCCAGTCACATGCTTGCAAGCTAATTGGATGACATTCCACCGAGAGGGCCCAGATTATATCTATCTGTCATATGGATGGACAAATCCCACTCTTGATCCATGTGTTTCAACCAATACTTTCCTAACACTCAATGCCACCTTTATAGCCACCCAGTTACGGTGTGGTGTTTGATGTCATCAAAGCATCCATCCGGTAAAGGTGATATGCATGATCTCATGGTCGAAGGAATTAGGTTACTATGTATCAGAAAGCATATAGCAATTGAACTATTGAAATGACTTGATCTTTATGCTACGCTTATCTATAGGAGTATGCCCACCATATCATTCTCCTAACGATATGATCTTGTTGTTGATAACATCTCAATGTTCATGATAGGGAAACCACAATCATTAATCAACCAACAAGTTAGTGAAGTATAGAGGCTATACTAGGGACTTCAAATTAAGTTTACAAATCACACAAGTATTAATATTTCCTTGTTAATACTATTATAGCATGAATGTAAACATTTATCATAAACACAAAGATATAATAATAACTATATTTATTATTGCCTCTAGGGCATATCTCAAACAGTCGGAAAACCTTCAAGATCAATACCACAAGAAGATATACGAGGGGAATCCGTTTTTGATGAACTAGAGCTTGTTATGAAGATAACCACAAGATCTAGAACCTCACATATACAAGATAAAAATGACAAACAAGAAAGATGATGGTAAGTATGCAAGATACGATCGAGTTACTCACTCGAGAGCCTCTCTTGATAGTATGGCTATCTATCCTAAACCATGTCTCTGAACTAACAACATGAGACCGGCAAAAGAGAAAACCTATAAAGATCACACCTTTTCCTTGAACACTCCACTTGAGCTTGATGTAGACTGTCTTTTCCTTCTCAAGATGGAACAAAGTTCTTGATTGCTCTTTCTCGCTCTCGCTTGATGAAGACTTGCAAATTTATCCTCCATACACCATGGGGAAACCTCTTCTTTGAACTTGTCTTCATCAATCCATGATCATCGAGGATGGAAAGCTTCAAGCATGTGATCTTCTAGATATGCGCAACTTGAACTTTCACATCATTTCTTCTTGAGTATTGATCTATCTTGAAACTTCTTTTTGCACTTCGACTTGATCAACCTCAAATCTTCTTCTTTCTTCAACATGATTCCAATAGGCCCATATTGCTCTTCATTTATTCAATTCTTCTACCTTGAAGCCAACACATGGTCCAAGCGACGCCAATGGACAATTCCTATAAGTGAAACTCAATTCAAACATTAGTCCATAGAGATTGTCATTAACTATCAAAACCATACATGGGGACACACATGCCCTTTCAAAAGTGATGCACATATGTGGATGAAGGATATCAGAGGAAGACATGATAGTGGGAAGATCAATAATGAGGGAGATAGGGATGTGACTATCCCACTCAAGATTACATTAGGGGGTGGGAGATGATGATTGAGGAAATCACGAGAATGTATATACACATAAGAAGCTGGACTTTAAGGAGAAGGAGGAGGGGAAACTGAAAATGTGATATATTGAAAATAACCAAGAATGAAAAATTATGGAGAATGGGGAGGTGGTGGATGTGTTAATGGACAATGAAGACACACTAGCCAGAATATCGGTAGGAAGTAATGTGGGGATGGAAGGAAAAATGAAGAGCCAATTGGAGGGAGTGGTGTTGGTGAACAACACAAATGGGATACTTCCAAAATAATCCAATGTGCAGATGATGGGAATAAGAATGAGAGAATCAATAACGAAAAATAAAAGGGGAGAAGATGAGCTGGGGATTGATGAGGAGACTAGTCCGAAGAAAAAACAAAGTGCAGATGAAGGACGAGAGTAATGATGGTAAAAAAATGCGAAGAAAGCGGGTCTAACATAATAGCTCAACAAGTCACATTGAATCTAGCAGGATGGATTGGAGGGGCCGGAGAACTACCCGGCCACTCGTGGGCTTCTGGCATTCCAGAAGCAGGAGTACCCCGATGTTCTGATCGTTCCAGAGTCTAAAATGGTAGAAGAAAAAATAGAGTGGCTAAGGTGGAAGTTTTGGGATCCCAATATGATTGATAAATTTGTGAATGGAAGAGTGGATGATTGGCGATGTTCTAGAAAAATGAGGTCAAGTTCAAGCTTGTTGGTTTTCTATCTAAATATCACATTGAAATAGAGATAACCGAACCTGATGGTTTTGTGTGGAGTTTTACTGGTATTTATGGAGAACCTAAAACCAAGCCACGATATAATACGTGGAAGCTACTTAGAACTTTAAAGCACAAGAACAATAAGCCTTGGATCTGTTCGGGCTATTTTAATGAGATACTACATTTATGGGAGAAGGAAGAAGGGGTACCAAAACCGTAAGCTCAGATGGATACATTAAAGCAGGCTCTGGAGGATTGTGAGATCGATGATCTTGGATATGTAGGTGATACTTTCACTTGGAGAAATAATAGTTACACAACAGAGAATTCCATGAGGGAAAGATTAGACAGAGCAGTGGCAACACGGTTGTGGAGGAAGAGAGTCCCAATTTTTTAGGTAGTGAATGGAGAGCATCCACATTCAAACCATCGACCTATGATCATTGATACAAATGGTGTCAAGAGGATAAGGCAAAGCTTTGCTTGGGGCTAGCTAAATGCCTTGGTTTGATGCAAGGTGGTTTGATGAGGAGGATTGTAGAGGTGTAACACCCTCAGAATCGGACCTATGCAAGTTTTAACGAAACCCACCAAACCCGCATAGAAACGATTCAAAGGTGCCCACCAGGCACTTTCGTGCGGGTGGAAAACAAAGTAATAACATTACACAACAGTCCTCGATGGGACCCACAGAACAGATATATATACAACACGACTCCATGAGTCAAGAATACAGATATAATGTACAAAGATCCAAATCACCTTGGAAATGATAGAGAGCCCGACTACGGACAAGATGCAAATGGGGCTAAGAGCCCTGAAGAATAACCAATGGCGTCCATAACCCTGCCCAGGCCAAGCCGGAAGGGTAACCTTGCTAACGGCGTCGATCTCAAAACCTGCTTAAACAAAAGGGGTGCCGACAAAGGGCAAAGGAAAAAGAGGCGTCGATCTTGAGGCGATGCAGCGAGACTAGAATTCGGCGGTCCTCGCCTACATAGGTATGGTGGACTGAGCGGTAGCGGCAACATGCACTAAACAACCTATAGAGACTCGATACAACTGGCGGTTATCAGAGAGGGGTAAGAAAGACCTATCCGGAAGCAACCTGAAGCTAACACCAAACAAACCCATCCCGGTGTCTCCCCCTCGAGACCAAACGAGGAAGTCAACCGAGGAACTCACACAGTTGGCAGTTTTATTTATTCAGTTATCGTTGGAGCAATTACTAGTCAAGTATAGATAATCATCCTGTTAAAATAAGCAGTGGGCACTTTTAGTTACCATCCCGTTATAGTTGCAACAATTACTAATCAGATACAGATAGCATGAGATAAATCCAAAACCCAGCAGTTGTTGGTACTTTTATTTAGCCATTCCGTTGTAGTTGCAATACTTACTAGTCAGATACAATTGTCGCAAGCGACAAACCAAACAAGCAATTGTGGGCAGTTTTAGTTAGCCATTCCATTATAGTGAAGCTGATTACTAGTCATTATAAAGTCAAATTTATAGCACTACTTTAGTTATGCTTGTCTATGGTCGAATCTTGTGCTCCAAGTCGTCCATAACCATGGACACGGCTTTGAAAGTTTTAACCCGGCGGGTGCACAAATAGCAACACACACTCGATCAACCTCGGAAAAACCAAATCAAAACCCAACGAGGCCTTCACGACAAAGCAATCACAGATTCAGAAATATTTCAGGCCACCCATTGAGTAGACCCATAGCAGTAAGCTAGCTCGAGACGGACTCAAGGTTTGCGTCAATGGTCATGTATTTGGGAACCCGAAAGTGGCTGGGCTTGTCGATACATGCGAAAACATTCCGCTTACCTAAACGATGCAGGTGCTCCTCGCACAATCATAAATAAAAGCAGAGCATGGCATAAGTACAGGATCGTAAATAAAACCTCAAACTAGTTTGTGGCCCCAAGCAAATAAGATGAATCAAGCTCGCTCGGGGTCCCATAATCCTCCCGGATGTGGATAGCGCGATAAATCAAGGAACAGGTATCAAGTACTCGGGGTCCTACGGGAAACAAGTGGGCGTTCGGAAACCAAATATTATCTATCACCCACCGATGCCTCTGCTTACTTCAATTTTAGTTGTTAAACATGAATTAAAGTGAACGATAAGTAAAACTATGATCATCTCCGACATCAACATGCGGCAATACATCAACAATCGTGGCCTTTGACGATAGCGACACTTGAGCAAGCGACTAAGGCAGCAAGTCCAACTATCTACCAAACAATAGGTAATAGGATGTGTCCAAGGCAATATGAGGTCAGGGAATATCCAGAGCGAAGCTGGAGCATCGCAACACAGATAGCAATAGATCATCAGGAGGGAATAAATACTATAAAAGTAAGATGGGTAGAAAGGGGGAGATGCTCACCTGGAAACATTGCCGAAGGCTCAACCGAAGGTCGGGGCGAAGCTCACATCAACTCAACGGCCTTATCCGCGAAGAAGCAAAACACTAGAAGAACACCGGATGCAATATTTAATTCAACGGCAGAAGAACGGGCATGATGCATGTATGGTGTATGGCATGGCAAGGTGCGATGCAATTAGGTCATATTAAGCGGAACTGGGGTCCCGATAATTAAATATATGGTTCTAGTTGTTTAGATACCCCGCAATTTAAATGTTGTTATATCAGGGTAAGATAAGTTATCGGTTCGCTACACAATTTAAATGAGGCCAATATGAGACTAGATTTGCCCGCATATGGGCCCCATATTTAATTATACGATGAATCGGCATAATGCCCCCAAACCCACAACATGCATGCAAGTATGACAATTTAATATGCAACAATTTAATATTACATTTATAAAATAGGGCTCGAGGAAAAGGGTCACACATTAGGGTTCGACGATCTTGGGGTTCCGGGGGTTCGGGGTAGGTCTCAGGGTCCAGGGTTCGACGGGTTCGGTCTCGGCGGGCTCGTTCTCGGATAGCGGAGGTAGGTCTTGTCGCATCCGTGGTCTTCGGCCCGTGTAAACGGTCATGGCGTTCGGGACGAAGTACTTGTCGTACCGGTGGCGATCTTGGCGTTCTTCAGGTTCGGGTGCGGTTCTCGGCGAACTGGTCGGTTCCCTGTCGGAGGCCTTGGCGCGGATCGGTCTTGATTCGGCCTCGGGTCTTGGGGTTCGCGTCGTGTGGCGATCTTGTCGTTCCGTGGGCGTTCTCGGTCGATGGCGAACTTGGCGTCTGGGGTTTTCGGAGATCTTGGCGGCAGACGCAGGATCGCCTTCGGATCCGTGGGTCTCGGCGTCCGTAGCTCTTGGTGCGTTGTGTGAGGAACGGACTCATCATTTTGTGCGCCGCGGGATACCACCATGGCACATTGATGAACACCTTCTTGGCGACGAATTCTGGGTAGTTGTCTGAAGCGGCGAGCGGCGCTGGCGGGATCGCGGTGCTTGCCGAGCATGGGTGGCGAAGTTCTTGAGGTCGGTGACTGCACCATGGAGCGAATGCCGCTGGGCGAAGTCGAGCTGCTCGCGGATGCGCGCTCGAGGCTGGATCGCCACTTGTGGAACCGCTCCGCTTCGTCGTCGCCGAAGGCCTTCTCGGAGAGGTCCTTGTCACAGGACTCGTTGAATACGTTGTAGCAGACGGGGTGTCCCTCGATGCGCTGCGGTAGAAGACGACGCTCTCCAGCTCCGGCACGCGAGGTCGGCGCCGAGGAGCGTCGATGCAGCTCTTGCGCCACAACGCCACCACGAGCATCGACATGGCCTCCTTGACCTTGAACTTCGCGCGGAGGAACTTGAGGACCATGGTGTCCGGTCGCTCGTCATTGCCGGACAGGGAACGCCAGATCAACTCCTCCTTGGGCTCGGCGGCGAGAGCGTTAGGCGGGCTCTGGCGCGGCTGCGGAGGGCGAAGGAGGAGGCCGGGCTGGCGGCACGCTTCTGGCAGAGGGCGGCGGCGGGCTCGCTTCGGGGTGGAGGCAGCGGGCGCCAGGAAGCGGGAGGCGGGCGGGAGAGGTCGCGCCCGGCTTGGCAGTGGCGGATCGGGCGGAGGCAGGATGGTGGCGGTCGGAGGCGACGGGGGGGGGGCCAGGCGGCCGACGGAGGACGCTACACGGGGGTCCGGGAGGAGGAGCGGAAGAGGTCGGGCGGTCGCGCTTGAGAGCATCGGGGAGGCGGGGGTGGCGGCAGCGGCAGCGCCGAGAGGAGAGGGAGGAAGAGGTGGGCGTGTGCATCTTGCGTTGGGGTGGGCCAGGGCATAACCAGGGGATCTGGCGGAGGGGAGCGTCACGGGCATCGTGTTGCGAGAGGCTCTCGGCGTTTGACCCGGGGTGGGGTGGTGTTGGCGGTGGGACCAAGCGGGGATAGGTGGGGCTAAGCGTCTGTGGTGGGGTGTCGTGTGTGCGTCTGCGCTCTTGTGTGTGTTGTCTTCAGCTGGGAGGTGGCGGTGAGGTGGAGAGTGGGGTGAGAGCTAGGGTTAGGTTTGGGTTTGACTAGATTAGGGTTTGTGGTTGGTCTAGGCGTGTCTAGTTTGGGCGGGTAGTAGGCTGCCAATTTGGGCCCTTTGGGCTGGCGGTGGCGGCCTCCCGATAAAAAATATTTGATCATTTTTATAAAACAAAACGTTTTGAAATATAGTTTTAGATAAAATACAAGATCCAGAAAAGACCGAGGTTTTGCATTTGAATAAAGAGAGGGACGTTTGTAAAAATGAAAAAGGGGTTTTATTAAAATAGTTTTAGATTAATATATGCATGTTGATGACGATGCTCAAATGCAAGGTGGCATGATGACATGAGCATGCGGTCACGATGATGCAATGCACAAAAACAACGCGATTTTCTAGTAGTGGTTTTGCGGGATGCCACAAGAGGTATAGTAGAGAACAAGTGGAAGGGGGAGGTTGAACAATACAATGGTGTGACAGTGGTAGTGAGAGGGGAGTTAGGAGAGCTAGTGGAATGAAATAAAAATATTTTAGGCGATTTGGAGAAAAGTATAAAAAATAAAAAAGAAGTTGGAGGTGTGGAGAAGGAAGGAAATTGGAAGTGAGCAATCAATAAATGAAGATATGTTTCGATTTAAACTTAGTATATTGGCATATTAGCAATAGATATATTGGAAGCAAAGATCCAACACGCATTCGATGAAAGGGCCAAACTCGCTAATAGTTGGTCATGGCAGGAATAAAAGGTATCTTGTACCTCAAGATTCGAAGCAACAATTTATCTAGTTTTATAAATAAAACCATAAAGCATGGTTCAACAATTCTTGTGATCCAATAGGAAAAATTAGGTTGAGGACGTATCTGGTTTCTAAGAAGTGATAGTCGCGCAAGAAAAAAATGGAGAAATGGAAACAAATTGAGTTGCTGCATGTATGAATTAAACTTGAACCTATTCCTATCTTGAAGCTGCCATCCAAAATAAGGAGTTGTCTTACCTATCTTGAAGCGTACTTAGAAGCCTCCAAAGGGGATAATTTCATAGGGTTTTTCATATGGTTTCAATCCTCGGGTGTTTTCAAAGGAATGCCTTTAGACCATTGTTGGGTAAAACGGACACACTAGCCTTAGATTAGCATACTCTTAACATGATCTAAGAAAATACATAGAAAATATAATGTATTACTATGACACAACTATGTACTAACTAATGGATCGTTGCTCGTGTCAAAATAAAACATATTACTCAAAAATATATGGAGTAACAACACAATTCTGAGCTCTCTCTTAGGCTGAGATATTATCTCTCCTTGGGAGAGAAGATCTTCCTTATGTTGAGTAAGTGTGATTCCTAGAAAGAGGTGTTCTAAAAATAACAGTTACAAATCAAGACACAAATACTACAATCCTTTTATGTGAAAAGCCCTCAACTCGAGGGGAAAACGCCAGCTGAAGCCACCCAACTCTTTTTCACTATTATCAACTATATGATGCAACAAATTCTTCTCTAGAGCACACTAGGAATCTCATACACCAGAATATCATGGATCTTGGATGCAACGACAATGTTTAGACAGAAAAGATAGAGAATGGAACAATCTCACCAAAGATGGGGTATTACACCTTGATGAGCCAAGGTAGTGGATCTAGACTTCACAATCTTATGGGCGACGCCCATGCTTGGAGACACTAACATGTGTGAGATATGTTTTATTTGTGATATCTTCTATCACCAAAATCAATCTCAATTAATCGGATAAGATTAAATATTATTTCACACCAAAGAGTTTAAAAAATAAATACCAGGGTGTGAGATGCACATAAACATTGCAAAGTTAAGGTTTATCATGATTACTTATAAATCATTTGTTTTCGCTCTCACACATCACCATTTTTATTGATTGGGTATGGTATAAAATATAATTTTGAGAGAAAAAATAGAATTAGATTAATAATTGTGAACAGAAAAGTAGGTAGGAAATCTCGTAAATACATACCCATTATCCGCAGCAAAAAATCCTTGCTAAATTGTCCTTTTAGGCCCGTAAACATGTGTCAAGGTTCATTGTTGCCATTAATTAGTTTCGTCCGGCTAGTGTCACATAAATCAAACTCCCTATCTTCCACAAGTAATGTCGATTATGAAAGTAAATGAGCATTTTGAGTTAAATATTGAGTTGAATGTTAGTCTTAGGGAAACCATTGGATGTGAGCTAAATCTTGAGTAAATGAACATTATGAACTTATTTTTTATTTTAGGCCTCTTTATATTGAATCAAAGTCAACTGATGGAAAGAGGCTAGATAATATATTTCAACACTGTCACTCACATATTTTTTTTCCATTTAAAGCCTTCGCTTGGGTTTCACTATTTCATTGCCCCTCACGTCAGGCTATTTACTCCCCAGTCTTAGATTAGACGAATGCCGCATAATCCTTTTTAATACTAGGTTAGTAGAGTCCTAAACTTGAGATCTGTTGGCTCTCATATAGAATTAATACCCTAACCAATTGACCAAGTTCGAATAGATGGAAATGTTTATCTAAATATTTCAACGCTTTGTTGGTTGATGTAATATATCTGGTTACTTGATAAAACTTGGGGCATATGCCGATAAACTTATCTAGGTTGATAGTGGAAGGCCTCATTCTTCTCTTCTTTCTTCTCTCTCTCCTTGCTACAGTACTTTGAGAGCTCTCTCGCCTTCTTCGGGCCAAACTGAGGCCTCTCTCGGCGGCGCTGCCGTCGAGGGATGGCTGGGTAAGGTGTCGGCAATAGTTGTAGGTTTTTTAGGTTTAGGTGTTTCCCCTTATGGGTGTTTTGGAGCTGGTCCTAGGATCTACGCGGCCAGATCTTGGGTGTAGGACTCCTCCCCTTGCTATTGTTGCTCCATCGGTCGGAGTGCAACAGTGAAGGAGTGGTCCGTCTCATAAATAAGGTAGGGTTGTCGTCCTTCATTGGTGTTGTGTCTTGCAGGCGGCACTTTCCTAACAGCCTTGAAGGCAAGGGGGAGGGGGTGGGGAGCTTCTTCCTGAGGTGCTCTGTTGGTATGCTTCTCCTAGCCGGCCGTGGAGGCGAGGTGGGGATGCGTGGCGGAGTGCCTTCCGGTGGTGTGTTGGCTTCTTCAGTTTTCTGCAGATCTTTGTGCTTCTACTCCCTCTGGCCGTTCGTGGAGGCGAGTGGAGGCTGAGTGGAGAGGATTTGATCTGCAGCGGCTGGAGGAGCCCGTGTTTTCTACTGCAACCCGATGATCTTCATCACGCGGAGGCCGATGCTTGCTGATGCGTTCTCTGGCTGAGATGGCAACCATGGTTGATGCCAACAAGGGCATCTCTTCAACCTCTAAGAAGGAGGCCTTTCTCAGGTGCTGCGATGGCGCGTTGCCCCCTCTCTCTCTCTCCCAAGTGGTCGCGTCCCCGGCGATAGAAATGGTGGCCGTCGATGGTCTCGTGTTAGCAGCGGTGGAGAAGAGGAAGAGGGACCTGATTGCTTTTTTAACTTTTCCCTAGAGTCCTATGTGTAATTTGCTGAGGCTTTCCTGTAATTTCTTTTTTTACAGGGCCTTGGTACCCGTTTGTAACCCACCGACAGTATTAATGAATCAGCTCTAGGCCCTTCTGGGCCTTCCCGTTAAAAAAAAGAACTTGATAAAACTTGGTTAAAAAACTATGGATGCTTATGCCGTCAGATAAAAAAGTTTGTGACACGGACGCGACGACCGCCGTACATAGGTGCCTGCCGCATTGCAGCCAGCCAGCTTGCCAGTGTGCCAAGCATCCGTTCAGATGGACCCATCGCATCAATTTATTGAGCTGGACCGCGCGTCTTTTTTTCAGTCCACTTTATTTACTCCTGTACGGAAGTGCTTTTGCATTTGCAGCCAACGAACTCAGTTCACATGCGTGATTCACATTCGATTGCCCAACTTGCTAGCAGCCTTTTATCCACCGCTCACTTGAGCTGCCTCCGTCTGCCCCCACGACCACCGGAGAACTCTCGAGAAAACAAGCAAACCAAGCATGTCTGACGACGATGCCGCGGGCAGCCCGCAGCAGAGCCTGAGCGGATTCAGCTCCCTCTTCTCCATCTCCAGCACCACCCCTCATCCACATCCACCTGCCGCACATCCTCACCGCCTGGACCTGCCCTGCCTTTCCCTCAGCATCGGCACCGGCACCGCTGCCGGCGCCGCCGAGGTGGACCAGGCCAGCAGCGACGAGGACCAGCGCAGAGTCCGGATGATGAAGAACAGGGAGTCGGCGCTGCGCTCCAGGGCCAGGAAGAGGGCCTACGTGCAGGAGCTGGAGAAGGAGGTCCGCCGCCTCCTCGACGACAACCTCAAGCTCAAGAGGCAGTGCAAACAGGTACCACCACTGCTACTGCTTAATTCGTCTTCCATCTCTGTCTGATACATAGAGCTACCTGGCTTGCTTGCTTCTCTGCGGTTTACTTAGGGAGTGTACTCTGCTCGACCTTTGATTCTTATTCAGCTGAAAACGGAGATGGCCGCGCTCATCGAGCAACAGCAGCAGCCAACCAGCAACATGCAGCAGCGCGGCAGCAGTCCACGCGCAGGAACCTCCTCCTCCACTCGGTTCTAGGCGACTGCATTTGTCTGCTCCTCCACTCACTTCTACTCCCTCCGTTTAGAAATATGAGATGTTTTAGGTTTGTGAAGGAGATGTATCTAGACATGTTTTAGTGTATAGATTCATTATCTATACACTAAAACATGTATCTATACACTAAAACATGTCTAGATACATCTCCTTCACAAACCTAAAACATCTCATATTTCTAAACGGAGGGAGTAGCAGATTAGTTCCACCTTAGCTTTTTTTAATGAGTTCCACCTTAGTTAGTGCACCATTAATTATCGATCTAGAGGAACTTACTACTGCGTGTACCATTTAGTACACTAATTCTATGCCAAGTATACCCCACGTGTGTATTGAATTGGACCACTGTTTTTCGTCTCACCATGCCCCTTTTTTGATAAACGGAATTATTTATTTCTTCAAAACGTCGCACAATGTGATATAGACACAAGGAATTCACACCGGACCATTGAATAATTAGGATGCACATACCCATCAAGCTGCTCATAGTGATAGTATCATATTATTTGTGTCATGCATATGATACTAGTGTATGATACTATCTTTATAGTGCATGGTATCGTATGATAATATAATATTAGTACTATATTAATGTTTTGTAGAATCTTGATACAAAATTGTGTACAAGATTTATTTATATGAGGATTTTCTAGTTTTACGTGTTATGATACGGTATCTATCTATGATACTCTAACCGTCTCTTTTTTATTAATTGTTATGCTACATCAGATTTTTATCAACATGGTATGCATGATACTAGCTATAATACTTTCACTAGGACCAGCCTCGTAGCCCTGTCGTGGATGCTTGGCCTTGGCCATCATGTGGCACATGTGTCGAACTTGCATTGGGGAAAATGATGTTTGGTACTTTAATCACTTTAACAAGATACTAGTCTTACTTCCAGGTCAGTTGTGCTTTAGGATTTGTTCTTAGCATTTTTAAAATTCCATTGATCTATTAAAAATCATCAATAATAATACAAAGCGACTCAAAAGTAATAAAAATAATAAAAAATACAAATAGGTTATTGGACCACCTAGGGATGACTACAACCACTAGCACGGCCGAAGACGCGCCGCCATCCTCGTCCCGCCATCAACGGAGCCGGGCAAACCTTTTTATAATAGACAAACATGAGGTCATCGTGCTATAAAAGACCAGCGCACCAGAGCAACAACCATCGCCAAAGATGATAACCGTATATCAAAAAAACTAACCTAAAATTGCACCAACTAACACGAAAATAGACTGTATCCTAGGATATCCTCCGCACAAATGACTCCATGCACCCCACTGTCGGCGCTAGGTGTACCATCGGAGCAAGGAATGAGCGAGGAGAAACTTATTCTGAATATAGGACATAGCCTCCGCCTCAACATTTCAAAGAAGACACTGGAAAACAGGCTAAACAAAAAACAGAAAACCTTCTATCGGCGAGAGGCCGTGGTCCACCACATCTCCAATGTCCTAGGGCCTTCGGAGGCAGAGCGGATCGGTGACATCGTCGACGAGGGGGTGGAACCCTACCTGGGTTTTGTAGGGGTTCGTAGCATGGAAAACAAAAATTTTCTATCGCATACAAACAAACAAGCCAAGATCTATCTACTAGATTGTAGCAACGAGTCGATGGAATAACTTACCCTCGAAGATTCCAAAGTGTTTAACGAGAGCGGATTCTCGTGGGTGATGTAGTCGTACTCTTTCCGATCTCAAGATCGTGTGGACGATCCTTCCGGCCTGCGTTAAGGCGCTTCATGATCGGTCATGCGTTCGATTTTCGACGAAGACCTTCCTCTCCCTTGTTCCAAAGAAAATGGAGGTTGTAGCACTCTCCTCGCGATTCCTGGCAAGGCGTGGTGCAGGAAGTAGAGGAGATCCATGAGCTTCGCCTTGGCCGGGCGAGTATGGTGGATTATGAGAGAGGGCTATTAGTGGTCTAGAGATTAGACACACCAATTAGAAGGCTCTAAACCGCAGCTAAAGCAATTAGAAGCTCTAAACCAAAAGCGGCTCTAAACCGAGATTAGAGGTGGAAACTTGTGTGTCTAGGAGGCCAGCCCCTCCTTATATAGGTGGAGGGCCTTGGCGCCAGGAAGGGAGTAAGTCCCTCAACTCGGCGTGAAGGGAGCCTGGAGGAGTCCAACTCCTCCTCGGTTGGTTCCAACTCCTCTTGCTTGTTTCCCAGTTTCTGTTCCCAGTTTCTGTTTTAGCCGCTTGACTTTCAAACGGCAATTTGACTTTCATGTTTTGGAACAACAAGAACACTTAGTACATGATGCAATCATTCAATGACACACTCATGTACCCTTCCCCTCGAGTCTTGGGACAATCCGAACCTTCTAGAACATTCCGATGAAAACACGGAATCATTCCCGAACTTCGAAATGGGACTTTCCTTATATGAATCTTATTCTCCGGACCATTCCGGATCACCTCGTGATATCCCGGATCCCATCCGAGACTCCGAACAACATTCGGTCTCTTTCTCATAATACCATAACTACTCAAAACAACGTCGAATCCTTAAGTGTGTCTCCCTACGGTTCGTGAATTATGCGGACATGATCGAGACACTTCTCCGAACAATAACCAATAGAGGAATCTGGAAATTCATATGGCTCCCATATATTTCTACGATTACTTTGCGATCGAATGAACCACTTACATACGATACCAATTTCCCTTTGTCAAACGATAGTTTACTTATCCGAGGTTATGATCGTCGGTATCTCTGCATACCTAGTTCAACCTCGTTACCGATAAGTACTCTTTTCTCGTTCCCGTGATATGTGATCCCTTGTGACCAAGTCACATGCTTGCAATCCAATTGGATGACATTCCACCGAGAGGGCCCAGAGTATATCTATCCGTCATGTGGATGGACAAATCCCACTCTTGATCCATGTGTTTCAACCAATACTTTCCGAACACTTAATGCCACCTTTATAGCCACCCAGTTACGGTGTGGTGTTTGATGTTATCATAGCATCCATCCGGTAAAGGTGATATGCATGATATCATGGTCGAAGGAATTAGGTTACTATGTATCAGAAAGCATATAGCAATTGAACTATTGAAATGACTTGATCTTTATGCTACGCTTATCAATAGGAGTATGTCCACCATATCATTCTCCTAACGATATGATCTTGTTGTTGATAACATCTCAATGTTCATGATATGGAAACCACAATCATTTAATCAACCAACAAGCTAGTGAAGTATAGAGGCTATACCAGGGACTTCAATTTAAGTTTACAATTCACACAAGTATTAATGTTTCCTTGTTAATACTATTATAGCATGAATATAAACATTTATTATAAACACAAAGATATAATAATAACTATATTTATTATTGCCTCTAGGGCATATCTCCAACCGTCTCCCACTTGCACTAGAGTCATCTAATCTAGATTACATGGTAATATACTGAACACCCATGGCAGTTTGGTGTTGGTCATGTTTTGCCCTCGGGAGAGGTTTAGTCAACGGATCCGCCACATTCAGATCTGTGTGTACTTTGCAAATCTTTATATCCCCATCCACGGATATGTTCTCGAATAGCGTGAAAGCGCGACTTGATATGCTTGACTTCTTGTGTGACCTTGGTTCTTGCGCATTGGCTATGGCGCCCATGTTATCACAGATGATAGACATTGGGTCCAGCACTTGGAACCACACCCGACTCAGAATGAAATCTTTCATCCATATCGCTTCTTGTGAAGCCTCCGGAAGCGACCATGTATTCCGATTCGTTGAAGATCTCGCCACAACGCTTTGATTTGCACTCCTCCATTCTTGCACCATTCAAAATAAATCGTGCCAGTTGTGATTTAGAATCATACGGATCGGTGTTCCAACTAGCATCGGTGTAACCATTAACAACCAGTCGCTCATCACCTCCATAAGAAAGAACCATATCCTTAGTTCTTCTCAAGTACTTAAGGATGTTTTTGACTGTCAATGATCCACTCGATCACTTTGATATCTGCTAGTTAAACTAACGGCATATGCAATATCGGGTCTAGTACATGGCATACATTAGAGATCCTATGGGTGAGGCATAGGGAGTCTTACTCATCCTTTCTCTATCTTCTGTTGACGTCGGACTTTGAGTTTTACTCAAGGTCGTATTGGGCAACATGGGCAAGAATCCTTTCTTGCTTTCTTCCATTCCAAACCTCTTTAGAACTTTGTCCAAATATGTACTCTGTGACAATGATATTTGGCGTTCGATCTATCTCTATAAATCTTTATGCCTAATATGTAAGTCGCTTAGCCAAGATCCTTCATTGAAAAACTATTATTCAAATATTCCTTGACACTATTAAGAAGGTCTACATCATTCCCAATCAACAATATGTCATCCACATATAGTATTAAGAATGCTCTGAGCTCCCACTCACTTTCTTGTAAATACAAGCTTCTCCATAAGTTTGTATAAAACCAAAACTTTTGATTACCTTATCAAAGCGTTGATTCCAACTTCGGGATGCTTGCTTCAATCCATAGATGGACCTTTGAAGTTTGCATACCTTGTTAGCATCTTTAGGATCGACAAAACCTTTGGGTTGCATCATATACAACTCTTCATCAATATCTCCATTGAGGAATCTTTGTTTTGACATCCATCGCCATATCTCATAATCATAATATGCGGATTGCTAACATAATCCTCACAGACTTTAAGCTCTTGGTGAGAAAGTCTCATCGTAGTCAACTCCTTGAATTTGTCAAACCCTTTTGCGACAAGTCGAGCTTTATAGACAGTAACATTACCATTAACATCTGTTTTCTTCTTGAAGATCCATTTATTCTCGACAACCTTCAGGCCATCCGGTAAGTCCACCAAAGTCCATACTTGGTTTTCGTACATGGATCCAATCTCGGATTTCATGGCTTCTTGCCATTTATTGGAATCTGGGCTCATCATCGCTTCCTCATATGTCTCGGGGTCATCGGTGTTGTCCACCAACATGACACTCAGAATTGAATCATACCAATGGAGGTAGTACGAGTTCTCGTTGACCTCCGAGGCTCTGTAGTAACTTCAACCAAAGTTTTATGATCATCATCATTAGCTTCCTCTCTAATTGGTGCAGGCACCACAAGAACTTCTTCCGGTGCTGCGCTACTCGCAATTTCGAGAGAAGGTTCGACAACCTCGTCGAGTTCTACTTTCCTTCGATCACTTCTTTCGGAGAAATTCCTTCTCTAGAAAGGATCCATTCTTAACAGCGAAGATTTTGCCTTCGGATCTATGATAGAAGGTATACCCAATAGTTTCCTTGGGTATCCTATGAAGACGCATTTTTCCGCTTTGGGTTCAAGCTTGTCCTACTGTAACTTCTTTACATAGGCTTCGCATCCCCAAACTTTAAGGAGCGACAATTTAGGTTTCTTCCCAAACCATAATTCATACGGTGTCGTTTCAGCGGATTTAGACGGTGCCCTATTTAAAGTGAATGCGGTTGTTTCTAATGCCTAACCCCAAAATGATAGCGGTAAATCATAAGTGACATCATAGAGCGAACCATATCTAAGAGAGTTCGATTCTGACGTTCGGACACACCATTACTGTTGTGGTGTTCCGGCGGTGTCAATTGTGAAAGTATTCGCACTTCTTTAAATGCTCGCCAAACTCGTAACAGATATTCACCTCCACGATCGAGCGTAGAAATTTAATCTTCTTGTTACGTTGATTCTCTACCTCACTTTGAAACTCCTTAAACTTCTCGAAAGTTTCGGACTTGTGTTTCATGAAATAGATATACCCATATCTACTCAAGTCATCTGTGAAGGTAAGAACATAATGATAACCACCGCGCGATGCTACACTCATTGGTCCACACACATCGGTATGTATGATTTCCAATAAGTCCGTAGCTCGCTCCATCATACCAGAAAATGGAGTCTTAGTCATTTTTCCCATCAGACATGCTTCGCATCTTTCAAGTGATTCAAAATCAAGTGGTTCAAGAAGTCCATCGGAATGGAGTTTCTTCATATGCTTCACTCCAATGTGACCAAGGCAGCGATTGCCACATATAGGTCGAATTATCGCTGATTTTAAGCGTTTAGCCTCAATATTGTTGATATGTGTATTTCCACTATCGAGATTCAATAAGAATAGACCATCTATCAAAGGTGCATGTCGTAAAACATATTACTCATATAAATCGAACAACCATTATTCTCGACTTAAACAAGTAACCGTCTACAATAAACAAGATCCCGATATAATGTTCATGCTCAACGCAAGCACTAAATAACAATTATTTAAGTATAAAACTAATCCGATGGTAGATGAAGAGGTAGCGTGCCGAGCGATCACATCAACCTTTGATCCGTTTCCAGCGCATCGTCACCTCGTTCTTCGCTAGCTTCCGTTTATTCTGCGACTTTGTTTGAGTTACAAATATGAGCAACCTAACGATCAAATACCGAGGAACTACTACAGTACTAGTGAGATACACATCAATAACATGTATATCGGATATACCTTTCTTCTTGATGTTGCCGTTCTTGAATCCAAGTACTTTGGGCAATTCCGCTTCGATGACCTTCTCCCTTGCGGTAAAAGCACTCGGTTTAGCTTTGGTCCACCTTGGTTTTCTTCGTCGGCGTGGTAACTTTCTTACCACCCTTCTTGAAGTGTCCCTTTGCTTAGACTTGCCTTTCTTGAGTTTGGTGGTCTTATTGACCATCAACACTTGGTGCTCTTTCTTGATCTCCACTTGCAGACTTTAACATAGCAGTTACAGCAACTCTTTGTTCATGTTACGCATGTTGTAGTTCATCACAAAGTTCCTGTAACTTGGTGGTGGTGGAGGAGCGGTAAATCCCCAAAGCATTAGGAATCACTATACCCAAGCTTTGAAGTTTGTTTGCGTGCCCGGACATCTTAAGCACATGCTCACTTGAGCTGCCCTCTTCCATCTTGCAGTTAAAGAACTTTTGAAACTCATAGCTTTCAATTGCGCATGAGTCTCAAAAATCAATTTGAGATCCTCGACAATATCATATGGGTCGACTCTTCAAACCTTTTACGAAGCTCGATTCTAAACCATACAAGATAGCACACTGAACTATGGATCTTGATTCTTAGGCGAGGTAAACATTCTTTACTTCATCGGAAGCATCATTCAGTGGGTCACCCAAGTGCATCCGACACATAGGTCAAATTACCGGTGTGAGGACAATCCTCAAATTGCGGAACCAATCCATGAAGTTGCTTCCATTGTTTTCAACTTTTCTTTCTCTAGGAGCATTAAAATTGATGGTAGGGCTGCCATTGATCTACAACATATTTGCAATAGTTTAGACTAAGTTTATGACAAATTGAGTTCAAATTAATTAATGAAATTAAACTAGGTGAACTCCCTCAAAACAATATCCCTCACATTGTTTTAGTGATCACACGAACCAAATCCACCACATCAACACCGATCATCACGAGAGTTGATATAGTTTCAATGGCGAACAATCGTCATGTTCATCATATCTACTATATGATTCATGCTTTACCTTTTCGGTGATCCGTGTTCCGAGACCATGTCTGTACAGGCTAGGCTCGTCAAGATCAAACCTTAGTTTCCGCATGAGCAAATCTGGCTTGCTCACGTTGTATACACTTGCGAATCTAACACACCCGATCATCACGTGGTGCTTGAAACAACAAGCTTTAGCAGCGGTGCTAACTAAGGATGAACACTATATGATTTGAAATTCATGTGCATGAGGGATCATCTTATAATGCTACCGTCTACTAAGCAATACAAGATGCATAAAGGATTAACATCACATGCAATTCATAATGTGTGATATGATATGGCCTTTCTTCTTTGTGCTTCGATCTCCATCTTCAAGCGAACATGATCTCCATCATCACCGGCATTGCATCAAGGTCAATGACGCTTCACCATGGTTGTCGTCCACGGCTTCAACTATTACAACTACTTTGAATAGACACGCGGGTCTTAACATAAATTAAAGACAACCATATGGCTCCACGCGGTTGCCAACTTACAATAAGGAACATTGCATACATCAAATATAATCACAATCATGGCCATATCACATCCGCACACCCACCGCAAAACAAAGTTAGACGCCTCTACTTTCTTTGCATATTTTACGTGGTTTGGGGCTTTCAATAAGTGTCGTTCTAACTTACGAACAAGAACCACAACATTGATACTAGCATTGTTGATTACCGTTGTAAATTGGATCTTAACTATGCTAGGAGAAAGCAGGCCCATAAAGCCACTTATGCAATACAAGTTGCATGTCAGCGTGGAGCAAGTCTCATGAGCGATGTCATGTAAGGTTAGCCCGGGCGCTTCATCCCAACATACATAAGATGCAAAGTACACAAAAGCAATCTACAATAAAAGCATCAACGCCCACAATGACCATTGTGTTCTACTCGTGAATGATCTACATATAGACCACGGTGATACCCTTTGTGGGGTTCGTAGCATGGAAAACAAAAATTTTCTATCGCATACAAACAAACAAGCCAAGATCTATCTACTAGATTGTAGCAGTCGATGGAATAACTTACCCTCGAAGATTCCAAAGTGTTTAACGAGGCGGATTCTCGTGGGTGATGTAGTCGTACTCTTTCCGATCTCAAGATCGTGTGGACGATCCTTCGTGGCTGCGTTCGGCGCTTCCATGATCGGTCACCGTTCGGTACTCGACGAAGACCTTCCTCTCCTTGTTCAATGACGCGGAGGTTGTAGCACTCTCGTCTCCTCGGTCTGCAGGAAGTAGAGGGGAGATCCATGAGGCCTTAATGGCGAGTATGGTGGATTATGAGAGGGCTATTAGTGGTCTAGAGATTAGACACACCAATTAGAAGGCTCTAAACCGAGGCTAAAGCAATTAGAAGCTCTAAACCAAAGCGGCTCTAAACACGAGATTAGAGGTGGAAACTTGTGTGTCTAGGAGGAGCCACCTCCTCCTCCTTATAGGTGGAGGGGCCTTGGCGCGCCAGGAGGGAGGAGTCCCTCCCAACCTAGGGCTGGGCGGCTGGAGGTCAACTCCTCCTCGGGTTGGTTCAACTCCTCTTGCTTGTTTCCCAGTTTCTGTTTTCACAGTTTCTGTTTTAGCCGTTTGACTTTCAAGCGGCAATTTGACTTTCATGTTTTGGAACAGCAAGAACACTTAGTACATGATGCAATCATTCAATGACACACTCATGTACCCTTCCCCGGTCTTGGGACAATCAAAACCTTCTAGAACATTCAGGAAAACACAGGAATCATTCCCGAACTCCGAAGCGGGACTTTCCTTATATGAATCTTATTCTCGGACCATTCGGATCACCTCGTGATATCCGGATCCCATCGAGACTCGAACAACATTCGTTCTCTTTCTCATAATACCACAACTACTCAAAACAACGTCGAATCCTTAAGTGTGTCTCCCTACGGTTCGTGAATTATGCGGACATGATCGAGACACTTCTCCGAACAATAACCAATAGAGGAATGCGGAAATTCATATGGCTCCCACATATTTCTCGATTACTTTGCGATCGAATGAACCACTTACATACGATACCAATTTCCCTTTGTCGACGATAGTTTACTTATCCGAGGTTATGATCGTCGGTATCTCTGCATACCTAGTTCAACCTCGTTCGATAAGTACTCTTTTCTCGTTCCGTGATATGTGATCCCTTGTGACCAAGTCACATGCTTGCAAGCCAATTGGATGACATTCCACCAGAGGGCCAGTATATCTATCCGTCATGTGGATGGACAAATCCACTCTTGATCCATGTGTTTCAACCAATACTTTCCGAACACTTAATGCCACCTTTATAGCCACCCGATTCTGATGTGGTGTTTGATGTCATCAAAGCATCCATCCGGTAAAGGTGATATGCATGATCGATGGTCGAAGGAATTAGGTTACTATGTATCGAAAGCATATAGCAATTGAACTATTGAAATGACTTGATCTTTATGCTACGCTTATCAATAGGAGTATGTCCACCATATCATTCTCCTAACGATATGATCTTGTTGTTGATAACATCTCAATGTTCATGATATGGAAACCACAATCATTTAATCAACCAACAAGCTAGTGAAGTATAGAGGCTATACCAGGGACTTCAATTTAAGTTTACAATTCACACAAGTATTAATGTTTCCTTGTTAATACTATTATAGCATGAATATAAACATTTATCATAAACACAAAGATATAATAATAACTATATTTATTATTGCCTCTAGGGCATATCTCCAACAGTTTTAGCTAGCTCCTCACAATCATCTATCTCCCTGGCGGCGGCTACGTATCGTAATGCTAACTTGTTGTTGTAGGGTTTGTTTTAGTTAGGATCACAAGAAATTCTTATTTTAATCAAACACCTTCATATTTTCTTATTATTTGTGACATGTGCATCAGGATGTAATAGTGCATGATATGTAGTCAATGGAAATGGTAGTTATGGAAGGCCTTGTCATGTCAGTACATTAGGGACGCGTTTTTAGCCGGTATGGATTTTAGTGCTCGTTCTGGTTAGATCCTAAGGGCATATCCAGATGGAAACGGGTCTCTGGGTCATGTTATCTAGTTCGTTTTCTTGAATCCGCGCCCCATTTTTGGACCAGGAGAGATAAGAATGACGATTATTTGGTTTCCCGTATTGTAGCCAATGGAGCAAGCCAAAAGGAGTATGCTGCTGTTTGGTTCTATCCAAAACAACAGCCACGATTACCTCTTATCACGAGTGGTTAGGTTACCAGATCAGATCAACGAGCACACAATTCATACTACTATAATAATCATTAGTACCTACCTTAGCAGCATAGTAGTTTATTTAGGACAGTAGCATATTATCTTATCATTCACACGACACAAACTTATATTAGTCGATGATTCTCCTGACTTAGCAGCATAGTAGTTTATTCAGCCACTCCCAAGTCCTTCATCTCAAAGCAGCGAGATAGGAACTCTTTGACCTCTGAAACAACATTTCATGATATATAGAGTTTAGTGTGTTAAATAACAATACCAAGGATGATTTAATGTGTGACTGAGTGCTGCAGATAATTTCCTATTCAGAAAGCAGCTAAACAGAAGTTTGGAGGCGGATTTTCTGCCCCTGCCAAGGGCCGGATTATCCGCCCCTGGCTTGATCGACAAAGGTATCCAAGGCGCGTCACATGGTATGGGGGCGAAATTTCTCACGGATTGTCCGTCTAGGACCGGAGTTTTTGTTCGAGCCGGATAATCCGCCCCTAGGAATTTTTGCAAAGGGAGCCAAGACGCGTCACATAGTATAGGGGGCGGATTTTCCCCCGAAAAATCTGAATCCGGTGGAGTTTTGCCCTGGCCGGATAATCTGGCCCCCAAAAGCTCCAACGACTGAGTTTTGACAGGGGTATAAATACCCCAATTGATCCTCCTATCAGATCTCTTGGTTCATACAAAAAATTGCGAAAAATTGCAGTACTGTTCTTCAAGTTTCAAACCGAGATCTCCATCTTCATGCACCCGAAGGCTCCGATCTTTGGAGAATCGAAGGAGGAGGCCTCGACCATCATCAACACCAATCAAGTTTCCCTCCATTCACTTAGAGGATTCTTGATCTAGTACTTCTTGCTGTTGGAGGTTCTGCTACACTAACAAATAAAATCGGAGACAGAGGGTCCCTTGAAGAACCCCACGACGACATGAGAATGTATTTCCTGGCACACCATTTAGGAGTACATCAGAAGTTCTAGAGGACATGATCATTTCCATCGAATGGAGCCATCGCTCATCATAGCCCTGACACCGAAGCACCTTCATGGTAGCCTGATGTTCAACTGTATCGAAGGCTTCAATGCAAAATCCAGTTTTAAAATATTAATCTCCTTGCCAGACTACTTACACTGATGCAAAGTATTCATAGGCTTAACCTACACAGTCTTAAATTGTTCTCATTTTGAGGAACCCATATTGGTTAACATGTACTAATTCAAGAATTCTCTCTTGGAGGCGGTTAGCAAGCAATTTAGTTATGAGTTTTAGGCAGATGTTCAGCAAGGATATAGGCCGGTAATCATTGGCACCTTCAGGAAAAAGCGCCTTGGGGATGCAAAGTAATAAACAAATCATTAATACTCTGTAAGTTAACTAAACCTTCCCAAAATTTCGGACATGATTTGTAGAAATCATGCTTAATCACTGGCCAGCAAACCTTCAGAAGCAAACCTGAGAATCCATCCGGTCCTGGAGATTTATCACTTGGCATGTGAGATATCACATTATGGATCTCATCCTGAGTCAACGGAACTGAGAGATTGTCAGATCTTGAGGAGAGAAGAATTGAGTAAAATTTAGTGAGTTCGAGGTGGGCACCGAGACACCAAGTCTATCTCTAAAAGAATGCCAAAGAATAGCATCCTTCTCATTAGGTTCAATGGCCACAGATCCATCCTCCCGCTGCAAAGGAGTTTTTCATGTTACTTTATTTTTTCATAAGGCTGATAAAATTAAATTTCATTGAATATAAATGAAATTTAATTAACTATGAAATTCATTTGAATTTGTACATAAACTAATCGCCAACTTTTGAGATATATCTGTATTTCGAACATACTTACCAAAACTACCAAAATTTGGGAAACTTGTTCGAAACTTCCTTGAAATTTGAAACCCTGGGGTTGAACATGAAGTGGAGATACTTCCGCTGATACGCGTCGAGGAACGCCTGGACTTGTTCCCGTTTGCTGCATGAAGTTAAACATTGCTAGCTTATCTATCTGGCCGGCATGCAAACGGAAATAATAAGAGAAGACCGATCGGTTTTATGTTCATACCGCGATCGCCAGAGCAGTTTCCAGCCGGTAGTCCGCTAGGGTAAAACATAGGTATACCTGATCTACGATGTCGTCGTTGTCGGCTGACAATACCAAGCGCTCTCCGGCCATAACTGTTGCATCTGCCACTATCCTCGACCTCGACCAGGTGTCACCATGGCCATGCCTCCACGCAGATCTGGTCCGCCTCGTTGGCTGGCGGGTGCTGGCCGTAGATCTGCTCGACTATGTCCGATTCCGTGCCGTGTGCACGCACTGGCGGTCTAGCACCGTCTGTCCGCGCGGTCGCGGGATCGTTGACCCGCGCTTTCATCCGCATAGGTGGATGATTTTGCCCGAGGGCCACGGACTCCACCCGGGCGACGGCAAGAAACGCTTCTTCAATCTATCCGTCGGATCCTTCCTACGCATCCGGCTCCCGCTATTAAGTAACCACCTCGTCCTTGCACCGGTCGATGGCCTCCTCCTTCTGCAGCCGGACCATCGGCACGGCACCATGATATTGCTCCTTCACCCTTTCACCGGTGACATTGTGAAGTTTCCTCCGATCTTGCCCCTCCTAGCGTCCCACTGGGCGTTAAATCCTGGTGTGGGACGATATCGTCAGGTGGATCTCAACTTTGTTGCCTCCTTGAGCGTGAGTGCAGATGGAACGGTGGTACTGATGATCGTGCATCAAAACATACCGCGCGTATTTTTCGCTACCCACGGCGACTGTCAATGGAGTGTCTCAACCTGGAGCCTCGTGAACCCCTCCACGCCAATATCATTCCATGGGAAGTTATACATCTTGGGGCTTTCCGCTACATGTAGCGGTGGACAACCGATCCTGCGGCTCGATCCACCCCGCCATGACCATATGACGATGTCATCTTCTCTGCCGCTGCCAACATTGGTTGCCATATGTCCGGTAGGAAAATTTTACACCTTCGTCAGTTTAGTAGAATGTGAATCGGAGATTCTAGTGATTGGTTTCGACGATCAGCAGATTGGTACCGATCCGCTGGTAGTTTACAGAGTAGCAGATCTTGTCATCGGCAAGGCTATGCCTGTAAAAAGCATTAGAGGCAACACTATCTTCCTTGACATCACAAGGCCGAGGAGCTTCGAAGAGGACGGTATACTCATTTCAAGGAGTATGACTAGTAGTTACAAGACGATGCCTACCATTGCGAGAGATACCATCGTAAGCCTTCGGCGCAAAATTCCTTGGCAGTACCACCTCGAAACTGGTAAATGGTCAAAAATAATGGGCGGATGTGTCAATGATGGTTACAACATGACAGGTGGTTGCAATTGTGGCCTCATCTACCACATGTACCGCTGCTGCCATTGTACTGATGCGCAGCAGGGGAGCTCGTATGTCTTCGAAATTTAGTTCTCCCTAAACGGGAGCCTTAATTTGTTTTATGTATACCGGTTTCAAGTAAGATTCGTGATACATATTTCTCTTTCGAATTCGTCACTCGATAAGCTTTGGTACGTACAATTGATTCTTATTCGTTGATGATGTCGTTTTAGATCAGTCTCTCTCGATTTAAGGTTTTCATCATTGTTGATGGCTGCTGCACTAGTGCGAGCTGAGTTTTTTGGAAGTCTTAACACGACGATTTTTTGTCTGTCTACTATAACAAGTACTACTGTAAACAGAAACTCACTTATCACAGAAAACTTTTTTCCGTGCGTTGTCATTGCCAACAAAACTCACTTATCACAGAAAACTTGTTGCCAAAAAATGCAAAACATCACAAAATAGTATCCATCCGTACGTAAACTATGTATGCCGTTTTGGCAAACTACAACATTATCTTGTGAAATTTCTGTTGGGCTCTGAAAAGAACATAAACACGGCCGGATGCACTGTGTTGTAGAGTTGTACAATGACCATGCCTAAATATCAAATAAAATAAAATAAATGAGCTTGCAATTTGATCATCCTTGTCTAATTACGTGTAGCCCTGCCTGTAACGCTGGAAGAGCTCGTCGGTCCTGGCGGCGCGGAACGCGTAGCAGCCCATGGCGTAGACCGCGAGCAGCGCGACGGTGGCGACGGCAAGGAGAACATCGGCGCGGCGCCACTCTCGGCGGAGGTTCTGGAGCAGGCCGGCCTTGCACGAGTCGCAGGAGTAGCAGAGTTGTTCCTGGTTGTTGCTCCAGGCGGCGCAGTCGGGGTCGACGCCGGCGTCGATGGGGCTGATCCAGTTAGTCGCGGTGACGAAGGTGTAGCCGCACCTCGTCGGCGGCTTGCAGCACCCGGACTGCATCGGGGAGAGCCACGCGGCGAAGAAGTCCTGCGGCGCGGTGTACGTCTGGTTGAGGTCGGAGCACACGGGCGCGGTGGCGGCCAGGCACGTCTTGATCTCGTCCCACCTCCCCGGCGCGTCGAAGCGGCGGCGCAGCCAGCCGGAGTAGTCGTCGAGGTCGTACTCGAGGAAGGCCCGACTGGGCACGGGGCGGCCGGATGTGCCGGTGGTGGCCACGAAGACGAAGACGGCGAGGCAGGCGAGCGCGGCGATGAGGAGGAGCATGAAGACGAGGTAGGCGAGGAGGAGCCAGGGAAGGCGCCAGAACGCGCCGATGAAGCCGGCGAGGCCGACGGCGAGGACCGCGACGCCGAGGCCGACGAGCGGCCACTGGAGGATCTGGACGCACGCGTTGTCGGCCTGCGTGGAGAGCCAGATGCCGGCCGCGATCACCGGGATGGACAGCAGGGCGGCCACCGCGTTGATGGCCGCTGCGCCCATGTAGTTGAGCGCCATTTCGCCGGAGACGGAGCTGGCTGTCCTCGCGCTCGATCTCTCTATAATGGGCTAGCTCTTGCGCCGCCCGGCAGGGGTAAAATCCGTGATGCTATGCGTACTGCTGGTGGCAAATCTTCATTCGGTCTATCGAACGATGCCTTACGTTATTTTTCTGATTGCTGCTTTTCATCTTTAAATAAAGTAAAGTAATAGAAAGGAAACCACCATGGGCGATGCAGCTGGAATGTATGCGCGTGGATGGAGCATATATGCATGTTGCATCCTAGCTGGTATACTTTGCTTCCTCTGGAATTCATTCTCTCTTATACGATTCTCTCTCCAGGGTTCCATGGGAACAGGGCAAAGCTGCCCAAGAGTCTAGCCAAGGTTGCACTGCTACAGATCGGATTATCTAAATGTACCCATCTGGATGGTACCTGGTATAAAGCAATCTTCCAAATTCTTTGTTTTTCTGCACAAGTTATTAATATAAAGTTACCCAATGTGGGTGTTAGATTGGGTAGTTCAGCAAAAAAAAAGTTATGATTTCTACTAATATTTTGAGACATATATGGACTTTTTCACCGTTTAACAGTTACTCCTAAGGTTTCACTTTTTTCTGACTCTTTACCAACGAAAGAGAAGGAGTTGCATGACTACAGTAGATGGTCAACTCCTCTCTTACTTAGCCGATGAAGTGTCAGAAGTGGACTTTGATAAAACTGGACTTGGTTCGATGCTTGAACTTAAAGCTTCGAGTCGTAAATCGAAGTGCCAGACGTCTGGTAAGAGAACTCATCTATCCAAATATTTGATAGTTTCTCAATGAATGACATGTTTTCAAATAGCAGAGGTCTGTGTAACTTGGCTAAATATTTATTCTTTGCTGACTGTGTGAGAGATTATAAGTTGGATTCTCTGAAACTGGTAGACATGATTTCTCACAAATTTTACTCATTCGTCATTCTGGTGGAGTGGAGTTTACATGGATTTCACGTCCTCCATGTTCTGGCGGTATCTTAGTTGGCATCAGGAATGAGACTATGGATGTCTTAGCCAGTTCGATTAGAGATTTTTATATCAAATTCCATATCCGTAACAAGGCTGGTGACTTATTTAAAAAAAAGGCTGGTGACTTTATGTGGTCTCTAGTCGTTGTCTATGGTGCCTCCCAGGATGTTTATAAGCCTAACTTTTTACATGCATTGGTTAATCTAGCTAAAGATAATCCGTATCCTATCCTTATAGACGGAGATTTTAATTTGCTAAGATTTCCTCATGAAAAAAGTCGGGGGTATTTCGATGAACATTGGTCTTTTTTTATTCAACGCTGTCATTGATAGTTTGGATCTAAGGGAGGTTATGATGTTAGAAAGATAGTTCACCTAGGATAATAGTCTTTCTGAGCCGACATATGAGAAATTGGATAGAGTACTTATGGATATCGAGAAAAAAAGTTTCCTATGATAGCTATTCGTGCCCTTGAACGTATTGATGCTTTGTCAGATCATGCCTCTATTCTTATCTATTAAGTCGCCTTCACAGAAGCACAAAGATGCGTTCAAATTTGAACTTGGTTGGTTGCATCACGATGGCTTCCATTACATGTTGAAGACTATTTGGGATAAACAAGTAAGTGGTCAAAGCGTATATACGACGATAGAATAACAAAATGCGTGTCATGCGCAAATTCCTATGTGGTGGGCGAAACATACTGCTGGAATCCTAAAAAAGATCGCCTTTCATCTATTATTAACGAGTAGGAGGCTTTAGTGGAAGTTGGACATTTATCTGCACAAGAAATTGAGCTTAAAATCAATCAAATGCAGAAATCGCGTGACTACTACGAGACGAGGAACTCAAATAGTACCGACGATCTAAATTAAAATTCATTCTGGAAGGAGATGTGAATACAAGATACTTTCATGGTGTGACCAATGGCAAACAAGAATAAACTTATTCACTCTCTGATACAGAATGAGGGTACAATTAAGGGACAAGAGCATCTAAAGTCTTATATTACAAATTATTACAAAGGTTTGTTTGGGCCACCTTCTGAGAACGCCTTCTCGATAGATGAGGCTCAAACTAAAGATATACCCCAAGTTTTTGATGAAAAATAATAATTTTCTCAACACTCCTTATACTGAGGAGGAGGTTAAGAAAATAGTTTTCCAAATGAAACATAATAAAGCACTATGACTAGATGGTTTCCTGGCGGAGATTTATCAAAAAATTTGGGATCTCATCGAGGTTGATCTTACGGATTTGTTTGGGTCTCTTCATGCGGTTCAACTAGACTTATTTCGTCGTAATTTTGGTAATATTATTTTATTACTTAAGGTTAATGATGCCGAACGTATACAACAGTATTGTCCTATGTGCCTTCTTAACATTAGTTTTCAAATATTCATAAAAGTTGCCACGATTAGGCCAAATTTTGTAGCTGGCCATATTGTTTGTCCTTCTCAAACTGCTTTCAAGCAAAGAAGAAACATCTTAGATAGTATAGTAATTATGTATGAAACGGCTCATGAACTCCATTCCAAAAAGCTGAATGAAATATTGTTAAAAATAGATTTTAAGAAGGCAAATGATAAAGTAAGTGGCCTTTCCTTTAGCACACACTCCATATGAAAGTTTTTTCTTTTTTTAGAACACGTATGGGAGTTTTTTCAGAAGAGTGGCATGACATTTTTTTGTGTCTAGAGGTAGCATTGCCATCAATGTTAACGATGATATTGGTAAATACTTTCAGAAAAAGAAAGGGTTGAGACAGGGGGTCCAATATTGCCTATACTATTTAATATAGTAGCGGATATGTTAGCAATCCTGACCGAGAGAGCAAAGAATGATGTCTAGATTGAAGTATTAGTGCCTCATCTTGTTGATGGAGATTGTCTATTCTTCAATATGCTTATGATACATTCTTATTTATGGAACATAATTTGTAGAAAGCAAAGAATATGAAATTAATCTTATCAATATTCAAACAACTTTCCAGATTAAAGATAAATTTTCATAAGAGTGTTTTGTATTGTTTTGGTGAAACTTAAACGAGTATGCTGATTTATTCGGCTGTGGGCAAGGGGAATTTCCAATCAACTATCTGGGAATTCCGATTTACTATTGGCGTCTCACGATTACTGATTGGAAACTAGTAGAGAAAAGATTACAAAAGCCCTTGGAAAGGTAAATTATTATCTCTTAGGGGAAGACTTGTGCTTAAAAACTCAGTACTTATCAACATGGTACTGTATATGATTACATTTTTTAGTTACTAAAAAGGTTCTTATATAGATTGAATTACTTCCGAATCAAGATTATTTGACAAGGATATAGTGAAAAAAATTAAAATACCGACTAGCCAAATGGAATGTCGTTTGCCACCCAAAAGAACAACGTGGGCTCGGTATACACAATAAGTTAAGAATACAACGCTTCTCGATAAATGGATTTTTAAGCTACTCACGGAAGAACATGTTTGGCAAACCATTCTGTGAATTTTTTTTTGGCTCAAAAGCATTCTCAGGTGACTCACACTTTTGGGCTAGACTCATGGCGTCCAAGAAACATTTCTTCCGTTTTGATGCTTTTAGTATCAAGGATGGATCATAGATACGCTTTTGGGAGGATAAGTGGCTTGGCCATTTTATCTTGCGAGAGCAATATCCAACTCGGTACGCTATTGTTAGACATAAAAGGGATACAATTTACACAGTGATGGAATCGAGTTCTCCGAATGCGTCTTTTAGAAAAGATCTCATTGGACCTCAATTGGAATCTTGGAATAATATTTTATTAAGATTGTCCATGGTGTAATTATCGGAAATTCCTCATGAGTTTAAAGGGAAATTGCTTGTGAATGGTAAATTTATAGTTGGTTCTACGTAAAGATCTTTGATACAACCTGATATTCCAGTCGATGATGAAAATAAGAAAATTTGGAAAATGAAGATACCTATAAGGATGAAGATATTCACATGGTATCTTCGTCGAGGAGTAATTCTTACTAAAGATAATCTTGTTAAGAGGAATTGCCAAGAAAGTAAACAGTGTGTTTTTTATCAAGATGAGACGATTAATTATTTATTCTTCTAATGTAAATTTGCTCAGGCTATATGATCAATCATCCAAGTAGCGTCTAGTTTATCTCCGAGATGATCGGGGGCCAATGTTTTTGGTAAATGGTTACATGGGATTAATGATAAGTACAAGATTATGTTTAGGGTAGGAGCGCTTTCATTATTTGGTCGCTATGGCTATGTAAAAATGACAAGTTTTTAAATATTAAATTGTCTTCTAACTTGCAGGTTATCTACCAAAGTACGGCTACTCTTTGTTTATAGTTATCTCTCACTAGTACAAACATGTTACTTAGAGACGGTGCCTTGAGGCGGTTTACTCCTAAATTAGAAAGAACCGCCTGTGTTTAGCAACCTGATGTGGTCGTTATATTATCACCATCGCTAACGTAAGCCTCACACGGTTAGGAATTAGCACCGTCTCTACTACGACTTCCTCCTCAGCCGGACGTTAAAACAAAATGCCTCTAAAGTAAATTTGAGATGAAGGTAAATAGTGGTCGTCTCTCTACAATGTAGAACCATATAGCTATTTTATAATATTAAACGCCTCCAGGGGATACGGGTCCTTAGTCGATCGCTTTTCGCTTCGCCGGATCCCCACTTCAACCAAATCCACTCAGCTACCGGCGCTAGGAAAACCCTCTCTAGTGACAACGAAATCCCCTCCCCTCCCCGGCAACAACCAAATCCCCTCCCTTCCCCGGCACCAACCAAATCCCCTTCCCTCCCTGGTGTCTACGACTGCATCTAGGTCTCCAATGTAAGTTCTCCTGGACCTACTGCCCTTCACCGCATCACACATCCTCGTCTAGGTTCACCACGTCAGTGCTCCATCTAGGTCACCAGCGATGGATCTTTCTCGCCGTTTCACCTCCTTGTTCGAGGGTAGCAGGTCGGCATTGTTTTCTAGGTCACTTTATGATTTTGTGGTTGTCACCAAATTAATGCCCCAAATTGTTGTTCATAGCTATGTTAGTGCTAATGGAGAGTATTATGCCCGTAATTTGTGCCAACGATGAAGATGTGGCACTTAGAATGTTGATGTGATGATCTGCATCTACCTAGTGTATTTTTACAACCACTATTGTTTATTACAAATTCATCTCAATGATTTTGGCCAAGGATTAAAGTGTGGCACTATTTGTGTCATTGAGATAATGTGCATATAGCAAATTTTCTGTACAAACAAATTTGTTGTGCATGCTTCTTACTATATGTTCGATTATTTCATTGAATTATGTGTGCTTTGTTAGTATGATGCCCAAATTGTTGTTTTTATAGCCATTTTAGTGCTAATGGACAGTCTTATGCCCCAAATTAGTGCCAACAATGAAGATGTGGCACTTAGAATGTTGATGGGATGATCTGCATCTACCTAGTGTCTTAGTGCAACCAGTATGCTTTATTGATTCATCTCATTAATTTTGGCCAAGGGTTAAAGTGTGGCACTATCAGTGTCATTGAGATAATGTACATATAGAAAATGTTCCATACAAACACATTTGTTGTGCATGCTTCTTGTTATATGTTCGATTATATCATTGAATTATGCGTGCTTTGTTAGTATGAGGCCCAAATTGTTGTTTATATACCTATGTGTTTTTATAGCTTTTAAATTTGATTCTCGTTGTTCACTACTTATAATTTGATCATTCTAGTTGGCAAGTCTCCAAATGGCTGCACTATCAAGGACAAATCTAGAAAGAGGAGCCTGTAGGAATTGTGAATACTGCAAAGTGGAAGGGCTGATGCCGAAGGGGCCAACTGTACAACATAGCATTGAATTGCAGGTTTTAAAATTGTTGCTATTGACTCTAAGATAGTAGTTAAACCTACTTTACAACATAAAACAAAATATTCTAAGTACTATAATGTCTATTTAGGTTTGTAACACCAAATCTCGCTTAATTGATGTCACATTGGATGATGATGATGATGATGTGAAGCAACCTGTAGTAAAGAGACGTCAGAAACCCTCTGACGTCTCTTGATAGTGTAGCCATTTGGCAAAAATCATGACCATATCAAGCATGACCTTTTGTATCTACTTGTCAGAGGGTTTCCGGAACTTAGTGGTAACAAAAAAATTCTTTAAAACTACATTGTAAGTCTATACTTGTTTGTTTAATGTCTGATTCTTTTGTTTTTGGTGCACATACTATGCGAGGCAATTTAAGGTTCATGTGCAATGTAGCCATAGATGAATGTGAGAGTGTGAAATTCAAGGCACTTGGGCACACCTACAAGATTGACCTCGAGAAGAGAAAGAACAATACTATCATGGGAGGTAAAGGATGAAAGCAATTCATCACAAAGAGAAATCTTACCGGAGAAGAAATGCTATGTTTTTCTTTGATAGGACCTATGCCAATGATAACTACGGTTATCTCCCAGAGATGCCGCCTTAGCGGCGATGAGGTGGAACACCTCCTAGCTACCCTACCGCCAGTCAACACCTTCACCGGGGTTCCATTTGTGGCCCATTTGATAAGGACAAATCTTGGCTAACTTATGATGGTATGATAACTTTAATTGGCTCCATATATAATTTATGCTGATGGTCTTATGACATAGTTACTTTTTTCTTTTTTATCCATGGCGTGGCATCATAGAAATTACCTAGGAAAATGGTTTCCTTCATGGACATCCCTGATGATGGTGTGACTAGAATACAACTTGGAGATTTTGACATCACCCCAGTTGCATACAAGACGAACCAAGATGGTTGTGTAGTCTTTAGCACTGAGGGGTGGAAGAATTTCCACCAAAGTGAAGAGGATCTAAAGGTTGGACAAGTCGTGCTAATCACCGGCAGGAACACACCACAAAAGATGTTGGACGTGAAGTTTGTGTCCGAGACCATCCAGAGTAGTTGTGGTTGAAAATGAGTGTAACTACTACGACATAGTCTAGAACAGTTAATTCGTCATTTGAAACTTGATGTGAACCTATTGGTCTATATGCATGCTATGCATATATAATTTATTTGCCTGCTAGTCTACTTTGGAAGATTTTTCGGAGTATTGGTTATGATTGTGTGAACTAGAAGCTGCTACAAAGAATGAATTACATTTTCATAAATCATGCATTTTTTAACAAAGGTAGTTCATTTGTTGGAACTAGACTAAAAAAAACCTTCCAAAAACTTGCATCTCTAAGTACAACAAAAACTGTGAGAAACAACCGTGTGGCGTGTGAGACTCTGATCTTCATGAGAGTTTCTATCAAACATACTTCCATCTCCAAGGCCTCAATTTCACACTCTAGCAACCATCTATAACTAACTTCCTTTGCCTTTTTTCTGAATAATTCTCAAATTTCAGGTTTAGCAAAATCCGGAGTTACGAATATATTCAGAGTTCCTAATATTCACTCAAAGATACTTCCTTCAAGGAATACATGAAAAAAGTTTAAATTGGTGGAAAATTCATATTTAATTAACCAAATGATGTCACATCATCTTTAAACATTTGAATTAGTCAATTTCAAAACACTTGCACCTTATTTCTCTATAACAAGCGCATGAACACTAGGAGTTGTCATGACTTTTAGGGTAAGATCCAAGATTTGTACTACGCCATATATTTTCTTCAATGTATGAACCTCATATAGTCTTAGGACTCAATTTCACACTAGAAAGCATGTATATTCTTAATAGTCTTAGGACTCATATAGTCTTAGGACTCAATAACCACCTTCCTTTGCCTTTTGGTTCTAAATAATTCTCAAATTTTGGGATAAGAATAATCCAGAGTTTCTAATATATCTAGAGTATCGAATATAAGTTCTTTTCAAATTTTGAGCCATCCGAGAGGGAAGTACTTCACGGAAAAATTTGAAATATTCGGAAATCGGATGTTCTTGGAGATGTTTTTCCCGTTGCAGGCACCTCAGGCTAGTACTTGGCGGCAAAGATATAATTTTTTAGGACAAATATGTTAGATCTGTGCCACATTTTTCCTTCCCCGCCCTCCTAGACCCCCACTGTCCACCGCCGCTGCCCTCCACCACCGCCTCCTCTGGTCCCCTGCCGCTCGTCCCCGCTGCCTCCGGTATCCTACGGCAAGGACGCTCTCCCTCGCCTCCGAGGACTCCTTCGTCGTCCAGATATGCATGCATGAAAACCAAACCCAAAAACCTTAATATAGAGATTTGATTTAGAAATTTTGGCATGAAATTTTCCATTTTGCTTCTCGAATTTAGGGTTCAGGGTTCCCGAGCTACATAGACCCAGGGGTAATAATCGCCGGGAGAGCCTCCCCCAATCGTATTCTATCTGTCCCACCCCTTTCCCCTTGTATACATCTCAAAATCTACAATTATTTATTGATTCCTCATCGTTCGTTGCTCTTCTACCAATAAGACTAATGTATGGCAAGAAGAAATGTGTTTCTATTTTTAGTATATAGTTCTTTCTTATATTTGATTGTATTAAGATGATGCTCCATGTATGTATATATTTAATGGATGGGAACCTATAGTGATGATGCAACATTGCTCACTACCGATGACAATTTAGAGGTATCAAAGAACATCAAATTTCCAGTCATCTGTTTTGTATGCGTTTAGACTATATACATGAATATTCCACTGCATTGAATTTTTTATGTGTTGTTCCATCAGGACCTCAACACAGGGGTGGCAATGATTTTGATAAGCTAGCAAAGCCTTTTTGGACACGACATGTATCTGAAAGAAGTTAGACTTCCAGTTGAATTCTCTGTACTTGCGCACATATTTAATTACTTCTAGCAATAAGAGGCATGCTAATTTTTCAATTCTTTGTACTTGTGCAGACATTTAGAGCTGAAAATAACCTAGGGAATCGCCATGTACCTATTGATGTCCATGTTTGACAAATAAACAACAAAAAGGCAAAGATGGTTAGGATGTTCATAATGGAGAGGTACACATATATATTCTGTTTCGGCAACTTCCACCGGATGGCCTATTATAAATGCAATGCTGGTTGTTAGAGAGTACTAATTATTACAGCTTGATTAATATATATGGACTCCACTTTGTATGTACTATCATAAAGTAATGGATAAATTTGTACGAATAATTACTCAACAATCTGGCTAAGGATAATTGTTAATGTAATGGTCTTGTTTGGCTGCCTGCTATATAAGTACTTGAGCTAATCCATTTTTTGGCTACTGAATCATGATTATGTGTCATGGCTGCTATGATTGAGGTTGAATTAGCAGTACTATTTGAGGCGGCCATGAATATCTACCGCTTCGAGGCATCCTTATTCTGGATACAGTCTTTATTTGAATCTGACTCTGTGTCTTTTACTCTTGGTGGCGGTCCTTACTAGAAGACGCCTGAGGTTAAGGATTTCTTCTAGACGAGCAAGACTAATAGCAGTCTCCAGGTCATACTTCCTATATGAGTTTACGTTTCTGCACCGCTTGCGGCCGCGTATCTTAAAGCCAAAACAGATAACCGACTCAGGTTGTGTGTTCTTAGGCGCTTGAGCCAGAACGATAAACCGGCTGAGGACAATGGGTAATAACCGTCTCTAAATAACACATTTATACTAGTGTCTACACGCACTACTAGGAAAATAGTTACAGGTAATTCACATACCCATGTGGCGCACATGCTAGGTAGTGCCCCGGACTGGTGATGAAGAAGGCCTCTGGGATGATCACTCCCCTCCGGCAGGGTGCCGAGAAGAGCTTCAGATCCCCCCGATCTAGGGATGATGGTGGCGGCGGCTACAGACTGTATCGTGGAGCTCTGATCGGGTATTTAGGGTTTTAGCATCGGGGGGTTTATATAGGCGAAGAGGTGAGGCAGGAGGGTGGCTAGGGGGCCCACACCCTGCCCAGGCGCGGCCTAGGGTGGGCCCGCGCATGGGGGTGTGTGGCCACCCTGTGGCTCCCCTCCGGTCGCCCTTCGGCCTCTGTGTTCATCTCAATGAAATATTGACTTTGACTTTTGTCCCGTCCAATTCCGAGAATATTTTCTTACTAGCTTTTCTGAAACCAAAAATAGCAGAAAACAAGCAACTGACATTGTGGCATCTTGTTAATAGGTTAGTCCTAGAAAATGTATAAAAATACCTCAAAGTATAGACAAAGCATAACAAAGTGGATACTAAACAAGCATGGAACATAAAAATGATAGATATGTTTATGACGTCTCACCCCTTCAGAGGTTCACGGGGAAACTCCAGACCACACCGGAGACTCCGCTGTTTTCACCCCGGAGACTCCGGTCTGAACCAAATAAGAGACAAACTTCAAATAGCGATATCTAGAGTTTGGAAACTCTGATTGACCCGAAACCAATTTTGTTGGAAAGGGGACGACAAGATCTACCCAACTAATTGGATACCACCAATCGAGAACATTTCATGTATTATAATGTGAGATACCTCCCTTGGTGAGAAACCAAAAAACCTCAAGGATAAAAAACGCAATAAGATATAACAGGGAAATCCGTTTTTGATGAACTAGAGCTTGTTATGAATATTACCACAAACTATAGAACCTAACATGGATAAGATCCAAATAACAACCAAGAAAGGATGATGCTAAGTATGCAAAGGTTTGAGCTCTCTCGGAAAGATACGATCAAGTTACTCACTTGAGAGCCCCTCTTGATATTACGATTATCTATCCTATAAACCGGTCTCCCCAACTAACACCCTGAGACAGGTAAGAAGGAAACCCTATCAAGATCATATCTTTGCCTTGCGCATATTCCACTTGATCTTGATGGAGACGGTCTTGTCCTTCTCAAGATGGAACACCTTTCTTGATTTCTCTTCTACGCACTCGCTTTATGAAGACTTGCAAGTTGCTCCCCCATACAACATGGGGAAACCTTTACTTTGACCTTGTCTTCATCGATCCATGATCACCGAGGATGGCAAGCTTCAAGAATGAGATCTTCTAGATATGGCACATCTTTTAGCTTGCACAATATTTCTTCTAACACCATTTGGATTATGTCTTGAAGATACATATGATGAACTCTATCTTCTTCTTCAAGAGACCCTTGCAATGGGCTCAACTCTCACAAGACCAATCTGTTGATCACTATTTGAACACCTTGGTCATCTCTTGATCTTCTTTACTTTCTTATTCTCCAAACCATGGAAAATTCCTACAAGTACAACTTGATACAAGCATTAGTCCATAGACATTACCATTAATTACCAAAACCACACATGGGGTCCACATGTTCTTTCACCCTCTCCCTCAGATCCAGGTCCGGCCCTAAGAGGGGGGGGGGCAGGGTCCCAGAGATCGAGGGGGCCCCGTCCAGGTACGGGAGAAGCTTATTATTATGCGGCAGCGACATTGGAGGAAGTTCCGAGTTTTGTCTATCGTGCTTTTTAGGGAGCAGAGCAAAGAGAAAGCCTCCAAGCGTTACAATGCTCTGGTGGGCTCAAATTTAGGCCTTTCTTCTTTATTTATTGGGGCCTTTTTTCCCTATGGTTAGCTACAGTGAATTCTAAAAAAAGGTACAGTGATTAAGTGAGGTGGGTCTGGTTCCATTAAAAAAAGAAAGTGGGGTGGGTCTTGGATAATCCAGGCACAAACTGATCAGCAGTGCAGCACACAATCAATGTTCTATTTTTCACTATAAAATAGTCCTTTTTAAAGAAATGCCTAGCGACTTTTATTAAGTACTCTTTTGTTTCAAAATATGAGATGTTTTAGTATTATGAAGCAAAAATGCTAAAAGTAGTCTAGATTTTTTTCTTCACAAACCTAAAACATCTTATAGCACAGTCACATATTTAATTACAATTTTTGCAAAATAAATCCCGGAAGATCACCATCCCACACTAAGCATTCCATTGAACTATAATAATATTTAGCTAGACTATGCGCCACTATATTTGCAACCCTACAAAATACTCTTGATTGGACTAATTGTTTTTATCTAATGATTGCACTAATTGTTGCTAAAGGAAAAATAGACGATCAAGTACCCTTTAGGTGGTGCCGGCAAACAGTAATCTGGCGATAGCTACAATTCATAAATTTAGTTTCCGATAGCAGCTCCGGGATGGAAAAAAACTGCATGTCATGGCCTACCATGCGCGGCACCGTTCAACCGTTCCTAGAGATCTCCTAAAACTTAGCGACATTCGCGGTGTTATGATTTCAAGTTGATACCTAAGAGTGATATTGTTATTACCATAATCAATGAGTTTGCATCGGTTAGAAGGAAATTGTTTCCATAATATATAAATTGATTGATATCTATATTTTTAAATGTACTATAAGTACCCTGACATCTTATATATATTAATTATTATGATGATCATTAGGGCCCCAGAATTTAGGTTCGCCACGGGCCCACAAAATATCAGGACCGGCCCTGCTCAGATCCATCCCAATTGGCTTTGCCTATTCTATCTCCCGCTCTCTCTCCCTCATGTGTGGTTCCCAACATTGAAACTGCATACGGGATAGGGTTTGCTCCAACATATGCACGCTGTTGTGCTGCTGAACTCAGTCCGGATCAATTTTCTTTCGCTGCTTAGCTGGACCTAAGCCCAGGAGACGTCTTTATATCGGATGCATGTAAATCCTCGGAGGCATTGCCAGTTGTGGTGCTTAGAGCTTGGAGCTCATCTCTTGGATCTTGGAGCTTGGACGTCTACACGACCTTGAGATCGGCTACGTCATACGACTCCATCATCCATGTTTCTCGTGAAACGTTAAATGCTTTCGTTCTTCAAAAGGCATGAACACCGAATCTGCATAGATAAATCTTGGCTGGTTGGTTTTTGTTGCTAGGAATATTTTTGTTTTCTGTTAGGGAACCCCTTCAGTTTTCGCTTATGACGCCCAAAAAAAGTGCCGCCCATGTGGGGGGTGTTATATTTGTAGACGTAGGGTTTGTAATGGTTTGCTGCTAGTGGGCTTTCTCCATGTAGTTGGAACAGAGCTTTAGATCTTGGTGGCATATCCAGTGTTATCTAGGATTCATCCTCTTTGCTTTTATGCTTCTCTGGTCGGAGCAATGTGTGAAGGGAAAGGATGATGTGTCCTTCAATAAAGTTGTGGCTTGTATCCACTTCGAGATGTGGGGGTACTATGTGGTGGACTTCTTCTGGCCGGCCGTAGAGGTGAGGGGAGGAGGAGAAGCAGCGCATTGACCTCTACATCTCTAAGTTGGCGGGAGTGGTTCCTTTTGCAATGTCGAGCAAACCACGTGGTGGACATGCTTGCCTATGCGATCTTTTGCTGAACAGGCGGCCCATCCAGACGCCTAGATGTCGCTCTTCACAACCTCTAGAGCGGGGGACCCTCTTAGAGCTTCTCGCCAGAATTATCAGCGTCTTCTAACTGCCAAGTGGTACATCCCCAATGGTGTCAAGGAGGCCGGAGATGGAGGCTCGCTCCGGTGGAGAGGACCAAGGGCTTGGTTGCTTTTCCTATTCTAGTTTCAATGTCCTTTGTGCAATTGTCTAGGGGACATGCTGTATTTTTACTTTTCTTTTAGGGTCCTTCTGGTAAACTATACCCATCGATGATAATATAATTCACTACAGGAAATTTATTCTTTGCTGTGCAACAATGCTCACATGGCAAATCTCAAAAAATGCACGGCAAAGGCTTTGCCGTGTGAGGTTACACGGCAAAGGCTGCACGGCAAAGTATAGGCCGACAAAGTAGTTTTTTCCATGCGCATATGCAAAAATGTACGACAAAGCCTTTGCCGTGTGCCTGGCTACACCATATAGCATAGAAAAGTAACTTCACGCCGTCGCGAGCGAGATGACACCAGTCTGGTGGGTCCTGCTAGGGGAATTTGCCATCATTATCACTTTGCCGTGTGACGTCGACCGTGGGTTCCATTTGTAGTCGTTGTCATGCCCTAGGCTTTTACCGCGTGATCATGCACAAAAAAGCCTTAGGACTTTGCCGTGTGCCTCCCCCTCCTCTTTGCCGTGCGTTTATACACAACAAAGCATGCACTACATGAATAAAAAAACGCGGTAAGGCAGGTGGCCTTGACCTCCATGGGCCGGTGATGTTGAAGGTCCCGCTCGATGGGCAGGCCGTAGCAGGTCTGGGAGGGCAGAGTCGTCGCGCTCGTGGGTAGCCTGCAGAAGGTGGCGCGCGGTGGCGGCGCGCGGAGGTGGCCACCCAGCGGGCGGCTTGGGTAACGGAGATGTCGCGGTGGCCTTGAGGTGGTGGCGGCGGCATGTCCTGGGGATAGGAACTTCATGATGGCGAAGCGCCGTGTCTGGCGTAAGCGGCCCAGCGTCGTCGGCGTCGTCTGTGGTGTCGTGAACACTGGTGGAAAGAGCCTCCATCCGGGCATCGCTCTAGTCCCGGTTTGGGCCGGATCTGCGAAAATGGGACTAGAGGCCCCTCTAGTCCCGCTCGTCTGACCCTTGCGATAACAGCCACGTGGTCAACAGGTGGCTGTGAAGGGTTTTTGAGTTAGAGTAATCCTTCTGATTCCTACATCCATTACATGGACAGAATACAAAACCGTTGCGCTTGTTTGCATAAGCAACACGGATGAATTCATGCACGCCATTAATGAACTCGCCAGAACGTCGGTCAGTACCGTACATCCATTCCTGAACCATCTGTATAATAGTAAAAGTATATCAAAAACCATTACACAACATGATAAAATTATTACAAGTTATATTGAGAGCTTCTAGAGCATTAATTTTGAATTTTAAAAAATTTACATGCACCAATTTTTGAACTAGAGAAAACAATCAACATGATAAATGTGGAGTTTTTTATTATTGTTCTATCAGTGAAACCTCATTTCATTCTAAGCTCTAAAAATCTAAAATTACACATTTCAATTTTCAGTAACTATGTGCCTAATCAAAATTAGTTACACATATATATCAAAATCATTCTAGCTACTCCTAGAGCATGCATGCATTTGATCCATATCTCTATACTTCTAGAGCATTATAGAGCTAAAGTAGCAATAAGAGATGAAAGAATGAAGTTCTAACCTTTTAAAGCTTTGGATTTAGGTGTTGCAAACTAAATCTTGACAAATCTTGAGAAAAAAATGGCATAAACTCTCTTGCTTCTTTGAGAAAAATGGCCACCATATGCTTTAGGGCAGCAGGGAGGCGAGAATATATAGTCGTGATAACTAGTCCCGCCATGATCGACGGGACTAATAGTCACGAAGACCAGTACCTGCTCCGGGTTATTAGTCCCGGCGTATTAATGGGACTAACTTAATCCGACGGACTAATCACTATGGCGTTTCTCGTTAGAGCCTCACTGAGACTAGTGCTCCCACTAGTCGCGGGCTGTGCCAGGCCGGAACTACTGGCCTTGTTCACATCGAACCGAAGATGGTTTTTCTAGTAGTGGGGCATCGGGCGAGGCACCGACCATCTCCAGAGCACGCGGTGGCAGAAGGTGTCGTGTACAAGCGTGGCGGCCACGACGCGCCGTCGGCGTCGTACGAGGTGTCAGGGCCGTCGGGCGCGACACCGACCAGCTCCAGAGCATGGCGGCGGGCTTGATGGGATGCCGCAGCAGGTGCTGCTGCATTCAGGAGCACAGGGTTGGAACAAGTCCTTTTTGAGGGAGGGTTGGAAAGAAGTCTTAGTAATCATGTACTCATGTGTCGCTCGTGGAGTAGTCCAGGTCATCGATTGGCTGGTTACCTTCCCAACCAATCAGAGCACACGATTGAGCTGCCCACGGATTATGGGTTTTCCGTGTATGGTGGATCGAATTAAATCGGACGGTTGGGAACGAGTCTTGCTGTTTCTTTGTAGGATAATTTGCCGTAGGAATTTCTAATACACACGGCAAATATTTGTAAAGCAAACACCAAATGCTAATTCAAAATGTTATCATCCTATTTTTTAAATACTAGACCACTTTACATTAACAATTTACTAACACGGGATCTTAAACCTGTCCATTCTTAAAAAAAATTCCTGCTAAATCGGCAGGAGGTGGGTCAGATATAAATTACAGTTATATGATCTCATGCTCATGATTATTTACAAAAATTATTTTTAGGTTCACAATATGCTATTTCATTAGTGATCCAATGTAAGTTTAGCGAGGCTCAGCCCGAGCTAAGAATCTTCATGTCCACCGTTCGAGAAAGTTTGACGATAGTTTGAAACGGACATAAAAACTTTAAAAGTGATCTAAACAATGCGAAACCATAGCATGGTGTCATATTATGTGACATAGTTGGAAGAAAAAATATCAAACTTGGTATTTATTATGTCTCAAAAAAGCCTTCACAAAATGACTTATCTCATTCGAGGTTTCCTGGCTTTTCGGTCAAATGATCAATGTTATGGCTAGAATCAACACATAGTTTGTGATAATGTGTCCATATTATGCACGTATGTGCATTATGGGACATCGAACAATGTTGCATGAGGAATTTTTTCTTTTCGTCGCACGGAAAAGCCATTTTCAATTTTCTGAGCGCAAAAAAGAGGAGGGTTTGTGAAGCAACCACCAAATGACTAATTCCAAATTCTACCATCACATTTTAAAAAAAATACTAAAACACCTTACATGTAGAATGTCCCAACGAGGAGATGTCAAATCTTTTCGTCCACCCCTGATGAAAAAGACAAATGTTCGTCGAATCGGCAGGAAGTGGGTCCAATTTGAATTATAGGTACATGATTTTTTGCAAAAATCGTTTTTAGACTCACAATATGATGTTTGTTCAGAGATCCAATGCAAGTTTAGCGAGGCTCAACCCGGGCTAAGAATCTTCATGCCCACCATTCAAGAAAGTTTAACGATGGTTTGAAACGGGCATAAAAAAAATAAAAACGATATAAACAACGTGAAACCTCCGGTTGGTATCATATTATGTGACATAGTTTGAAGGAAAATTTCAAACTTGGTATATTGATTAGTCTAAAAAAAATCTTCAAAAAATGACCTGTCGCATTCAAGGTTTCCTGCCTTTTGGGTCAAAGAGCAATGTTATGGCTAGAATCAAGGTGTATTTTGTGATAATGTTCCCATATAGTGCATGCGTGTGCATCATGGGATGACGAACAATGTTTCAGGAGAAATTTTTCCTTTTCGTCGCACGGAAAAGCCATTTTTCATTTTTCGAGTGTAAAAAAGGGAATTTTGTGAAGCAACCACCAAATGGCTAATTCCAAATGCTACCACCCCATTTTTAAAAAATACTAGACCACCTTACATGGATAATGTCCCAACCAGAAGACCTCGAACCTTTCCGTTCACCCCTAGTGAAAAATACAAAGGTTTGCTGAATCGACAAGAAGTAGGTCCGGTTTGAACTACATGTACATGATCTAATTTCAAAAAATCATTTTTTGACTTACAATATGATGTTTGTTCAGAGATCCAATGCAAGTTTAGCGAGGCTCAGCTCTGAGCTAAGAATCTTCATGTCCTCCGTTCGAGAAAGTTTGACGATGGTTTGGAACGGGCATAAAAAATTCAAAACCGATCCAAACAATGCGAAACATTTGCGTGGTATCATATTATGTGACATAATTGGAAGGAATGTCAAAAAACCTTCACAAAATGACCTATCTCATTCGAGGTTTCCTGGCTTTCGGGTCGAACGACTAAAGTTATGGCTAGAATCAAGGCATAGTTTGTGATAATGTTCCCATAATGGCCATGTCATGTGTACACAAATGTGGTAGATGGTCCATAGATGCAATTTCTAGCTCCCGGGTGTCACCTTCTTCACACGCATGCAACTTAGCAGATTTCTTGAACTCTAGGTGGAAATGTCCTGTTGCGGGTATACCAGGGGCTAGAATATGCCATAGGGTTCCAAACTTGGTTTTCATTGTATCTATGTCCTAAACATACCTTAACAAACAAAATGGTACATTCTTGGAACCTTGTGCGGAGAAAGCTAGGGAGTAGACCTTCCCGGGGCCCGCAGACGGGTGTTTTCGGTGCTTTTGACCCCCGGAGCCCCAGAACCCACTAAACTTGCACATGAACCTAGGAAACTTGCATGTGTACGTAGCATAGATGTGAAAGTGTTGAGGAAGTCCCGTAGATAGAATACATAGCTCACTAGTGTGATCTTCTTCACATTTAGGCGATAACGCTTAGCAGTTTCCTGGAACTCTAGGTGAAAATATTCCGTTGCAGGTATACCGATAGCTAGCATGTGCCACAAGGTCCTAATCTCAGTTTTCCTTGTATCTATGTCCTAAAAATACCTTAACAAACTAAAAAGTATATTCATGGAACCTCATGCCGAGAAAGCTATGGGGTAGATCCCCGGGTGCCCCGCACACAGGTTTGGATGGGAGACAGCCACTGGAGCGCTGGAATCCCAGAAAACCACATAATTAAAGTGGATTGGTCAAACCATATAATTAAAGTGTCCATAGATGCAAGATGGGTGATATTTGAGATAAAATATGTGCTAAAAGAAAATGGAGACAAAAAAAAGAGAAAATTTGGAAAAAGAAAAAACAGGGCTACGAACGGCAAAGCCTCCTTTGCGGTGTAAGGTGCATGGCAAAGACTGTCCCTAGTTAATAAACCGAGCGTGAATATTTTACGTTGTTGGATAAAATAAATGGCGGAAATATTTCGCGCGGAAAAAATCAATTTAGAATTCAAAACTTTGTTGTGTCTGACGTTGAGGCACACGGCAAAGCCCTGCCGTTATCACGGCCCATCAACTACGCCAAAATAGTGGGCCCCACTAGATGGTGTGCCGTGCGATTTCTTTGTCGTGACCCTTTTTTGGCCTTTGTCGTGGACAGTTTCTTTGCCGTGTGCCATTTTTGGGCTTTGCCGTGAGGGTTTTCTCTGCCATGTATCATGTACCATGCCGTCGTGCGATACTTCTTTGCCGTGTGTCGTGCTGTTTGATTACACGCTAAAAAGATCTATGCCGTGCAAAGCCCTAGTGCACGGCAGCGCCGAATTTTTCCGTAGTGATTTGCACCAACATGGGGATCATGGATTCGTTTTCAGTTCCTAGAATCACGGGAGAAATAAAAAATAGACAAAATCCCGTAACTCTACTGATTTATTGAGAAATACGAAGAGCACGGTCACTCCTAGTCCTAGGATCTCTCTTCGCCGCCTATCACTGATGTGCCGTATCACAAGCAGGTGGATTTGCAAGCTGACTCTCTGACGGTTGGGATGCGTAATTTGATGGGCGGTAGGGGCGGTGTTTTTGCACTAGTAGAAAACAGGCCATCCGTCCACGCCCCCTCAGAGCACTAGTCCCGGTTGCGCCAACAACCGGGACTAATCTTGCTGCAGCGTCCGGTTGGAGCGGGCACGGGCCGAGGCATGGGTCCCGGTTGGTAAGGGCATGCGTCGGTTGGAGCCGCCAACCGGGACTAAAGGTTTGGCCACAGCCACGTGGCGTGTACGCACCCTTTAGTCGGTTGGCTCCAACCGGACTAAAGACCCTTGCCCTCTATAAATGCAACGCCCTCTGCCTCCACTCTGTTTTTGAATGGTGTAAGGTGTGAAGGTGTGTGCTAGTTTTTCTCATGCATGCATTGAAGGTGTTTGTTGAAATGTTTGAGTGAAAAATCCAGTTGAATTTCTCATAGAACAAAAATATAGAAGGTGTCCAGACGCACTTGAGCTTTCTCCTCTTTATTTCCCTCGATCGAGGTTAGCAATCCTATCTTTTCTAGGTCATTGATACAATTCATGTGTCGGTGTGAATTGGTTATTTCACTATTTACGATGTCCTGTTTTTGATAAACTTACTTATATGATGCGGATGAACGGTCGGAATGGATGTCGGTGACGGCGGGTAGCCGTATATCAAAGGCGTGGATAAATTTATCGATGTGGCTACGGCAAACAAAGAGAATGGATTTATCGTTGTCCATGTGTTCAATGTCGGAACAACAAGGAGTACTCTTCCTCGAAAATCATTCGCGGACACACGATTATGAAAGGTTTCATGCCCAACTATAATTGCTGGACCAAGAACGGGGAAAGAGGGGTTATGATGGAAGATGGTGAAGAAGAAGATGATGATAACAACTATCATCATATGTTTCCTGAATACGGTGATCCTGCTATGGAAGACAATGGAGAGGAAAAAGGTGAAGAACGGGCATCCGATGAGCCGGATGATGAACTTGGTAGGGTCATTTCTGATGCAAAGCGAGACTGTGAAACATAAAATGAGAAGTTGAAGTTAGAGGGCATGTTAGAAGATCACAAGAAATTGTTGTACCCAAATTGTGAAGATGGCGGCACAAAGCTCGGTACCACACTGGAATTGTTGCGATGGAAGGCGGTGTGGTCTAATGACTCCTCATTTGAAAAGATCTTTGAAAATAATGAAGCCAAGTTTCCAAAACATAACGAACTTTCCGAGAGTACCTCTGAAGCAAAGAAGACTCTCTCCTCCGGGATTAGATGTGCAAAAGATATATGCATGCATTAATGATCGCATCCTCTACCGATAAGGAGTATGAGAATTTAGATAAATGCCCGGTATGCAGCGTTGCGGTATAAGATCGCACGAGATGACCACAGTGATGTTGAGGAGAGCCCCTCGGAAGAGGGTTCTGCTAAGGTTATGTGGTATGCTCCTATAATACCAAGGTTGAAACGCATGTTCGTAAACAAAGAGCATGCCGGGTTGTTGCGATGGCACAAAGAAGACCGTAAGAAAGGCGGGAGTTGAGACACCTGGCGATGGGTCACGGTGGAGAAAAATCGAGAGAGACTTCCGGACTTTGCGGTGACGCAAGGAACTTATGGTTTGGTCTAAATACGGATGGCATGAATCCTTTTGGGGAGCAGAGCTGCAATCCAAAGACTGGCCCGTGACTCTATGTATCTATAACCTGCCTCCTTGGTTGTGCATGAAGCGTAAGTTCATTATGATGCCAGTGCTCATCCAAGGACCGAAGCAACCGGGCAACGATGTGTACCTTAGGCCATTAGTTGAAGAACTCTTACAGTTGTGGGGCAAACCAGGTGTACGTGCGTGGGATGAGAACAAACAGGAGCCATTTAATCTACGAGGGTTGTTATTCGTAACCATCAATGATTGGCCTGCTCTTAGTAACCTTTCGGAATGACAAACAAAGGATATAAGGCATGCACCCACTGTTTAGATAAGACCGAAGGTACATATTTGCATAAATGCAAGAAGGTTGTGTACCTAGCGAATCGACGATTTCTTCCGACCAATCATCCGTAAGAAAGAAAGGCAAGCATTTCAAAGGTGAGGCGAGATCACGGAAGAAGCCTGAACTCCTGGTGATGATGTATTTGGTATGGTCAAGGACATAGAAGTAATCTTTGGAAAGGGTCCCGGTGTCAATCAGTTCGAACGACGTCGCTTCGTGACACGCACCCATGTGGAAGAAGAAATCTATATTTTGGGAGCTGCCATATTGGAAAGTCCTGCGTGTCCGCTCTTCAATCGACGTGATGCGTGGCGAAGAATCTCTGCGTGAACTGCTAGGATTCCTAGGCGTGTATGGGAAGACAAAAGATACACACAAAGCAGGAGGACCAACAAATTATGAAAGACCCAAAGAACATGCATACAGATAACAAGGCGGATAAAGGGCGTCTTAAGTCGTACAGCCTATGCTCTTACCAAAGCGAGAGAAAATCTTTTTGAAGTCCTTTACGTATCAAGGTGCCGTCGGGCTTCTCATCTAATATAAAGGGATAATAAATATGGCAGAGAAAAAGTTCCAAAACCTGAAGTCTCATGATCACACGTGATTATGACGCAGATTGCTTCCGATTGCATTGAGGGGCTTCTACGAGAAAATGTTCGAGTACCCATTGTGAAGCTGTGTGCATTCCTCAATGCAATATCTCGAATGTAATCAATCCGGATATTCGCCAAGGTTCTGAGAAGGATGTGGTACAATGTCTTGTTAGTTTTGAATTGGTGTTCCCACCATCCTTCTTCAATATTATGACGCATCTCTGGTTCATCTAGTGGAAGAGATTGCCATTCTCGGTCCGTATTTCTGCACAATATGTTCCCCTTTGAGAGGTTCATGGGAGTCTTAAAGAAATATGTTCATAACCATGCTAGACTGAAGGAAGCATCTCAAGGGATATGGAGCAGAGGAGGTCATTGAGTTTTGTGTTGACTTTATTCCCGACCTTAAGCCGATTGGTGTTTCGATCGCGGCATGAGGGAAGACTAAGTGGAAAAGGCACGCTGGAAAGAAAGCACCGATATGTAGGGACGGGATTCTTTCACTAAAGCACACTACAGTTCTACATAATTCCACCTTGGCAGCTCAGATATGGAGGAACACAAGAATATTGTACGCTCCAAAAACCCGGGAAGCCTGAATCATGGATTACAGATGAACACATGAAGTCTGTCATTGGTTGGATGCGGACACATCTCTTGAATGACACCAGTTGGAGATCAGCTATACTTGTTGGCGTCACCATCTTCTCTTGTATTGAATTTCCAAAGTACGAAATAAATGGGAATACATTCTACGATCGCCCAAGATAAAAGAGCACCAACCAAAATAGTGGTGTCCGCTTTGATGCAATAGACGAGAATGGACAAAAGGACACATATTATGGTTACATAGAGGAGATATGGGAACTAGACTATGGAGTCTCTTTTAAGGTCCCTTTGTTTCACCGCAAATGGGTCAACCCGAATGGGGAAGGGGTAAAGATAGACCGGTTATGCGGAATGACAACGGTGGATCTCAACAATCTTGGTTATAGAGATGAACCATTCGTCCTAGCCAATGATGTGTCTCAGGTTTTCTATGTGAAGGACATGTCCTCCGCACGAAAAAAGAAAAAATATGCAAACGAATACATCATATGATGATCCAAAGCGTCACATAGTTCTTTCGGGAAAAGAAACATCGTGGGAATCGAGGGCAAGACAGACATGTCAAGATTATAATAAGTTTGATGAAATTCCGCCTTCACAAAGTGAAAACCCACCCAAGCATTCCGTTAAGTAAAGAAGATGCTCCATGGTTACGTCTGAAGCGGTCATAAGGAATGACATATGTCTTGAGTTCATGTCTTTCGCGGTTTGGCTTGACCGTTAAGTAAAGAAGATGCTTCATGCTCATATTATGTAACTCTAGTTCATGTCTTTCGCGGTTTGTGGCTTGACCAAGGATATCTTTCGCGGTTTGTGGCCTTTAGTCCCGGTTTTGTAGTCTCAGTTTTAATATTAATAAATGTCTTGAGTGTTAGTCCCATTTTGTGGCTGGACCGAGTGCCTCTATGACCAGTTTCTCGGAGATGCCGAGGACTGGGCTCGTCGGCATCTCCTCGAACTGGCGCAGTGGTGTCCCTGCTCGAAAACCATCTTGCAGCTTGTAACTTCACTAACTAGATCAATACGCCTCGGAGCTAACTAATTTCACATATTAGGAGTGCCTCTATGACCGATTTCTCGGAGATGCCGGACCTGGGCTCGTCAGCATCTCCTCGAACTGGCCGCAGCATGGTGTCCCTGCCTCGAAAACCATCTTGCAGCTTGTAACTTCACTAACTAGATCAATACGCCCTGAGCTAACTAATTTCACATATTAGGAGTGCCTCTATGACCAGCTCGGAGATGCCGGAGGACTGGCTCGTCGGCATCTCCTCGAACTGGCCGCAGTGGTGTCCCTGCCTCGAAAACCATCTTGCAGCTTGTAACTTCACTAACTAGATCAATACGCCTCGGAGCTAACTAATTTCACATATTAGGAGTGCCTCTATGAGCAGCTTTCGAGATGCCGAGGACTGGGCTCACGGCATCTCCTCAAACTGGCCGCAGTGGTGTCCCTTCTCTCGAAAACCATCTTGCAGCTTGTAACTTCACTAACTAGATCAATACGCCTCGAGCTAACTAATTTCACATATTAGGAGTGCCTCTATGACCAGCTTTCTGAGATGCCGGAGGACAGGCTCCACGGCATCTCCTCGAATCGGCCGTAGTGGTGTCCTCGCTCTCTAAAACCATCTTGGAGATGCCTCAAACTGGCCGGAGGACTGGACTCACAAGGATGCATATTTATAGTACAAGCAGCTCGGCATAATGTCGACACTCACGACATAATGTCGACACTCACCCCTATTATTAGTCTTGACTCATCTTTAGTCGGGGTCGTGGTGTCTCCAACCGACTAAAGGTTCATCTTTAGTCCCTTGGTGACACCATCCGGGACAAGGTACAAGCCGACGACATAATGTCGACACTCACCCCTATTATTAGTGTTGTTCCGCCCACTGCCGCATCCCTTTAGTCCCGGTTTGTGACTACATCCGACTAAATGTGTGAACAATGATCATGTGTGTGTGGACATTGGTATGTAGAACAATGTTGCAGGAGGAAGTTTTCCTTTTGTCGCACGGAAAATCCTTTTCCATTTTCCGAGCGAAAAACGGGTCGCTTTTGTGAAGTAACCACCAAAATGCCGTTTCAATGCTACCGTCCTATTTTCCTAAAATACGAGACCACCTTACATGGACTATATCCCAACCGTACAAATCGGGACTAAATATGAACCCTCTCTTTATATAGGCATTTCCCTCTATTTATTAGGTAACACTTAAGACATTTATTAATATTAAAACCGACAAATCGGGACTAGCTAACACTCAGGCCTAAAGTCGCCTTTAGTCATAATCATGCCTAGTCCTATAGCACGCAGCTGTGGTCTTCATCGTCGTCGTCATCATCATCGCCATCATCACCGCCACTCCGGGATCCTCACCATCCATGGCATATACAGGGCCATTCCAGCCTTGGATTCACGGCGGTGGGAGAGGGTCTCTGAAGACGATGCCGCCATCACGGACAGTGGGGCCTGTGGCGGGTGGACTCGTGGCACCGTGGCAGGATGGTCTCCCCGCGATGTAGCGCATCACTGATGATAGTACGGTTCTCCCACCAGACGACGGCCGACTTCGTTGTTGTTCACCGGTGGCCATCACCCTCGTACTGGCGAGCTCCTTTCCCGCCTATTAGCGAAGAAGGCATTCCAGTGTCATAGTTGTCGGGATCCCACTGGGATCCATCCATCCGCTCCGGCGTGAGCTCGTGGTAGAAGTGGTTTGTGATGGCGTCATGCGGAACCTTGAGGGACAGGAGGGACAGAACCCTCCAAATCGATCCAAATGGGCGGCCGGTACCCAGTGGACAAGGGTAGTTGAGGCGCACAGCCTCGGTCTCCTCGAGGTCGAATGGCCCAGAGGCGTTGTCCATTGTTCTAAGAGAGGAAGGTGTGGATGTGTGGATAGCCATGACACGATCACCCTAAATATAGAGGGAAAGGGGGAAAACTTGGCATGAAGCTTTGGGAAATGGCGGAATATCTTTAGTCCCGTTAGTGACTACATCCGGACTAAAAGCTCTAGTAGAAAGGAAAGGGTGGGAAAACTTGGCGGGAAGAGGTGGGAAATGGCGGAAAATATTTTTAGTCCTTGTGACTACATCCGGACTAAATGTGTCTTAACAATGATCATGTTTCAAAAACCTTCATAAAATTACCTATCATGTTCGAGGTTTCATGGCTTTCGTCCAAATGACCGATGTTAGGTCTGAATCACGGCATAGTTTGTGATGTTGTGCCCATATTATGCATGTGTGGACATTGGTATGGAGAACAATGTTGCAGAGGAAGTTTTCCTTTTGTCGCACGGAAAAGCCCTTTTCCATTTTCCGAGCGCAAAAAAAGGGGTCGTTTGTGAAGTAACCACCAAAATGCCGTTTGAATGCTACCGCCCTATTTTCCTAAAATACTAGACCACCTTACATGGACTATATCCCAACCTACATCTCAAACCTTTTCGTCCATCCCCGTAAAAGGACAAATGTCTGTAGAATCGGCAGGAAGTGGGTCCGGTTTGTACTACAGTACATGATCTATCGCCTGTGATTTTTTGAAAAATCGTTTTAGACTCGAAATATGTGGTTTCTTCAGAGATCCAATGCAAGTTCTAACGATGCCCGCCCCTATCTTCATGCACACCGTTCGACCATAGTTAGAAATTCAAATAATTCAAAACGGGCATAATAAATTCAAAAAATCCGAACAATGAAAATCCTTCGTGGTGTCATATTATGTTACATAGTTGAAAGGAAAATACCAGACTTGGTACATTGATCATGTTTCAAAAACCTTCACAAAATGACCTATCATGTTCGAGGTTTCATGGCTTTCGGTCCAAATGACCGATGTTATGTGTGAATCACGGCATAGTTTGTGATGTTGTGCCCATATTATGCATGTGTGTGGAAATTGGTATGGAGAACAATGTTGCAGGAGGAAGTTTTCCTTTTTTGTCGCACGGAAAAGCCCTTTTCCATTTTCCGAGCGCAAAAAACGGGTCGTTTTGTGAAGTAACCACCAAAATGCCGCTTCGTAATGCTACCGCCCTATTTTCCTAAAATACTAGACCACCTTACATGGACTATATCCCAACCGTACATCTCAAACCTTTTCGCTCATCCCGGTAAAAAGGACAAATGTCTGCCGAATCGGAGGAAGTGGGTCCGGTTTGTACTACAGTACATGATCTATCGCCTGATTTTTGAAAAATCGTTTTAGACTCGCAATATGTGGTTTCTTCAGAGATCCAATGCAAGTTCTAACGATGCCCCCCCTATCTTCATGCACACCGGTTCGACCATAGTTAGAAATTCAAATAATTCAAAACGGGCATAATAAATTCAAAAAATCCGAACAATGAAAATCCTTCGTGGTGTCATATTATGTTACATAGTTGAAAGGAAAATACCAGACTTGGTACATTGATCATGTTTCAAAAACCTTCACAAAATGACCTATCATGTTCGAGGTTTCATGGCTTTCATCCAAATGACCGATGTTATGTGTCAATCACGGCATAGTTTGTGATGTTGTGCCCATATTATGCATGTGTGTGGACATTGGTATGGAGAACAATGTTGCAGAGGAAGTTTTCCTTTTGTCGCACGGAAAAGCCCTTTTCCATTTTCCGAGCGCAAAAACGGGTCGCTTTGTGAAGTAACCACCAAAATGCCGCTTCGTAATGCTACCGCCCTATTTTCCTAAAATACTAGACCACCTTACATGGACTATATCCCAACCTGTACATCTCAAACCTTTTCGTCCATCCCGGTAAAAGGACAAATGTCTGCCGAATCCAGGAAGTGGGTCCGGTTTGTACTACAGTACATGATCTACCGCCTGTGATTTTTGAAAAATCATTTTAGACTCGCAATATGTGGTTTCTTTAGAGATCCAATGCAAGTTCTAACAATATGAAAGGAAAAATACTGACTTGGTATATTGATCATGTTTCAAAGGAAAAATCCGAACAATGGCCGCCCCTATCACTTCTTATGTTTATAGTTTTTCTAAATTCCAAATTGATATTAAAAAATATAAGTTAATTCATTTTTAATTGTAAATGGTTCATATTTTAAATGGTTACATTAATTATTTTTAAAATGTAAAATGTTTTTGAATTATTTATTTAAATCCAAACACTTTTTATGTTTAAATTTTTCTAAATTCCAACTTAATATTCAAAATATAAGTTAATTAACTTTAAAAGGTTACATTAATTATTTTTAGAAATATAAAATGGTTTTGGATTATTTATTCAAATCCATACACTTCTTATGTTTAAAGTTTTTCTAAATTCCAAATTAATATTAAAAATATAAGTTAATTCATTTTAAAAGGTTACATTAATTATTTTCTAGAAATAGAAAATGGTTTTGGATTATTTATTCAAATCCATACACTTCTTATGTTTAAAGTTTTTCTAAATTCCAAATTGATATTAAAAAATATAAGTTAATTCATTTTAATTGTAAATGGTTCATATTTTAAATGGTTACATTAATTGTAATTGTTTTTAAAACAGAAAATGGTTTTGAATTATTTATTCAAATCCAAACACTTTTTATGTTTAAAGTTTTTCTAAATTCCAAATTGATATTAAAAAATAAAAGTTAATTCATTTTAATTGTAAATGGTTCATATTTTAAATGGTTACATTAATTATTTTTAAAATGAAAATGGTTTTGAATTATTTATTCAAATCCAAACACTTTTATGTTTAAAGTTTTTCTAAATTCCAAATTGTTATTAAAAAATAAAAGTTAATTCATTTTTAATTGTAAATGGTTCATATTTTAAATGGTTACATTAATTATTTTTAAAATGAAAATGGTTTTGAATTATTTATTCAAATCCAAACACTTTTATGTTTAAAGTTTTTCTAAATTCCAAATTGATATTAAAAAATAAAAGTTAATTCATTTTTAATTGTAAATGGTTCATATTTTAAATGGTTACATTAATTATTTTTAAAATGTAAAATGGTTTTGAATTATTTATTCAAATCCAAACACTTTTATGTTTAAAGTTTTTCTAAATTCCAAATTAATTATCATTTAAAAACAATACAAATTAAAACCCCAAAATAAAAATAAGTCGAACAGAGAGAAAACCTGAAATTTTTTGAAAACAGAATATGTCCTTGGACCCACCAACCGACTAAATCCTTCAACGCCCTCCAGCTTGTGAAAATTGGAAAAAAAAGTGGAGATACGTCCTGGTGGCTCCAACCGGACGATTTTTAGTCCTTGGAGCCACCAACCGACTAAAGGTCCTTCCTTCATATCGCTGCCTCTTCTTCTTCTTCTTCTCCCTTCTCCATTCTCTCGCAACCACACCCGACGCCTTGCAGGGAGACACGCCGTCCATCGCCGACGCTGCAGGGAGACGCCGCCCATCGCTGTCGTCGTGAGCGCCGCCGTCGCTTCCACCTACGTCGACCAGCCGCCAGCCACCGCCGCCGCCGATCGCCGCTTCCTCGCCTCGCCGCTCATTGGGATCACCGCCACCACCGCTACCACCGCCTCTTTTCCCCGCACTGACGCCTTGGTCGCCGCTGGCCACCGACGCCTCGGCCGCCATCACCGCCGACCGCGCTGTCGCCGCCACGCCGTCCACCGACGCAGCTCGCAAGCGCCGCCGCCGCCACTCGCTTCGACGCTGCTCACCTTCCGCCGCCGAGGACCGCCATCGCCGCCCGACCGTCGCCCGCCACCGGTACCGTCCGGTGAGCCCTCCGATCAACATCCAATGGTCCAGATGGACCATTGACTAGTAGTCATCCTAGGGCGCTGACGTCAGCGCCACGAGTCAAACGGTCACGTTTGACTATTTAATTTAATTTGATTTGTTTTGGCAGATTTTAGATGGAACTTGTAAAATTCATAGAAAATAATCTACTGGTCCAAAAATTGCAAATAAAATATGTATGGAATCAGTGTCTCACGTAGAATATTGTTGTACAGTTGTTTTATGCTTTTGAAGCAAGGTTTTGTCTTGGTTAATTAAATGAGTTAATGTTATTTTAGAGTATTAAATCCATAGAAAAGTTCTACAACTCCAAAATTGCAAATAAGATGTCCCTAAATCAGTGGAACAAGAGGAATCTTACAGTGAATTAAAAGGGTAGACTTGGCTAGCTCTTTAGTTTTTTAGTTAGATTTAGGTTTGATTATTTTAGGTGTATTAGTTGTTAGATGATTTAGTTGTTAGATGATTTAGTTGTATTTAGTTTGATGAATTTTAGGTGTATGTAGAATATGATTTAGGTGTATATGATGTAGATGATTAGAAGAACATAGTAACCCCTCACGGTGATTCCGAGTTTCCCGAGTTAGGGTTTTGCCTCGGAACCCCGCTTAATTTGCATCGATGCTTTAGGGTTTCCTTTATTTTCGGTGATTGGATTATTAGGTTTATTATTAGTTAGGTATTATTAGGTTTATTAATTAGTTTGGTATTATTAGTCTTCGCCCCACCGGGTCACCATGTGGGTAGCCCTGCACCCGATTCACATTGCCGATCCACCGTGGTTAGATAAGGAATCATTAATACCCCTTAGGTGCATGTGGGTTCCTCTCATATGCATCGGAGGTTTCTCGAACTAGGTTACACCTTGGAACTCGGAATATTGATAACCGCTGATTTTAGCTAGAGTTACCTATCTACTACACGGTTTCCTTTTTGTAGCTAGGTTTAGGTTTCTCTTCATTTTATTATTGTGTATGTATATATCGGTTTCTCCTTAACTTTCTCCTTTAGCCGCTTTGACTTATTCGTTTTCCACCTATGCGTAAAATATGGATCCACACGCCGAGACGAAGAAAAGGAAGAGTTGATCCAAGGTGTGATCTGTGGGAAGATAATTTAGACGTATCAACGTTTCGAACAACTCCGTGAGGGTGATCCTCTTTTACGGAGTAGACAACTTGTTTGAGGTTGAAGGTGTTGCCATGAGGGAGAAGGCGATGCCTTGTGTAACCGAGAAGACGCACGCTCGGCGAGGTGCATGTAATATAAATCAATTCATTAATTAATCATCGCTATCTATATATAAATAGTAACGATCTTTCTTCTTTTAGCCCTCCGGATCGAAGGAATCTACCGAAATGAGCGACAAGGCCCAACCAAAAGTTGGAAGACCATGAGAGGTTCATGATCGAAGATGTCGTCAGAGACGCAGATCGACCGCTCCCGGTTGTCGCAACCAAATTTGTGGCACAATGCGAGTAATCGTTAGGGACTTAATCCGGATCACCATTAGAAATTGGAATAGGCCTGCTAATGCGGATGAAGAGGGAACATGTTTATTTGTCCCTAACCACGCCAAAGATTTATGTGGAAGAGGCTCATGGTTAATTTCAAACTATCAAGATAGAGCTGGATCCAAATGCGGAGGATCTAGTTGAGGACGCCTTACAACATGGGAGATCCATGGAGGCTAAGGTCGGAGTGGGCTTTGAAGAAGATGGCCCGGTTTCACCAATCGGAAGAAAAGATTGCACCTTGACTATGTCGTGAAAGAGAAGACTCGATTTCAAGAAGACTCGCTTCCGAAGATAAAACCATTCTGGCTGAGTTTGTGGAATACAAGACATCGAAAAAGCTAAGGAAATGTCTCAAAGAATAAGTGAATGCTAACAAGAAGTATCACCATACTATGGGGCAAGGTGGCTCTGGTGGCATTCCTAAGTGGGAGAAACTTGAGCAGAACTGCGTGATAAAAATATCACCCTGCAGATGACGATTGGGTAGAACGTGCAAGGAATTGGTTTTACGGGCATGGGGCACGTTGGACTCGGAAGGAGGTGTATATATACCATACGACAAAGAAGACCCCTTGCCAATCGAGAGGATGAGAAAAGCAAGAAGGCTGTTAAAGATGGGGACTTCATTCCCGATAGAGAGAATGATGAGCTCACACTCGCTTGGAAATAAGGAACATGATGGACGAACACGAGGCACAATAGGCTCCCAATCATGGAGGACTGGGTTTCAAGAGAGGAAGAAATATCCCGATAGAAGCCGTCGGAGGAGTAAGGACAGGCGGCGGTTGAAGCAGAAAGTCGAAAGAGCGAATGCGTTTAATTGAAGAACGATTAAAGCAACAACAAGATGAAATTAACTCACTTAAAGAGCAAAGTACTACCGGCCCCATCTCAAGAAGACACCGCATTCGATGCTACCGCCTATCGAATAATCGAAAAGCGATGTGGCTTCCACCGAGGTCCCGGTGATGACAATGGCGATGCCGATGATGCACCGACGATGGCTCTGTTGGCTACCCAAAGGATGATATCACGAGATGACACATCGCGAGCTACATGTAAAAGTTGTGAACATATCAATGAAGGTGGCGGTCGGCTATGCCTTACCAATTGGACCCACACCAACTTACCACACCGTCCGGTTCCAGAGGGCTACGCTGTTGTCGGCGTGGATGAAATCATGCCCACCTTTGAGGTTTTGGATCTTCACTACCCCGCCGTGAAGGGATGTGGATCTTGGGTGACGCAAAAACGCCACCATTCTATGGCCGAAGGATTGTATCGCTTCAAATCACACGCCAAGGCCATCTTCGCCGCCTCACCCGTCTCCGCCGAGGTCGCCGCCGCGGCAGCCGTCTTCGTCGCCTCACCCGCCCGTCGCCTCACCCGCCTCGCCGCCTCACCCGTCCTCCGCCGCGGAGCCATCGCCGCCTCAGATAAAAAGCGAAGCGTCGCTACTATCGTCGTGGCGATCGCCAAACGTAAACAAGAGCCTCTTCCAAAAGTACCAACGGTTCCTCCCAAGAGAGCTTATCAGATCTTGAAGAGGAGACCGCGCTCGGGTTGATCTTGAAACGATAGCGTTTTCGCTAAGTCGAGGCAGCCGAAGAGCCAGAGTTCCCCAAAGACCAAAGAAGAAAAAGCCAAAGTGTTGAAAATGCTAAAGACTCTTCATCAACCCGAGCCAAAGTCACATCGACTATGAGCGTTCTATTCTCAAGTCACATGCGGCACAAAAAGCCTCAAGAGCGATCGATGCAAGCGGAAATCTGTTGCCCAGCTCGGAGAACAAGCAAAATGACTTGCGCCTCTCAAGGTGATTTCTCAAACCAATGTGGGTCGAGCAAATATGGGGCGAAGAGCAAGATGATCCAGAGGTAGTTGCACACGGAGAAGCCGCTGCTCAAGGTATGAGTATTGCCCAAGATTTATCCCGCTTAGAGTTCTTCCCGTGAGTGAAGTAGCATACAAATACCAAGACGCAAACCTCTCGTCAAACTGAGGAGGTAAATAATCTTTCAACAAAAATGCGAAGATTGCATAATCGGTACATGCACGCCACAAGTGCCGGGCTAACTGGATAGTGCCGAGGGTTACAAAAAGCATCATGGGAAAGAAAGTGATGACATGATATCCATTGAATTTGTTGAGCTATTTCAATTATTCAATCAAGACGCCTTGGACAAATCGCTCATCGGTGCCTATTGTCCGTAAGTACTAATTACGTAATTAACTTAGTCTCCAGCTATCTCACTTTGTTTATTGCATGTATATAATCATACCGTAATATGCGTAATGAAGATTCTCGAATGCGCAGAGGACAAATCTATGATATTGGCTTCATTGACCCATATTGGGTTCATGAAGCTAATCTCAAAATAAGCCCCTGTGATACGGAGGATAATATAGTACACGCGTTAAGGTTTCAAGAAACCAAAAGGGAAATACTTTTTCCTTACAACTTCGAGTGAGTGTTATTGTCTTGTATACACTTTCTATTTCGCTTACTCGATGTTAAGTATATAATTGATTAGTTATGCATTCGCAGCTTCCACTATATTCTCGTTAATCATTCAACTTGACAAAGGGCGTGTACTAGTCATGGACTCGAAACATAAACCCTTGAGACGTGGAAGGACATGCGATACTTCTCCAATGGTAATTCTAATCATTACGACACTATATCGGCAACGTTCGTGAAGTTTATGATATCAAGTACTTAATAACTTCTTTTATTAGTTTTCTTCACGCCGCTTGGAAACGGTTCACCAAGAAGGCTAGGGGTGTTTGGAAAGAGGAGCTTACATTTCAACCACTAGATGTAAGCACCACTAGCTATATCCGCGCATCTCTTTGATTCTAGTTTTGATACGATTATTATCATGCTTGATTATTATTTTGATTGAACTATGTTCTTGTGAAGTGCCCGACAGGACCGTAACAATCTTTGTGGATACTATGTTTGCGAGTTCATCCGGCAGCGACGCGATGAGAAGGGCAGAAATTTAGAGCAACTCCACGTATATAAACAATTTCTATAGTTTTATTTTCAAACAAATTGTGTTTAGTTTCATTCATAGATGACTCCTTTTTAAATCAGATCGAGCGCTCACGGACGGTCTTACGCCAAAGGATCGCGTACGAGCAATTCGGGAGGAATTGGCGGGATTCTTGGATGCGAAGTCCTAGACCAAAGGGAGTACTATTCACTGCGTGTATAGACAATAGGGATTGTAAAATAGCAACTCGATCCGTGTATAGACAAGGGGAATACTTTTGTATGTAGTGCATGAACTCGATCCGTGTATTGAATGTAATATTGTCATGATGATCTTGTGTAATATAAGGTTCCTTCATTGATAAGTGCAAAACACTAAATAAACAATAAAACAACCTAAATGAATTATCTGCCGCGGCACAAAAAGTGGCGAAAATGCTGCCGCGGCAACAAAATGTGCAAAAATGAATTCTCTGCCGCGGAAGAAGGTTATTAGTCCCGGTTCGTGTTACGAACCGGGACTAAAGCCCCCCCCTCCTCGCACGGTGCAGCTGCCACGTGTATGATCTTTTGTCCCGGTTGGTGGGGCAACCGGGACTAAAGGTTCGGGCTTTAGTCCCGATTGCCCCGTCCCGGTTGGGCAACCGGGACTAATGCCGCTTACCAACCGGGACGCATGGGGTTGTTTCCACCAGTGTTGACATGTCAAAAAGGCGGTGAAGTAATGATGATGTAAGAATTTTTGACATGTTTCTATCTTACAAGAGTAGCCTATGCATCCATGGCATGTTCTTCTGGCCTTATCTATACTCTCACTACGGGACACGCGCGCTACGCCGAGGGCAAAAGGCCGTCGGCGTAGGCCAAAATGCCCTCGACGTATGGTAAGCCGAGGGCTGTCCTCGGCGTAGCCTCCTCGGCAAAGATCTTCCTCGGCGGAGCACACTCAAGCCGTCGGCGTATTAAAATGCCGTCGGCGTATGCTACGTATGTATCGAGATGGAATTTGTCCCTCCCAAGTCGGAGAGATATACTTCGGACCCACTCGGTAATTGATATCAACACCGCTTGCAAGCATGTGGTTAAGGAGTTAATCACAAAGTGATATCGGATTACGGAACAGTAAAGTACTTGCTGTGAACGAGATTGAACTAGGTATGACGGTACCGACGATCGAATCTCGGGCAAGTAAAATATCGCGAGACGAAGGGAATATATATATGGGATTGATTGAATCCTGACATCGTGGTTCATCCGATATGATCATCGATGAATGTGTGGAGTCAATATGGGTGCCTGGACCATTGATTATTGATAGAAGATCATGTCCGCATATTCTCGAACCGCGGTCACACACTTAACGTGTCTCGGCGCTAGGATAGATTGGATAATTGGTTTATGAATTTTTGTTCGAGTATCGGATGGGATCCGGGACATCACGAGAGGTTCCGGAGTGGTCCGAGAATAAGATTCATATAAGGCGGTGCCGTTTTGGAGTTCGAATTGTTCCGTTAATCGGTATTGTACCGGAAGCTTCTAGAACCTTCCGGGGGACCAACGTGGCCCCACCTTCCGGGAGGGGAATGGGCCTATGAGGGAGTGTCCTAGCCGCATTGGGCCGGGGCACAAGGCCCCATAGGGCCCATGATCCTAGAGAGTTTAAATCGTTTAAACTAGAGATAGGGTTTCTAGAAGAGGGGAGAGTCCATGCCCCCCACTCCTTATCCTTTGGGCTTGGGGGAGGGGCTAGGGCTGCGCCCCCCTCTATTTAAAGAGGGGTGGGGGCGCACCAACCCCCCACACCTCTCCTCCAAACCCATGTTCCGACGAACGTTCCGCTGTGCGAATCTTCAAGGGTATGAAGATCTAATCCAATCTCTCTCGTTGATTGCATCTCCTAGATTAGATCCTGGCTTTCCCTCTGTTCGCATCCGTAGAAAATTTTGATTTACTATGCCGCGAAACCCTTCAGTGGTATCAGAGCTAGATCTATGCGTAGATGTGTTTCACGAGTAGAACGCAACATGGTTGTTACGGGCGTTGATGTTTTCTGTTACAAGCCTCTTGTTTGTGTTCTTCTTATGACGCGATAGTGAGATTGAAGCGTCCATGCCAACCTTACGACGCCGTCATGAGACCGCTCCGCACTTGACGTGTGGCTTGTTCCACACATGCGGTGGTGGATGTCGCTCTCACAATAGTTGTCATGGGATTTACACCGGAGTTTGGAAACCATAATATCACCGTTGTGGCTTTCCGTAGGTAAGAATAGTTCTTAGCTTGCTACTCCCATAAGCCACGTAAAACATGCAACAACAAAGTAGAGGCGTCTAACTTTTTTTTGCAGGGAGTGTTTTCTGTGATATGGTATGGCCCAAGATGTGATGTGTATGTTGTATGCAATGATCATGTTTTGTAATGTTTCACGACTTGCATGTCGATGAGTACACAACCGGCAGGCGCCACATGGTTGTATTTATAATTGTGTATGACATGTGTGTCAACTTCTTATACGCCATGTAATAGCTTTACTTTATTGCTAAGTAGTTAGCAATAGTTGTAGTTGCTATTCGTGGTGGAGGCAATCATGGTAGAGTGATGGAGATCATGCTGGCACGCACAAGATGGAGATCATTGTGCGAAGATTGGCTATACCATGTCACATAAAGTTATATGCATGTGATGTTTATCCTTTATGTATCTTATTATGCTTAGATCGCGACAGTAGCATTATAAGATGATTCCTCACTTAAAGATCAAGATAAAACTGTGTTCTCCCAAGTATGCACCACGAAAGTTCGTCGTGTCCAAGCATCACGTGATGATCGGGTGCTATAGACTCTACGCCACATACAACGGGTGCAAGCCAGTTTGCACACGCTGAAATACTTGGGTCTAGCTTGACGAGCCTAGCATGTACAGACATGGCCTTGGAACACAAGAACCGAAAGGTTAAGCATGAGTCATATGAATGATATGATCGACACTTTGTTGTCCACCATTGAAACCACATCTCTTCTCGTGATGATCGGATTAGGTGTGGTGAATTTGGATCGTGTTCACTAAACAACTTGAGGGATGTTGAATTTAGTGGGAGTTCATCTAGTAATTTGATTAAGTTGAACTATTTATCATGAACATAGTCTAAATTGTACTTGCAAATACTGTAGATCACATGGCCAAGTCCAACTTCAACTTCAAAGTTTTTGCTGAGAAAGAAAAGCTTAGAAACAATGGGTCTAACTTTACCAATTGGTTCCGCAATCTAAGAATCATTCTGTCTGGCGGACAAAAGGACTATGTCCTTGGGAAAATGTTAGGTGACCTCCCTGCTGCAACTGCGTCGGCTGATGAGAAAGTTGTCTATCAGTCGCGCAAAGATGATTATGGTGTGATTAAGAGCACCATGTTGTTTGCTATGGATCCGGAGCTTCAAAATCGTTTTGAAGAGTATCCCGGGCCCTTTGAGATTCTCGAGGAGCTGAAAACCATGTTTCAGACTCAAGCCCGTTCTGAGAGATATGAGATCTCTGAGAAGTTCTTTAACTGCAAGATGGAGGAAGGGAGTTCCGTTAGTGAGCACGCCATAAAGATGTCGGGCTACACTCAACGCCTTGAGCAACTGGAATGCACGATTCCAGAGGAGCTCAAGATTGACAGGGTTCTGCAATCACTCCCTCCCAGCTACAAAAGTTTTGTAGTGACTCATAATCAGATTGGTTCCATCGATACGATCACCGAGCTCTTCGCAGTCAAGGCTGCGAAGTGGACATCAAGAAGGATAATCATGTGTTGATGGTCAACAAGCCCTCCTTTAAGAAAGGTAAGGGAGCAAAGAAACCCTTCAAGAAGGGCGGCGCAATGCTCCTTCCGAGAAGAAGCTCAAGTCTGGTCCTAAGCCGACAGGTGCTTCTCTTGCAAGGACAATGGTCATCGAAGCATAATCGTCCAAGTACTTAGCGGACAAGAAGGCTGGCACCATCAAAGGTATATTTGATATACATGTTATTGATGTTTTCATTACTAGCCCTCGTTGTAGTGCACAGGTATTTGATACCGTTCAATTGCTAATATTTGTAACTCAAACAGAGCTACGGAATAGACGCGGCTTGTAGGGATGAGGTGACGATGCGCGTTGGCAACGGATCAAGAGTTGATGTGATGGCCGTCGGCACGCTCTCCTTAGTTTTACCTTCGGGATTAGTTTTAAACCTTAATAAATGTTATTATGTGCCTGCGTTGAGCATGAACATTATTTCTGGATCGTGTTTATTGCAAGACGGTTATTCATTTAAATCGGAGAATAATGGTTGTTCTATTTATATGATTAACATCTTTTATGGTCATGCGCCTCTTGTGAATGGTTTATTTTCTTCTAAATCTCGAAAGGGATGAAACACACATCCATAACATTGAGGCTAAGAGATGCAAAGTAGATAGTGATAATACTACTTATTTGTGGCACTGTCGTCTAGGTCATATTGGAGTAAAGCACATGAAGAAACTCCATTCTGATGGACTTTTGGAGTCTCTTGATTTTGAATCATTTGACACATGCGAACCATGCCTCATGGGCAAGATGATCAAAACCCCGTTCTCCGGTATGATGGAGCGAGCAACGGACTTGTTGGAAATCATACATACCGATGTATGCGGACCGATGAGTGTTTCGACGCGCGGTGGATATCGCTATTTCCTCACTTTTACCGATGACTTAAGTAGATATGGGTATATCTATTTAATGAAACATAAATCTGAAACATTTGAAAAGTTCAAGGAATTTCAGAATGAAGTGGAGAACCATCATAACAGAAAGATTAAGTTTCTACGATCCGATCGTGGAGGTGGATATTTGAGTTATGATTTTCTCACGCATCTTAAAGCAAGTGGAATCGTTTCACAACTCACGCCACCCGGAACACCACAGCACAACGGTGTGTCTGAACGCCGGAATTGAACCTTATTAGATATGGTCCGATCAATGATGTCTCTTACTAATTTGCCGTTATCATTTTGGGGTTATGCATTAGAAACCGCTGCATTCACTTTAAATAGGGCACCATCTAAATCCGTTGAGACGACACCGTATGAACTGTGGTTTGGTGCTAAACCTAAGTTGTCGTTTCTTAAAGTTTGGGGATGCGAAGCTTACGTCAAGAAGTTGATGCCGGACAAGCTCGAACCCAAAGCGAGAAATGCCTTCATAGGATACCCTAAGGAAACTATTGGGTATACCTTCTATCACGTAACCGAAGGCAAAGTGTTTGTGAAGAACGGTTCCTTTCTTGAGAAGGAGTTTCTCGAAAGAAGTGAGTGGGAGGAAAGTAGAGCTAGACGAGGTTATTGAACCTTCTCTTGAATTGGAGAGTAGCGCAGACTGAAATTGTTCCATTGCCACCAACAATAGAGGAAGCTAATGACAAGGATCATGAAGCTTGGGACAATGCTACTCTTGAGCGTCGCGGTCGACAAGGTCGCGCGTGCCCCTCCCGAGTGGTACGGCAACCTGTCTTTGACCGTCTTGTTGGTAGAAGACGGTGAACCTACGAACTATGAGGAAGCGATGATGAGCCCGGACTCGAGAAATGGCTGAAGCCATGAAATCCAATTGGGATCCATGAGCGAAACCAAGTATGGACTTTGGTGGATCCTCCTAGCGACCGAAAGGCCGTTGAGTGCAAATGGATATTCAAGAAGAAAACGGACGCGATGGTAATGTTACCGTCTATAAAGCACGGCTTGTCGCAAAGGTTTTCGACAAGTTCAAGGTGTTGACTACGATGAGACTTTCTCTCCGTAGCGATGTTTAAGTCCATTCGGATTTTATTAGCAATTGCTGCGTTTCATGATTATGAAATATGGCGGATGGATGTCAAGATCGCTTTCCTCAATGGGAACATTGATGAAGAGTTGTATATGATGCAACCCGAAGGTTTTGTCGATCCTAAGGATGCTAGTAAAGTATGCAAACTTCAGCGTTCCATTTATGGACTGAAGCAAGCATCTCGGAGTTGGAACCTTCGTTTTGATCAAGTGATCAAGGGTTTTGGATTTGTTCCAAATTGCTACGAAGCTTGTATCTACAAGAAAGTGAGTGGGAGCTCGGTGACGTTTCTGGTACTATATGTGGATGACATATTGATTATTGGAAATGACATCAACATGCTTAACGATGTGAAGAGTTATTTGAACAAATGTTTTTCAATGAAAGACCTAGGTGAAGCTGCTTATATATTGGGCATTAAAATCTATAGAGGTAGAAAAAGACGCCCGATAGCTTTAAGCCAGAGTACATATCTTGACAAAGTTCTGAAAAGGTTCAGAATGGATAAGGCAAAGAAAGGTTCAGTGCCTATGTTGTCAGGTAAGATATTGAGCAAGGCTCAAAGGTCCAGCCATCAGAAATGATAGGGAAGCTATGAGCAAAGTGCCTTATGCCTCGCCATAGGTTCCATCATGTATGCCATCTTTGTGTACTAGACCGGATGTGTCCAATGCTCTTAGTTTGACGAGCAGATATCAAAGTGATCCAGAGTGGAACATCGACAGCCGTGAAGAACATCCTAAAGTACCTAAATAGAACTAAAGAAATGTTCTTAGTCTATGGGGTGATGAACATTGTCGTAAAGGTTACGTCGACGCTAGTTTTGACACCGACAAGGATGATTCCAAATCTCGACGGGATACGCGTTTATATTTTGAATGGAGGAGTCAGGAGTGGAGAAGCTGCAAGCAAAGCGTGATCGCGGGATCTACAGTGGAAGCGGAATACATGGCTGCTGCAGAAGCGTCAAGTGAAGGAGTTTGGATCAGAAACTTCATCACTGAGCTTGGCGTGGTTCCAAGTGCATTGGACCCACTGGAGATATTGTGTGACAACACTGGCGCCATAGCACTCGCTAAGGAACCAAGATATCATCCAAAGACCAAGCATATCAACCGCAAGTTTCATATAATCCGAGATTATATAGCAGATGGATATCTGAAGATTAGCAAAGTACATACGGATCTGAATGTCGCAGATCCATTGACTAAACCTCTTCCACGTGTAAAACATGATCAACACCTTAGTGCCATGGGTGTGAGATTGTTGCCAGATGTAAACTAGATTATTGAATCTAGTGCAAGTGGGAGACTGTTGGAATTATGCCCTAGAGGCAATAATAAAGATGTTATTATTATAATTCTTGTTCATGACAAAGTTTATATTCCATGCTAGAATTGTATTAAACGGAAACATTAATACTTGTGTGGTTTGTGAACAACACCATGTCCCTGGTACGCCTCTAAGGACTAGCTCATTGATCAATGATGGTTAAGGTTTCCTAACCATAGACATGAGTTGTCAATTGATAATGAGATCATATCATTGGGAGAATGATATGATGGACAGACCCAAACTAAGCGAAGCAATTAGATCGTTTCATCGTGTTCATCTTTGCGAAGCTTTTCCTATGTTAAATATTGTATTCCTTAGACCATGAGATAATGCAACTCCCTGGTACCTAAGAAAGCTTTGAGGTCATCAAACGTCATCCTATGAGAGGGTGATCATAAAGGTGTCTCGGTGATCGAAAGTATCTCTGGGTTGTATGTATCGAGATGGAATTTGTCCCTCCCAAGTCGGAGAGATATACTGGGCCCACTTGAATCGATATCAACACCGCTTGCAAGCATGTGGTTAAGGAGTTAATCACAAAGTGATATCGGATTGCGGAACGAGTAAAGTACTTGCTGTGAACGAGATTGAACTCGGTATGACGGCATCGACGATCGAATCTCGCAAGTAAAATATCGCGAGACGAAGGGAATATATATATGGGATTGATTGAATCCTGGCATCGTGGTTCATCCGATATGATCATCGATGAATGTGTGGGAGTCAACATGGGTGCCCAGACCCTGCTCTTGATTATTGATAGAAGATCATGTGCCATATTCTCGAACCGCAGGTCACACACTTAACGTGTCTCGACGCTAGGATAGATTGGATAATTGGTTTATGAATTTTGTTCGAGTCTCGGATGGGATCCGGGACATCACGAGAGGTTCCGGAGTGGTCCGGGAATAAGATTCATATAAGGCAAGGCAGTTTTGGAGTTCGAATTGTTCCGGGTTAATCGGTATTGTACCGGAAGCTTCTAGAACCTTCCGGAAGGGGACCAACGTGGCCCCACCTTCCGGGAGGGGGAATGGGCCTATGAGGGAGTGTCCTAGCCGCATTGGGCCAGGGGCACAAGGCCCCATAGGGCCCAGCCGATCCTAGAGAGTTTAAATCGTTTAAACTAGAGATAGGGTTTCTAGAAGAGGGGAGAGTCCATGCCCCCACTCCTTATCCTTTGGGCTTGGGGGAGGGGCTAGGGCTGCGCCCCTCTATTTAAAAGAGGGCGCACCAACCCCCACACCTCTCCTCCAAACCCTAGCCTTGCTAGCTTTCCTCTCCTCCCGATGTTTGTAGGCGAAGCCTGCTGCAAATTCTCCACCATATACACCACGCCGTCGTGTTGTAGATCCAATCTCTCCACCATACTTGCTGGTCCGAGGAAGGAGGAGACATCGAGGTGCTGCGTGTGCATCTCACGGAGGCACCGACACTTGTGGTGCTAGATCGGATCGGATCGCGAGGAGAAGCGAGTGCGACTACATCACCCACGCCCGACGAACGTTCGCTGCGAATCTTCAAGGGTATGAAGATCTAATCCAATCTCTCTCGTTGATTGCATCTCCTAGATTAGATCTTGGCTTTCCCTCTGTTCGCATCCGTAGAAAATTTTGATTTACTATGCCGCGAAACCCTTCAATGCCACGCTTGATGACGACCTCGCATCCATTCTCGTCTAGCTGCCTGAGCGACACAATGTTCGTTAGAAGACGAGGGATGAAGTACACCTCGGTCAGAACTCGCTGGTCACCGGCGAGGGACTCGAATAGGACGGTGCCCTTTCCGCAGATGTCGACGACCGATCCGTCGCCGAAGCGGACAGTGCCACGCACCGTCTCGTCCAGGCTCGCGAACAGCTCCTTGCGCCCCGTCATGTGGCTGCTGGCACCCGTGTCGGCGTACCACGAGTCATCGGTGGTGTCCTTGGGCACCACCTTCTCTTCGTTGAGGAAGACCACCTGCGGTGACGCGATCACCGTCTCTGCGTGTCGATCACCGCCATGAGCATGGCAGGGCCTCGGCCTCTTCGGCTGTCGACGGGCGCCTCACCTTTCCGTGGTCACCGAGGTCGCTTTGCCTTGCGGCACTCACGCCAGTGGCCCTCGATCCCACAATAGTTGCACTTCCTCCGCGGCTTTGCCGCCGCCATCGCGCCTTGGGGTTTCTTGCCCTTTTCCGTTGCTTGCCGCCTCCGGATGAGCCTTCTCCGTTTGGCGGTTACCCTTGCGGGCACGCCACTCTTCCTCGGTGAGCAGCAGCCACCGGTGTCTTGCTCGCTCACCACGCCTCGACGCGGGCGAGACCACTGAGCTCCTCGATGGACAAGTCCTTCAGGTCCAACAGAGTTTCAATAGAGCAGGCCATCTGCGCGTACCTCGGCGGCGCGATGCGCAGGATTTTCTGGACGGCATCGAGCTCCGTCGTGCTGTCCCCCAGGGACTGCAGCTCAGCGAGGAGATTGGAGGTGCGTAGCGCGAGGTCCTCAATCGACTCCCCGCTCTAGCTCAACAAATTGCCGAACACCTTGCGGAGCTTCTGCCGGCGTGCCTCGCGAACGCGGTCGACGCCGACGCGCATGACCTTGATGGCGTCCCAGGCAAGCTTGGCGTTGTCCTTGGCGGCGAGCGACGGCACCATCTCCTGCGGAACCGACCTCAGGATTGCTCCAAAGGCCTGCCGTTCCTGCCGCTCTTGCGCCGTGTCGAACTCGACGGCCTCCCAGAGGCCGGCGCCTTGCAGCTGCACCCGCATCAGAATAGCCCACTCATTGTAGTTCGTCTTGGTCAGCGTTGGGTAGGTGACGCCGCCCCCTCCGCCGCCCTCGCGCACGATCTCCCGGACCACGATCTCCCCTCCCGTGCCCCTCCTCGTCCTGCTCCGCCCACGACTTGGGGAGCGCACGCGCGTCGGGCGGCCCGACGGTGACTGGGACGCGGACGGTGGCTTGGAGGTGGATGTACTCTTGCCGGAGTTCGGCGCCTGCAGCGGTGGAGTCCCAACCATCGCGATTGGCGCTCTGATACCAATTGTAGTTGAGGAATCGGCCTCCCTCTCTCTCTGAACTCTCGCGCTCTCGACAGGAACCGGGAAGTACAGAGACAATGGACAGAGGTGTTTTTGGTGCTGCTAACTGCGTGCAGCGTTTTCTGCTCTATCTCCTGTTTAAAGTACAAAACAAATTGAGACTAAGAACCAACTGACGAACGAGAATAACGTACGCGCCATCCCACGTCCTCCTGATCGTTGTGGCGATGCTGTCACACGCGTTCAACCATGCCATACCATGATCCGCTTATGACGGCCTAAACTAGCTAACTAAAAAGCTTATCTGACGGAGCCAAGTCGTGTACATGTCACACTTCGTGGCTCCAGTTTATTCAGCTAAAAGAATAAAGCAACTAAAAACTGGGCTAACGGGATTACATGCTAACATCGTGCAGCTCATCGGCTGGTGCCATGGTGGCGGAGAGCTGCTCCTCGTCTATGAGCTGATGCCCAATGGAAGTCTTGACACTCATCTATACGATTCTGAGAACGTACTACCGTGGACAGTAAGGTGAGCATTCATCTCCCATGCATCCCAAATTTACATTTTACAATTCGTTTTGGGTGTTTGTTTTCGCAAGTGATCCCTATTAATTTCGCTTCACTCATTGTTCATATAGGTATGAGGTTATGCTCGGAATAGGCTCCGCACTTGTTTACTTGCATCAGGAATGGGAGCAGTGTGTTCTGCACCGGGACATCAAGCCAAGCAATATAATGCTAGACTCATCGTTCAACGCTAAGCTTGGCGACTTTGGGTTGGCGAGGCTCGTCAACCACGGACAAGGACCATACACTACAGGCCTTGCTGGAACTATGGGCTACATGGATCCTGAGTGTGTGGTCACTGGGAGAACCAGTGTCGAGTCCGATGTCTACAGCTTTGGTGTCGTCCTCCTAGAGATAGTCTCTGGCAGGCGGCCCGCGGTGTCTCGGGAAGAAACCGAGGACATAATCCATCTTGTGCAATGGGTCTGGGATCTATGGGAAGATGGACGAACCCTTGACGCGGCCGATGCACGGCTCAATATAGGGTTCGACGACCGTGAGATGGAATGTGCAATCATAGTCGGGCTCTGGTGCGCGCACCCAGACCGTAGCCTGAGACCATCCATTAAGCAGGCGGTGAACGTGCTACAATTCGAGGCACCATTGCCATGTCTTCCATCAAAGATGGTAGTTAGAACCTTCAAGCCAGAATTCCATACTCTCGTTTATGCATCTCAACTGTCAGGAGGTCGCTGATATTACTTGAAAAAATCATAGATTTTTTCTTATGACATCCATAGGGTAGATTACCTGCAAGCTTTTTCATACCAATGTAAAGTTGTACTATTGGTGACAGATTTAAGTTTAGTGTAGTGCAGTGCAGAGCTCCAGCTCCGATGCCATGCATCTTATTGGAATATCCTTCTCATGTGGGTTGTGGGGAGATGACCATTTGAAACATTTTAGGTAGCCTAAAGAACTATTAGGGTTATGACTTGGTGGTAGTTTTGTTCTTTGCACATGATGGGAGGAGAATGTTAAGCCTACCATCAAGCAGGGGCGGAGCCGGGATTTAAGTATAGGGAGACAAAGAGAAAATATTGCACAACAAATGTACCACGTATATATGAATTTGTAAGTATAATATCGAACAATTGATTAATTCATGATACTATAGGCACTTTATTTGTAACAAGGCTACATTATATTAGTTTGTAGTTATAGGTCCACAACGTACTCATGGCACACATGGAAAATCTCATCAATTGTGGAATTTTTTGTGCAGTCTATTTTTAATCTATACTACTATATTTTACTACCCAAAAAATTCGTCTCACACATTTTTTTTGAAAAAACATATAAAAGTGATCTCAAGATAACTTTTGCTCTAAGCGGTGTGTGATTTCTCATAGATCTATAAAAATAGTAACTAGTAATATAGGATGTACCCAATGCATAAATCGTGTTGTCTCTGTCAGATGGAGAAGCCATGCCCCATCCCCCATGCCATGATGGTGGCCGAAGTTACGTGTCTGACCTCCTCTGAGGGACGGCTGCTAGCTATGCCCTGACGGTGGCGGACAATGGAGATCAAGTAAGCCAAACCATTAGTCCATGATTAATCGATAATCTAAGGCTTTGCCTGCGGCCATCTGAGGCCCTAGGATAGCTAATTCTATCCCTAATGATCGAATAGTAATCGTAATGGGCTATTGTTGGCTAGCTGGACTTGGTCTCGCGTGGTTACAGAAAGTTACGTCTCTATTCCCATCTAAATATGTGCCTAATGGCCAAAAACTAATTGTGATTAACTCTTGCATGCCATACTTAGAACAAGTACAGTTTATGAATTTCATTGAGGGGGGGCCAAACGTTAGTGGGGGTCTAGCCCCTGCCCCCCTAGCATGAAGTCATCGATAGGTGGAGTGTCGAAAATATTAGGTTAACGCCCTTTGGAAATGAGAATGAAAACCAAAAGAGAAGGGATTGAGAGGAAGTTGAAGAAAGATTTTAGATCAAGCAACGGGTGTTCTCCACAAGTTTGGAAGTCCAAATCTCCTGCCTTGTCTTCTTCAAGTTGCAATTTCACCATCTTTCATGAGATTGTTTCAATCCCTACTTGTTGTGCTATAAATCGTATTGTTATAGTTCAAGAGATTTGTGATATATTGATGCTCACAAGAGAAAAACTTGTTGTAACCCACCATTGATAATAGTGGAAAAATATTTGGTGGCTTCGACCCATGATCTTTCTCTCAAGTTGAGGGTTTTCCACATAAAAGGTTGGTGTCCATGTGTGGTTATTTGCTACTACAATTTTGAGAATTTGTTTCCTAGGTGAGACAATGTCTCAACATGGGTGTTAACTGTTAACTTCTCTCACACCAAGAGACACTGCCTTATAGTCTAGGAGCGAGCATGGAAGTGTGTGGATGTTCTTATTTTGGATATCTTGTTTTTTGCGGCATGCTCTCTGATTTACGGATTCGCAGGGGCCGAGGCTAACCTTAGTTGAATGACAATGATAAAGGCTTGCGAAACAAAGTAGCGCCTTTGAAATGGAATCTTAATTAAGTAGTCTATCAGTGGTGTGAAGCAGCTTAGCCCTGGGGAACTAAAGGTTATACCTTTGTAAGAGAACTGTGGTTCTTCTATGTTGGGTATTACTCTTTTACTCTCTTAATTAATGTCGAGCTAAGTGACTTAGTGTAAGCTTTTCTGCCCAATAGAGTACTGACCACACCGAGGGACATGCCCTGAAGCAAAGGACATGAACAAGCGGAATCAATGTGTTCCAATTTATGGCATTGCACCGACCATCCAATGGACCATGGACTAAACAACCACTTCCTGAAAGGAACAAATAGAGGAAAGGGCAGAAAGGGGCAATTGTATGGAAACCTTCACAAGCAACTGTCGGTTTTCGATGTTTTTTCCGCTTTTCACAACTGCTCTTTCCACACCCCCAAATATCTCGTGCCAAATCGTCGCCCCTTTCCTTATGTATTCGATAATCGAGTTTGTTATCTTTGTGATAGGGTAAAGGTGCCCAATCTTTTGATGAGACGATAACTTTCGATTATGGTGGAGGTCGACGTTGACAATCCGACTACAAACGTATGAGACGTTGCGCCTTAGCAATTGATACACCAACTTACGAGGCTATTGATCACGCCGGAGCTAGATCAACCTGATCACGAGGATTAGTCCCTGCAAGCAATCGAAGAACCAACAAGAATTATAGATGCAATCAAGATATTGCGAATATAGATGAAAGCTTGATTGAAGAGGTGGGATTCTGTAAGTGCGTAGTACAAAAGGTCGATTTGACACTTGTGCCTATGGCGAAGAGTAGCTCGTGGCTAAGTCTTTTACTAACAAAATCCGGGTATAAACAATGACCTAACTGGGATATATATGGAGGAATAGAAGGGAATTTCGGCCAGCCTTGGGAAGGAGGTCGAAATCCATCTCTATGCCGGTTTCCTCCACTATACGGACTCTAAAAATTCAGCCCCTTTATTTGGACGAAAATTACATGGCCTGGCCCATATTTAAAGGTGACGCAGCACCATCTAATCACATGGACAAAAATTTGAAGTGTGTAGCTCTCTAGTTCGTCCATGTCTTCATCTTTTCATTACGGTGGCTTCAACGCTCTGAAATCATCACTTCCAGCGTCATCCTGAATCCTCACACGATTGTTGCCATCATCTCCATGCTTGATCATGCTCCAACGCTTGTCCCTCTCGTCCATGCTAGGTCCATCATTCCTAAATAACATAAACACATCTGATTTAGGCAACATCATATTCTCATGAATATTAGGAATAGTTCCTAAAAAAGGAAGTACCTGATAATTTAGTTGGCGTGCACGAGCTCTTGTGAGAGGTCCTTGGAATTGTGGAACATGAGGAGGTGTGGCTGTAGGTGCAACTGTTGTATCAACTGTAGGGATGTCCTCATCATCCTCCCCTTCTTGAATTGAAGTCGCCCTCGACGCAATCTCATCTTATTCTCCAAAGTATGGTTTCAAATCTGCAATATTAAATGAGGGACTTACCGTGCCCATCTCTGCAGGAAGCTCAAGTTTATATGCATTATCATTCATTTTCAACACTTTAAAAGGACCAGCAACACGTGACATTAACTTAGACTTGTGCAAATCAGGAAAACGATCTTTGCGCAAATGCAACCAAAATAAATTTCCCACATCAAACACAATATGCTTGCGTCCTTTATCACCAGCAAGTTTATATTTAACATTCATACTTTCTATATTTTCCTTAGTAATCCTATGCAACGTAAGAATCTGTTCAGCACGTTGTGTAGCATCAAAATTATGTTGCACCGAAGATGGAGAGGTAATAAATCAATAGATACACGAGGAACAAAACCATACACAACCTCAAAAGGGCATAACTTAGTTGTAGAATGCACGGAACGATTGTAAGCAAATTCAATATGAGGTAAACAATCTTCCCACATTTTTAAGTTCGTCTTTAAAACAGCCCGGAACATGGTAGACAAAGTTCAATTAACTACTTCAGTTTGTCCATCAGTTTGGGGATGACATGTAGTACTAAACAGCAACTTAGTCCCCAACTTAGCCCATAAACATTTCCAAAAATGGCTGAAAATTTAGAATCATGATCTGAATCAATAGTATTAGGCACACCATGCAAGCGAACAACATCGCGAAAGAGCAACACGAGCCGCATCATCACTCTTATGACAAGGAATAAAGTGTGCCATCTTAGAAATCTATCCACAATCACAAAAATACTATCCCTCCCCATCTGTGTTTGAGGTAATACTAACACAAAGTCCATTGAAATATCCTCTCAAGGTACACTAGGAACAGGAAGAGGCATATATAAACCATGTAGATTAAGGCGTGACTTAGCTTTTTGACATGTTGTGCAGCGAGCAATAAACCTCTCAACATCCCTTCGCATGTGTGGCCAAAATAAGTGTGTAGCAAGTACGTCTTATGTCTTCTTTACTCCAAAGTGACCCATCAATCCTCCGCCATGCGCCTCCTACAACAACAAAAGACGAACGGAACCTTCTAGAATGCATAGTTTGTTAGCACAGAACACAAACCCATCATTGAGGACGAATTTGTTCCAAGTTCTACCCTCTAGACAATGCTGCAAAACATCTTTAAAATTGGCATCTTTCACATATTGTTCTTTAATAGTTTCCAATCCAAAGATTTTGAAGTCAAGTTGAGATAACATGGTATAACGACGTGACAAAGCATCCCAATAATATTATCTTTACCATTTTTGTGTTTAATAACATAAGGAAAAGATTCAATGAATTTAACCCACTTTGCATGACGTTTATTCAACTTAGCTTGACTACGAATATGCTTCAAAGATTCATGATCAGAATGTATAACAAATTCTTTAGGACATAAATAATGTTGCCAAGTTTCTAATGTCCGAACAAGAACATATAATTCCTTATCATAAGTAGAATAATTCAAACTAGCTCCACTCAATTTCTCCCTGAAATATGCAACAGGTTTTCCCTCTTGTAACAACACTCCTCCCAAACCACTGTCACTAGCATCACATTCCAACTCAAAGGTCTTATTAAAATCAGGCAGTTGGAGTAAAGGGGCATGTGTAAGGTTATCTTTGAGTAGCATGAAGGCTTCTTGTTGTGCATCGCCCCAAACAAAGAGCACATCTTTCTTAGTAAGCTCGTTCAGCGGCGCTTCAATGGACCCAAAATCTTTGACAAAGCGCCTATAAAATCCAGCGAGGCCAAAGAAGCACCTCACTTGTGTAATTGTTTTGGGTTGTGGCCAACTCGAAATTGCTTCAATCTTGGCGGGATCAACTTCAATACCCTGTGTTGTAACAACATAGCCAAGAAAAGCAACTCTATTCATGCAAAAGGTGCACTTCGCAATGTTACCAAACAAACGTGCATCACATAAAGCATCAAAAACAGCACGTAAATGTTCCAAATGTTCTTCTACAGATTTTCTATATATCAATATATCATCAAAATATACCACCACAAAATGTCCAATAAAATCACGTAAAACTTCATTCATTAATCTCATGAAAGTGCTTGAAGCATTAGTTAAACAAAAGGGCATCACTAACCACTCATATAGGCCAAATTTAGTTTTAAATGCAGTTTTCCATTCATCTCCTAACTTCATACGAATCTGGTGGTAACCACTACGCAAATCAACCTTAGAGAATATGGTAGAGCCACTCAATTCATCAAGCATGTCATCTAAACGAGGAATAGGATGACGATATCGAATGGTAATATTATTGATTGCTCTACAATCAGTACACATGCGCGAAGAACCATCTTTCTTTGGTACCAAAATAATAGGAACAACACATGGACTAAGAGACTCACGAATATGATCCTTGTCAAGAAGTTCTTGAATTTGTCGCTGAATTTCTTTCGTCTCCTCCGGATTGGTACGATATGGCGCATGGTTGGGCAAAGATGCTCCAGGAATCAAATCAATTTGGTGCTCAATTCCACGAATAGGTGGCAGTCCTGGAGGTAAATCTTGTGGGAAAACGTCCTCATACTCCTGCAAAATGTTAGCAACAACAGGTGGCAAAGAAGGAGGCAGCTCCTCAACCGAAAACAACACGTCTTTGCAAATGATAGCATAACATGCAGTAGTACTCACATCAATTTCAGAAATATCAGATTTGCTAGCTATCAAACAAGTACTTTTCAAACGAATTTCATTAGCATGTTTTGGATCAGATTTAGAAGTACTTGTAGCAGGCACAAGTTCCTTAGCAACAATCTGATTTTCGCTCATCTTTTTCCCCTCATTATGTGCTCTACTAGCTCTAGCAACGTCATCTTTTAAAATACTTTCAGGAGACATGGGAAGTAACACAATTTTCTTATCATTATGAACAAGAGAATACTGATTTGTGCTACCATAGTGTATAGATTTGTATCAAATTGCCATGGTCTACCAAGTAAAAGAGCACATGCTAGCATAGGAAAAACATCACACTCAACATAATCAGCATATGCAGCAATAGTAAAGTGCACACGAACTGTACGTGTTACCTTAACCTTGTCGTTGTTATTAAACCATTGAATGTGATATGGACGAGGATGTGGTCGTGTCGTAAGAGAAAGCTTTTCAACCATCTCCATGCTCGCCAAGTTGTTGCAGCTCCCTCCATCAATAATAATACGAATACAGCGATCTTTATCCATGCCCTTGGTATGGAACAGATTATGGCGCTGGTCAGGATCGGCCTTGGTAATTTGTGCACTCAAGACTCGCTATGCAACCAAACTCGGGTATTTCTCTGCATGTTCCGCAGCCATATATTCAGAATCTTGCTCCGTGGGTGCTGCAGCACATTGCTCATCATATGCAAGAAGAGCCAAAGTATCTTCATCATAATCACTGGCGGAATCGTATCCACCATCCTCAAGAGCAATCATCACATGGGAGGAGGCACAATCACGTGCAAAGTGACCAAGTCCACCACATTTGCGGCACTGAATGTTGCTGGACTTTCCCATAGATGCCATGGAAGACGCAGCACTCGGGGATGGTCCCGTAGTAGTCTTCCGTGCAACAAACAGAGGTGGTGTAGATGCTGCAGATCGCGTGTATGTGGTCGCTGGAGGTGTAGGTGCAGCAGCCCGTGACACCAAATTCGGTGATCTCCAAGTAGAACGCCCTACAGAATAATTAGTCTGTATCGCCTCGCGTCGATCCTGAACTTCACATTCAACATTGCAAGCAAGATGGAACGCTGATAGTAATCCTCTATAGAATTTTTGCCTTGATCTAGACATGCTAATTTCGTGAGCATGGAACGCTGATAATACGGTGGAACAAAACGAATACGTATAGCATGTTTTAAAGCATCCCACATAGTGATTGGATTAGCATGATGAGCACGTCAATATTCAGACCACCATATGGAAGCAAAACTAGTGAACTCACAAGTAGCAGCACTAACACGTCTATCCTCGGGATAATTTAAGCATGCAAAACGCTGGTCTAATTCTAATTCCCAAGAGAGGTATGCATCAGGATTATAGCGACCATCAAACGTAGGAACATGTAATTTCAGTTTAGCAACATGGTCATCATCATGTATCAGCGGCAAAGGAGGTGGGCGGCGAATGTGGGGATTGTATTGCTTAGGACGACCAGCTGGCTGATCAACTGTGAAGTCGTCCGCGTATTCACCATCGTACTCATCTTCCCCGTAATAATCATCCAACTGTGCATCACGGGCCTATTTGACACCCGTATCTCCAGCAACGCCCGCAGCAGCAGTCCCCGCAGCAGGAGCACCCACAGCCGAAGTTTGTGCTGGATGTTTGAGAATGCGCTGTGCACGTCCCAACAAGGTTGGTGTAGGAGCCCCGCGCGTCGGCTGTGGAGGAGGCGTGCGAGCCGTCGATGGTAGTGGTAAGCGTGATAGCACCTCCTGGAATTTAGCGTCGAGTTTGGCGGTGAAGGCGGTCTCGAGTCCCTCGAGGTGCTCCATCGTATCAGTAAAACGCTTGTCCACATCCTGCATATGGTCACCCAAAAGTGTGGTGACGTGATCCTGCAAGGCTTCACCCTCCAGTGGCGGTGTCTCGGTGTTTTCTGGTGGCATGATTAGTACACAAAAAAACACAAGTATATAATGGAGATACAACGGAAACAGGGGCGGAAAACGCTTAATCTGTCAAGCAAACCAACACTCTTACCCGTTCATACCCTGCAGCAGGTGGTGAGTAGCAACCGTCGTGATCAAGCTTCAGAAAGATTGAATAGAGAGATTGCCAGGTGGTGTCAACGTACGGTGTAGGAATATGTGGAGTTCTGGGTGGCTACAATATTTGTAGACACAATTTCAAAACAGCAATTCAAGGTTGAATAACAGCTCAACGACGGTACTGTGCTGGTCCTAGACTATCCCAAGCTAGAGACGCGAGCCTAGAACACTATGAGTCACGCCGCGACACCGAAACAACAATCGGCACCAGTGCTCTGAATAGCGCGTGAATGAGGCGAAAATCACTAGGATGGAAAGTGTCTCAAAACGATCAGCCAGGTAGAATATCAGGATAGACTCAGGATTTTTTTTTGAATTTTTTGAAAACTGCACGAAACTGCTCTAGAAAGCGTGCAGACGCCAATTTTTTTTTAATATAATGGCGTATAGCTCAAAACGATCCCAGAATCCTAAAAACAGTATAGGCCGAAAAAATTCGGAGGAGTTTCCAGACTTTTTTTGCTCTCCTCCCTGCTTTCCTTCTGGCCGAAACTTTCTGGGACTCGGATCAAGTTGCAACTCGGATCGAATCTATAATGTTGGCAAGCAAGAGTAGGAAAAAAAACCTAACTGGACTGGAACGAGGATATGTGGTGGAGGAGGCTGTATGTGGGCGTAGGCTTGTTGTTGGAATTATGCCCTAGAGGCAATAATAAAGATGTTATTATTATAATTCTTGTTCATGATAATATTTATATTCCATGCTAGAATTGTATTAAGCGGAAAATTTAATACTTGTGTGGTTTGTGAACAACACCGTGTCCCTAGTATGCCTCTATGGACTAGCTCATTGATTAATGATGGTTAAGGTTTCCTAACCATGGACATGAGTTGTCAATTAATAATGAGATCATATCATTGGGGAATGATATGGTGGACAGACCCAAACTAAGCGAAGCAATTATATCGTGTCATCGTGTTCGTCTTTGCGAAGCTTTTCTTATGTCAAATATTGTATTCCTTAGACCATGAGATAATACAACTCCCTGGTATCGGAAGAAAGCTTTGATGTCATCAAACATCATCCTATGAGAGGGTGATCATAAAGGTGTCTCTCGGTGATCGGAAAGTATCATTGGGTTGTATGTATCGAGATGGATTTGTCCCTCCCAAGTCGGAGAGATATACTTGGGCCCACTCGTGTCGATATCAACACCGCTTGCAAGCATGTGGTTAAGGAGTTAATCACAAAGTGATATCGGATTACGGAATGAGTAAAGTACTTGCTGTGAACGAGATTGAACTAGGTATGACGGTACCGACGATCGAATCTCGGGCAAGTAAAATATCGCGAGACGAAGGGAATATATATATGGGATTAATTGAATCCTGGCATCATGGTTAATCCGATATGATCATCGATGAATGTGTGTGAGTAAATATGGGTTTCCAGACCCCGCTGTTGATTATTGATAGAAGATCATGTCTGCATATTCTCGAACCCGCAGGGTCACACACTTAACGTGTCTCGACGCTAGGATAGATTGGATAATTGGTTTATGAGTTTTTGTTAGAAGTCTCGGATGGGTTCCGGGACATCACGAGAGGTTCCGGAGTGGTCCGGAGAATAAGATTCATATAAGGCAGTGCAGTTTTTGGAGTTCGGAATTGTTCCGGATTAATCGGTATTGTACCAGAAGATTCTAGAACCTTCCGGAAGGGTACCAACGTGGCCCCACCTTCTGGGAGGGGTCATGGGCCTATGAGGGAGTGCCCTGGCTGCATTGGGCCAGGGGCACAAGGCCCCATAGGGCCCAGCCAGCCAAGAGAGGTTTAAACTCGAGATAGACCTTCTAGAAGGGGGGGTTTCCTTGCCCCCCACTCCTTATCCTTTGGGGCCGCCGGTTTGGGCTTGGGGGAGGGGCTAGGGCTGCGCCCCCCCTCTATATAAAGAGGGGTGGGGGCGCACCAACCCCTCACACCTTCCCCTCCAACCCTAGACGCCCTGCTGCCCTTCCTCTCTCCCTCCCGACTGTTTGTAGGCGAAGCCCTGCTGCAGAAATTCTCCACCATATACACCATGTCGTCGTGTTGTAGATCCAATCCGTCTCTCCACCATACTTGCTGGTCCGAGGAAGGAGGAGACGTCGAGGTGCTGCACGTGTGCATCTCACGGAGGCACCGCCACTTGTGGTGCTAGATCGGATCGGATCGGATTGCGAGGAGGAGAAGCGAGTACGACTACATCACCCACGTTGCGACGAACGTTCCGCTGTGCGAATCTTCAAGGGTATGAAGATCTAATCCAATATATATCGTTGTTTGCATCTCCTAGATTAGATCTTGGCTTTTCCTCTGTTCGCATCCGTAGAAAATTTTGATTTACTATGCCGCGAAACCCTTCAGTGGTATCAGAGCTAGATCTATGCGTAGATGTGTTTCACGAGTAGAACGCAACATGGTTGTTGCGGGCGTTGATGTTTTCTGTTGCAAGCCTCTTGTTTGTGTTCTTCTTATGACGCGGGATATTGAGATTGAAGCGGTCCAGGCCAACCTTACTGTGACGTCGTTCATGAGACCGGCTCCGCTTGACGTGTGGCTTGTTCACACATGCGGTGGTGGATGTCGGTTTCTCTCACTATAGTTGTCGTGGGATTAACACCGAGTTTGGCAACCATAATATCACCATTGTGGCTTTCCGTAGGTAAGAATCGTTCTTAGCATCTACTCCCATAAGCCACGTAAAACATGCAACAACAAAGTAGAGGCGTCTAACTTGTTTTTGCGAGTGTTCTGTGATATGATATGGCCCAAGATATGATGTGTATATTGTATCGATGATCATGTTTTGTAATGTTTCACGACTTGCATGTCGATGAGTACACAACGGCGAGCCATATGGTTGTGTTTATAATTGTGTATGACCCATGAGTCAACTTCTTATACGCCATGTAATAGCTTTACTTTATCGCTAAGTAGTTAGCAATAGTTGTAGTTGCTATTCGTGGTGGAGGCAATCATGGTGGAGTGATGGAGATCATGCCGAACGCACAAGATGGAGATCATTCTTGAAGATTGGCTATACCATGTCACATAAAGTTATATGCATGTGATGTTTATCCTTTTATGTATCTTATTATGCTTAGATCGCGACGGTAGCATTATAAGATGATTCCTCACTTAAAGATCAAGATAAAACTGTGTTCTCCCCAAGTATGCACCGTTATAAAGTTCGTCGTGTCCAAGCATCACGTGATGATCGGGTGCTATAGACTCTACTCACATACAACGGGTGCAAGCCAGTTTTATGGAAATACTTGGGTCTAACTTGACGAGCCTAGCATGTACAGACATGGCCTCGGAACACAAGAACCGAAAGGTTAAGCATGAGTCATATGAATGATATGATCGACACTTCGTTGTCCACCATTGAAACCACATCTCTTCTCATGATGATCGGATTAGGTGTGGTGAATTTGGATCGTGTTCACTAAACAACTTGAGGGATGTTGAATTTAGTGGGAGTTCATCTAGTAATTTGATTAAAAGTTGAACTAGTTATCATGAACATAGTCTAATTTGTACTTGCAAATATTGTAGATCACATGGCTAAGTCCAACTTCAACTTCAACGTTTTCGCTGAGAAGGAAAAGCTTAGAAACAATGGGTCTAACTTCACGAATTGGTTCCGCAATCTAAGAATCATTCTCTCTGGCGGTCAAAAGGACTATGTCCTTGGGAAAGCGTTAGGTGACCCCTGCTACAATCAAGGCGACCGATGAGAAAGCTGTCTATCATCACAAGAAAGATGATTATGGTGTGATTAAGAGCACCATGTTGTTTGCTATGGAACCGAACTTCAAAATCGCTTTGAAGACTATCCGGCCCTTTGAGATTGTCAAGAGCTTAAAACCATGTTTCGACTCAGCCCGTTCGAGAGATATGAGATCTCGAGAAGTTCTTTAATGCAAGATGGAGGAAGGGAGTTCCGTTAGTGAGCACGCCATTAAGATGACGGGCTACACTCAACGCTTGAGCAACCGGAATGCACGATTCCAGAGGAGCTCAAGATTGAGGTTCAATCACTCCTCCCAGCTACAAAAGTTTTGTAGTGACTCATAATCAGATTGGTTCCATCGATACGATCACCGAGCTCTTCGCAGTCAAGGCCGCGGAAGTGGACATCAAAAGGATAATCATGTGTTGATGGTCAACAATCCCACCTTCAAGAAAGGTAAGGAGCAAAGAAGCCTTCAAGAAGGCGGCAATGCCCTGCCGAGAAGAAGCTCAAGTCTGGTCCTAAGCCGACACCGAGTGCTTCTATTGCAAGGACAAGGGTCCTTTGGGCATCGTCCAAGTACTTAGCGGACAAGAAGGCTGGCACCATCAAAGGTATATTTGATATACATGTTATTGATGTTTTCCTTACTAGCCCTCGTTGTAGTGCTTGGGTATTTGATACCGGTTCAGTTGCTAATATTTGTAACTCGAAACAGGAGCTACGGAATAGACGGCGGCTTGCGAGGGATAAGGTGACGATGCGCGTTGGCAACAGATCAAGAGTTGATGTGATGGCCGTCGGCATGCTCTCCTTAGTTTTACCTTCGGGATTAGTTTCAAACCTTAATAAATGTTATTATGTGCCTGCGCTGAGCATGAACATTATTTCTGGATCGTGTTTATTGCAAGACGGTTATTCATTTAAATCGGAGAATAATGGTTGTTCTATTTATATGAGTAACATCTTTTATGGTCATGCACCTCTTGTGAATGGTTTATTTCTTCTAAATCTCGAAAGGGATGAAACACACATCCATAACATTGAGGCTAAGAGATGCAAATTAGATAGTGATAATACTACTTATTTGTGGCACTGTCGTCTAGGTCATATTGGTGTAAAGCGCATGAAGAAACTCCATTCTGATGGACTTTTGGAGTCTCTTGATTTTGAATCATTTGACACATGCGAACCATGCCTCATGGGCGAGATGATCAAAACCCCGTTCTCCGGTATGATGGAGCGAGCAACGGACTTGATGGAAATCATACATACCGATGTATGCAGACCGATGAGTGTTTCGACGCGCGGTGGATATCGTTATTTTCTCGCTTTTACCGATGACTTAAGTAGATATGGGTATATCTATTTAATGAAACATAAATCTGAAACGTTTGAAAAGTTCAAGGAATTTCAGAATGAAGTGGAGAACCATCGTAACAGAAAGATTAAATTTCTATGATCCGATCGTGGAGGTGAATATTTGAGTTATGATTTTCTCACGCATCTTAAAGCAAGCGGAATCGTTTCGCAACTCACGCCACCCGGAACACCACAGCGCAATGGTGTGTCTGAACGCCGGAATCGAACCCTATTAGATATGGTCCGATCAATGATGTCTCTTACTGATTTTCCGTTATCATTTTGGGGTTATGCATTAGAAACCGATGCATTCACTTTAAATAGGGCACCATCTAAATCCGTTGAGACGACACCGTAGGAACTGTGGTTTGGTGCTAAACCTAAGTTGTCGTTTCTTAAAGTTTGGGGATGCGAAGCTTACGTCAATAAGTTGATGCCGGACAAGCTCGAACCCAAAGCGGAGAAATGCGTCTTCATAGGATACCCTAAGGAAACTATTGGGTATACCTTCTATCAAAGAACCGAAGGCAAAGTGTTTGTCGCAAAGAACGGTTCCTTTCTTGAGAAGGAGTTTCTCTCTAAAGAAGTGAGTGGGAGGAAAGTAGAGCTAGACGAGGTTATTGAACCTTCTCTTGAATTGGAGAGTAGCGCAGCACCTGAAATTGCTCCAGTGCCGCCTATACCAACAATAGAGGAAGCTAATGACAAGGATCATGAAGCTTCGGACGATGCTGCTACTGAACGTCGCAGGTCGACAAGGTCGCGTGCCTCTCCTGAGTGGTACGGCAACCCTGTTTTGACTGTCTTGTTGGTAGAAGACAGTGAACCTACGAACTATGAGGAAGCAATGATGAGCCCAGACTCTGAGAAATGGCTAGAAGCCATGAAATCTGAATTGGGATCCATGAGCGAAAACCAAGTATGGACTTTGGTGAACCCTCCTAGCGACCGTAAGGGGCGTTGAGTGCAAATGGATCTTCAAGAAGAAAACGGACGCGGATGGTAATGTTACCGTCTATAAAGCACGGCTTGTCGCAAAAGGTTTTCGACAAGTTCAAGGTGTTGACTACGATGAGACTTTCTCTCCCGTAGCGATGTTTAAGTCCATTCAGATTTTATTAGCAATTGCTGCGTTTCATGATTACGAAATATGGCAGATGGATGTCAAGACCGCGTTCCTCAATGGCAACATTGATGAAGAGTTGTATATGATGCAACCCGAAGGTTTTGTCGATCCTAAGGATGCTGATAAAGTATGCAAACTTCAGCGTTCCATTTATGGACTGAAGCAAGCATCTCGGAGTTGGAACCTTCGTTTTGATCAAGTGATCAAGAGCTTTGGATTTATTCCAAATTGCTACAAATCTTGTATCTACAAGAAAATGAGTGGGAGCTTGGTGACGTTTCTGGTACTATATGTGGATGACATATTGATTATTGGAAATGACATCAACATGCTTAACGATGTGAAGAGTTATTTGAACAAGTGTTTTTCAATGAAAGACCTAGGTGAAGCTGCTTATATATTGGGCATCAAAATCTATAGAGATAGACAAAGACGCCTGATAGCTTTAAGCCAGAGTACATACCTAGACAAAGTTCTCAAAAGGTTCAGAATGGATAAGGCAAAGAAAGGTTCGGTGCCTATGTTGTCAGGTAAGATATTGAGCAAGGCTCAGTGTCCAGCTACGGTAAATGATAGGGAAGCTATGAGCAAAGTGCCTTATGCCTCGGCCATAGGTTCTATCATGTATGCCATGTTGTGTACTAGACTGGATGTGTCCAATGCTCTTAGTTTGACAAGCGGTATCAAAGTGATCCGAGTGGAACATCGACAGCCGTGAAGAACATCCTAAAGTACCTAAATAGGACTAAAGAAATGTTCTTAGTCTATAGGGGTGATGAACAGCTCGTCGTAAAGGTTACGTCGACGCTAGTTTTGACAATCGACAAGGATGATTCTAAATCTCGCACGGGATACGTGTATATTTTGAATGGAGGAGCTGGAGTCGGAGAAAGCAAGCAAAGCGTGATCGCGGGATCTACAGTAGAAGCGGAGTACATGGCTGCTGTAGAAGCGTCAAGTGAAGGAGTTTGGATCAGGAACTTCATCACTGAGCTTGGCGTGGTTCTGTAACACCCTCAGAATCGACCCTATGCAAGTTTTAGCGAAACCCGCCAAACCCGCATAGAAACGATTCAAAGGTGCCCACAGCACTTTTCGTGGTGGAAAGCGAAGTAATAACATTACACAGTCCTCGATGGGACCCACGTAACAGAGATATATATACAACGACTCATAGAGTCAAGAATACGAGATATACGGTACAAAGTTCCAAATCACCTTGAAAGATGGAGCGTCCGACTACGGACAAGATGCAAATGGGGCTAAGAGCCCGAAGAATAACCAATGGCGTCCATAACCCTGCCAGCCAAGCCGAAGGGTAACCACGCTAACGTCGATCTCAAAACACCTTAAACAAAGGGTGCCGACAAAGGGCAAAGGAAAAGAGGAGCATCGATCGAGGCCAAGACACGGCGAGACTAGAATTGGCGGTCCTCGCCTACATAGGTATGGTGGATCAAGCGGCGGCAAAGATGCACTAAACAACCTATAGAGACTCGATACAACCGGCTATCGAGAGAGGGTAAGAAAGACCTATTCGTAACCAACTGATGCTACCATCAAACAAACCCATCTGGTGTTTCTCGAAACCAAACGAGGAAGTCAACCGAGGAACTCACACCGTTGGCAGTTTTAGTTATTCAGTTAACGTTGCAGCAATTACTAGTCAGGTTTAGATAATCATCCTGATAAAATAAGCAGTGGGCAATTTTAGTTAACTATTCCGTTATAGTTACAACACTTACTAATCAGGTATAGATAGCATGAGATAACCCAAAACCCAGCAGTTGTTGTTACTTTTATTTAGCCATTCCGATGTAGTTGCAATACTTACTAGTCAGGTACAATGGTCGCAAGCGACACCCAAACAAGCAATTGTGGGCAGTATTATTTAGCCATTCCATTATAGTAAAGCTGATTACTAGTCATTATAAAGTCAAATTTATAATACTACTTTAGTTATGCTTGTCTATGGTCGAGATATCGTGCTCCAAGTCGTCCATAACGCGGACACGCTTTCGTAAAGTTTTACCCGGGGGTGCACCAATAGCAACACACGCCGATCAACCTCGGAAAACCAAATCAAAACAACGAGGCCTTCACGACAAAGCAATCACAGATTCAGAAATATTGGGGCCACCCATTGAGTAGAACCGCAACGGTAAGCTAGCTCGAGACGGACTCAAGGTTTGGGTAGACGGTGAACGATCGGGAACCCAAAAGCTGGGCTTGTCGACACACCATGAAACGTGTCCCGATCCTAAACGATGCAGGTGCTATCGCACAATTTAAATAAAGCGATAAAGCATGGCATAAGTACAGGATCGTAAATAAAACCTCAAACTAGTTTGTGGCCCCAAGAAATAAGACCGAATCAAGCTCGCTGGGGGTCCCATATACCTCCCGGATGTGGATAGCGCGATAAATCAAGGAACAGGTATCAAGTACTCGGGGTCCTACGGGACACAAGTGGGCGTTCGGAAACCAAATATTATCTATCACCCACCGATGCCTCTGCTTACTTCAATTTTAGTTGTTAAACAGGAATTAAAGTGAACGATAAGTAAAACTATGATCATCTCCAACATCAACTTGCGGCAAAACTCCAACAACTGCGGTACATGGCGACACGCAACAGCACTTGAGCAAGCGACTACGACGCACAAGTCCGACTATCTACCAAACAACAGGTAATAGGATGTGTCCAAGGCAATATAAGGCTGCAAGGGATATCACGGGTACGAAATCTAGAGCATCGCAACACAGATAGCAATAGATCAACAGGAGGGAATAAATACTATAAAAGTAACATAGGTAGAAAGGGGGGAGATGCTCGCCTGAAAACATTGTCGAAGGTTCAACCGAAGATCGGGGCGAAGCTCACATCAACTCAACAGCCCAATCCGCGAAGAAGCAAAACACTAGAAGAAGCACCGGATGCAATATTTAATACAACGGCGGAAGATCGGCATGATGCATGTATGATGCAGGGCATGGCAAAGATGCGATGCAATTAGGTCATATTAAGCGGAACCGGGGTCCCGACAATTAGTTAGGTGGTTCATGTTATTTAGGTACCCCGCAAATTAAATGTTGTTTTAGCATGGCAAGAGATAGCACCGGGTTCGCTACGCAAATTTAAATGAGGCCAATATGAGACTAGATTTGCCCGCATATAGCCCCATATTTAATTATTAGGTGAATCGGCATAAGGCCCCCAAACCAATGATATGCATGCGAGATGACAATTAAATATGCAACAATTCATATAGTTGACCATTTATAAAATAGGGTTCTCGGAAAGGGGTTCACACATTGAGGGGTCTCGACGGACTTGGGGTTCCGGGGTTCGGGTTCGGTCTCAGGGTTCAGGGTTCGACGGAAGCGGTCTCGGCAGGAACATCTCGGGCATCGGAGTAGGTCTTGTCGCAACCGGGAAGCAGGGCTCGGTTTGGCGTCGGGGGCGCATCGGGTTCTTCCGGGTCGGTGTCGTTCTTATCGTCGCGAAGATCTTGTCGGGTCCGCGCTTCGGATTCCGTGAGGCGATCTTGACGCTCCGTGTCGAAGTCCTTGAGGTTTTCTCCTTATTCATCGGTGGCGAACTTGGAAACGGCGTCAGGGTCCTCGGGGTGCGCCAGGTCCATTCTTCAAAACATCGTGGTCGAGACGATCTTGGCGTCCAAGTAGAAGACCTTCGGCCATCGGATCCATGCTTCAAGGGTCCGCGGCGAGCTTGTCCGATGGCGATAGACCTTGGGGTTCCGGGGGGCTCGACGAGGTACGGTCTCGGTGTCCGTAAAGGAGTACTTGGCGGAAGGTCTTGATCAACGTGTCGAATTTTTCATGAAGGTCGTGATGGTTTTCATGGGTCATTAGCCTGACCGAACGGAAGGAGCAAAACAACAGACGGGAACCACACGACTTGTTCAAAGGGGACACACGCACGATCCACAAGCCTCTGAACTGAAGCTGTCTTCAAACAACAACAACAAAGCAGTGGCACATGGCGAGGCCGACAGGCTGCAGTGTGGTCGTCGCAGACCAACGGACGGGCGAGGCGGCGGCGACACGAACATGGCCACACCCGGGAGCTGCAGGAGGCCGTCGCGGCAGCGGCACTTGCGTGACAGGACAGCAGGGAGCCGGCTGATTCGACGCCGTCAGCAGCGCCGAAGGCGGGCTGGGCGATGGGGCCCGCAAAGAACGGCGGTGGAGGAGAGAGGTCCAGGTGCAGGGAGGAGGCGAGCCTCGGCGAGGATGGCGAAGGAGATGGCCGGCGACAGAGGCGCGAGGCTGGGAGGCGTGGCTGAGATGGCGGCGGCGGTTGGCGGCGAGGCGGCAGGAGCTCGGGGAGGAGGAGCTCCGGGCGGCGGGCTGCAGATGGAGGCGGGTCATGGCGGGCGCCGACGTGGAGGAGGAGTGAGGAGGGGCGCCGTGGCCAAGCAGTGAGGCGGAGGAAGCGGCGCCGGAGCTGAGGAGATGCGGGCGCGGCGGCCGAGAAGCGACGGCCAGGCGAAGGCGCCAAGGTGAGGCGGGCGGGTGGTGGGGAGGTGGCGTGGGCTCGATGGCGGGAGGGTGGGTTGGGGTGGGACCAGGGGAAGAGAGAGGGGGATGAGAGAGAGAGGGAGGGGAGAGGGGCTGATGTGGCAGCTGCTGATTGGAGGGGATGAGGGAGAGAGGTGAGGTGTCAGGTGGGGATTGGGTGGGGTGATGTGGAGGGGGTGTGGGTAGATAGGTTGGTAGAAAAGGGTTTGGGGTGGACCGTTTTGAACCGGGGGTGGTCGTTCGGGTCGAATCGGCCCGTTCGACTGCCCCCACTAAAAATAATATAACTTTTATTTAATTTGCGATGAACTTTTGCAAATAGTTTTTAGACAAACAAAGTATCCGACAGCACCCGGGGTTTAATTTGAAATAGAAGGAGGCTAGTTTCAGAAAACCATAGCCTTTCGCAATTAGTTTTTAGGCAAAATAATATGCATGATGATGACGATGCTCAAATGCAATGTGGCATGATGACATGAGCATGCGGTCATGATGATGCAATGCACAAAAACAACGCGATTTTCTAGTAGTAGTTTTGCGGGATGCCACAATTCGACACCACTAACAATGGATCTCGCCCTCGAGATCCGCCTCATGGTACTGGAAGGAAGGTCGGCGATCTGCATCTTCTCGCTTCGTGTAGATCCTCGCGACACCACTAACAAGGGATCTCTGTCCGTGATCGTCGAGAGAACACTCCGGAACAAAAGGTCGAAGGTAGAGGCATCAACAAATAAAGCCACCTCTAACTCCGGTAGAAAGAGAGGACCGATGCATTCTCATCCACTTCACTGTACAAAAGCGAATAGAAGGGGTAGTCGGCATGGGGGCCAATCCATCACGCACCCAAACTATTACTCTGCACAATCAGTAGAAAAGAGTGCAACCATTCTCGGAATTAGACTGAAGATCTCGACAAGCGAGGTTCGAACAAAGGAGGATGCAGACTACGCCGGATCTGTCAGAGATGATGTCGCGTCGGAAAAACACCTAAGGCACAAACAAGGAACAAAGAATGGTACCACAAAGCAGACGGATTCATCAAAGCTTGAACACCGGACTAGAACACCGCTACGAGGAGGAAGCGAAACCTCAAGGTACGACGGAAAACCCAACCACGAGAAGTCCGGACTCAAGAGAGAGAAGAGAGATTCAAAACACGCAGAGGTAAGAGGAGAATAGCATAGGGTAAGGAGTAAAATCAGACCTAATCGTAACTATCCAACCGTTTTGCAAAAATAGTTTTGACACTCTACTTGGCCGTTAGCTAGGTTATCCTACAGTCGGACTTGTGGTATCGCAACGCCGAGCTCGATACCACTCTGTAACACCCTCAGATCGACCCTATGCAAGTTTTAGCGATTCCCGCCAAACCCGCATAGAAACGATTCAAAGGTGCCCACCAGGCACTTTCGTGCGGGTGGAAAACGAAGTAATAACATTACACAACAGTCCTCGATGGGACCCACAGAACAGATATATATACAACAGCGACTCATAGAGTCAAGAATACAGATATACGGTACAAAGTTCCAAATCACCTTGAAAAGATGGAGCGTCCGACTACGGACAAGATGCAAATGGGGCTAAGAGCCCTGAAGAATAACCAATGGCGTCCATAACCCTGCCCAGGCCAAGCCGGAAGGGTAACCCTGCTAACGGCGTCGATCTCAAAACCTGCTTAAACAAAGGGGTGCCGACAAAGGGCAAAGGAAAAAAGAGGACGTCGATCGAGGCCAAGACAGCGAGACTAGAATTCGGCGGTCCTCGCCTACATAGGTATGGTGGACTGAGCGGCAGCGGCAGCATGCACTAAACAACCTATAGAGACTCGATACAACTGGCGGCTATCAGAGAGGGGTAAGAAAGACCTATTCGGAACCAACCTGATGCTACCATCAAACAAACCCATCCTGGTGTTTCCCCCTCGAAACCAAACGAGGAAGTCAACCGAGGAACTCACACCGTTGGCAGTTTTAGTTATTCAGTTATCGTTGCAGCAATTACTAGTCAGGTTTAGATAATCATCCTGATAAAATAAGCAGTGGGCAATTTTAGTTAACCATTCCGTTATAGTTACAACACTTACTAATCAGGTATAGATAGCATGAGATAACCCAAAACCCAGCAGTTGTTGTTACTTTTATTTAGCCATTCCGATGTAGTTGCAATACTTACTAGTCAGGTACAATGGTCGCAAGCGACACCCAAACAAGCAATTGTGGGCAGTATTATTTAGCCATTCCATTATAGTAAAGCTGATTACTAGTCATTATAAAGTCAAATTTATAATACTACTTTAGTTATGCTTGTCTATGGTCGAGATACTGTGCTCCAAGTCGTCCATAACGCGGACTCTTTCGAAAGTTTTACCCGGCGTGCACCAATAGCAACACACGCCGATCAACCTCGGAAAACCAAATCAAAACCCAACGAGGCCTTCACGACAAAGCAATCAGGATTCAGAAATATTTGGGGCCACCCATTGAGTAGAACCGCAACGGTAAGCTAGCTCCGAGACGGACTCAAGGTTTGGGTAGACGGTCAGGAACGATCGGGAACCCAAACTGGGCTTGTCGACACCGGAATCGTGTCCCGATCCTAAACAAGACAGTGCTATCATCGCACAATTTAAATAAAGCAAGAAAGCATGGCATAAGTACAGATCAGAATAAAACCTCAAACTAGTTTGTGGCCCCAAGAAATAAGATGAATCAAGCTCGCCAGGGGTCCCATATACCTCGGATGTGGATAACGCGATAAATCAAGGAATGTATCAAGTACTGGGTCCCACGGGACACAAGTGGGCTCGTAAACCAAATATTATCTATCACCCACCGATGCCTCTGCTTACTTCAATTTTAGTTGTTAAACAGGAATTAAAGTGAACGATAAGTAAAACTATGATCATCTCCAACATCAACTTGTGGCAAAACTCCAACAACTACGGTACATGGCGACACGCAACAGCACTTGAGCAAGCGACTACGACGCACAAGTCCGACTATCTACCAAACAATAGGTAATAGGATGTGTCCAAGGCAATATAAGGCTGCAAGGGATATCACGGGTACGAAATCTAGAGCATCGCAACACAGATAGCAATAGATCAACAGGAGGGAATAAATACTATAAAAGTAAGATAGGTAGAAAGGGGGGAGATGCTCGCCTGAAAACATTGTCGAAGGTTCAACCGAAGATCGGGGCGAAGCTCACATCAACTCAACGGCCCAATCCGCGAAGAAGCAAAACACTAGAAGAAGCACCGGATGCAATATTTAATACAACGGCGGAAGATCGGCATGATGCATGTATGATGCAGGGCATGGCAAAGATGCGATGCAATTAGGTCATATTAAGCGGAACCGGGGTCCCGACAATTAGTTAGGTGGTTCATGTTATTTAGGTACCCCGCAAATTAAATGTTGTTTTAGCATGGCAAGAGATAGCACCGAGTTCGCTACACAAATTTAAATGAGGCCAATATGAGACGAGATTTGCCCGCATATGGCCCCATATTTAATTATTAGGTGAATCGGCATAAGGCCCCCAAACCAATGATATGCATGCGAGATGACAATTAAATATGCAACAATTCATATAGTTGACCATTTATAAAATAGGGTTCTCGGAAAGGGGTTCACACATTGAGGGGTCTCGACGGACTTGGGGTTCCGGGGTTCGGGTTCGTCTCGTGGTTCGTGGTTCACGGAAGCGGTCTCAGAACATCTCGGGCATCGGAGTAGGTCTTGTCGCAACCGGAAGCAGGGCTCGGTTACGTCGGGGCGATCGGGTTCTTCCGGTCGGTGTCGTTTCTTATCGTCGCGAAGATCTTGTCGTCCGCTCGATTCCGTGAGGCGATCTTGACGCCCGTGTCAAGTCCTTGAGGTTTTCTCCTTATTCATCGGTGGCGAACTTGGAAACGGCGTCAGGTCCCTGCGCGCCAGGTCCATTCTTCAAAACATCGTGGTCGAGACGATCTTGGCGTCCAAGTAGAAGACCTTCAGCCATCGGATCCATGCTTCAAGGGTCCGCGGCGAGCTTGTCCGATGGCGATAGACCTTGGGGTTCCGGGGGGCTCGACGAGGTACGGTCTCGGTGTCAGGAAAGGAGTACTTGGCGGAAGGTCTTGATCAACGTGTCGAATTTGTCATGAAGGTCGTGATGGTTTTCCTGGGTCATTAGCCTGACCGAACGGAAGGAGCAAAACAACAGACGGGAACCACACGACTTGTTCAAAGGGGACACACGCACGATCCACAAGCCTCTGAACTGAAGCTGTCTTCAAACAAGAACAACAACAAAGCAGTGGCACATGGCGAGGCCGACAGGGGCTGCAGGCAGGTGGTCGTGCAGGACCGACGGACGGGCGGAGGGGCGAGGCGACGACACTGAACATGGCCACACCGGGGAGCTCGCAGGAGGCCGTCGCGACGGCGGCAGGAAACTTGCAGATGTGGACGCAGGGAGCGACAATGTTCGACGCCTGCCGCAGCGCGCATGGGCGGCCTGGGGCGATGGGGCCCGCAAAGAACGGCGGTGGAGGAGAGGTCCCGCGGGTGCAGGAGGAGGGCAGGGCCCTGGCGAGGATGGCGAAGGAGATGGCCGGCGACGCAGAGGCGCGAGGCTGGGGAGGCGGTGGCCGCAGACGGCGGGCGGCGGCGGTTGACCGGCGAGGCGGAGCGGCGACGAGGAGCTCGGGGAGGAGGACGGAGCTCCGCAGGCGGCGGCGGCTGCAGATGGAGGCGGGGTCGGCGATGCGGGCGGGCGCCGACGGGTGGAGGGAGCCGGGCGGGAAGGCGCGGGCGCTGACCGACGACCGAGTGGAGGCGGAGGAGCGGGCGCGAGGAGCTGCGGAGATGCGGCGCGGCGCGGCCGAAGGCGGGGGACGCGCCAATGGCGAGGCGCGCAGCGGAGGCGACGGAGGGCAGGGCGCGGAGGAAGCCGAGGGGCAAGGGACGCGGGCGGCCGCGAGCTCGGAGGAGGAAGGGCGCTCCGGCGAGCTGGGCGGGGCGACGGGCCAAGGGCGAGGTGTGAGGCACGGGCGGCGAAGCGCCGAGGGAGGTGGCGTGGGCTCGATGGCGGGAGGGTGGGTTGGGGTGGGACCAGGGGAAGAGAGAGGGGGCTGAGAGAGAGAGGGAGGGGAGAGGGGCTGATGTGGCAGCTGCTGATTGGAGGGGATGAGGGAGAGAGGTGAGGTGTCAGGTGGGGATTGGGTGGGGTGATGTGGAGGGGGTGTGGGTAGATAGGTTGGTAGAAAAGGGTTTGGGGTGGATCGTTTTGAACCGGGGGTGGTCGTTCGGGTCGGATCGGCCCGTTCGACTGCCCCCACTAAAAATAATATAACTTTTATTTAATTTGCGATGAAATTTTGCAAATAGTTTTTAGACAAACAAAGTATCCGGCAGCACCCGGGGTTTAATTTGAAATAGAAGGAGGCTAGTTTCAGAAAACCATAGCCTTTCGCAATTAGTTTTTAGGCAAAATAATATGCATGATGATGACGATGCTCAAATGCAATATAGCATGATGACATGAGCATGCGGTCATGATGATGCAATGCACAAAAACAACGCGATTTTCTAGTAGTGGTTTTGCGGGATGCCACAGGTTCCAAGTGCATTGGACCCACTGGAGATATTGTGTGACAACACTGGCGCCATAGCACTCGCTAAGGAACCAAGATATCATCCAAAGACCAAGCATATCAACCGCAAGTTTCATATAATTTGAGATTATATATCAGATGGAGATCTGAAGATTAGCAAAGTACATACAGATCTGAATGTCGCAGATCCATTGACTAAAACTCTTCCACGTGTAAAACATGATCAGCACCTCGGTGCCATGGGTGTGAGATTGTTGCCAAATGTAAACTAGATTATTGACTCTAGTGCAAGTGGTAGACTGTTGGAATTATGCCCTAGAGGCAATAATAAAGATGTTATTATTATAATTCTTGTTCATGATAATGTTTATATTCCATGCTAGAATTGTATTAAGCGGAAACTTTAATACTTGTGTGGTTTGTGAACAACACTGTGTCCCTAGTACGCCTGTATGGACTAGCTCATTGATTAATAATGGTTAAGGTTTCCTAACCATGGACATGAGTTGTCAGTTAATAATGAGATCATATCATTGGGGAATGATATGGTGGACAGACCCAAACTAAGCGAAGCAATTAGATCGTGCCATCGTGTTCGTCTTTGCGAAGCTTTTCTTATGTCAAATATTGTATTCCTTAGACCATGAGATAATACAACTCCCTGGTATCGGAAGAAAGCTTTGAGGTCATCAAACATCATCCTATGAGAGGGTGATCATAAAGGTGTCTCTCGTGTGATCGAAAGTATCATTTGGGTTGTATGTATCGAGATGGGATTTGTCCTCCCAAGTCGGAGAGATATACTTGGGCCCACTCGGTAATCGATATCAACACCGCTTGCAAGCATGTGGTTAAGGAGTTAATCACAAAGTGATATCGGATTACGAACGAGTAAAGTACTTGTTGTGAACGAGATTGAACTAGGTATGACGGCATCGACGATCGAATCTCGGCAAGTAAAATATCGCGAGACGAAGGGAATATATATATGGGATTGATTGAATCTGGCATCGTGGTTCATCCGATATGATCATCGATGAATGTGTGGAGTCAATATGGGTTTCGCACTACCGTTGATTATTGATAGAAGATCATGTCTGCATATTCTCGAACCCGCAGGGTCACACACTTAACGTGTCTCGACGCTAGGATAGATTGGATAATTGGTTTATGAGTTTTTTTTCGGAGTCTCGGATGGGATCCGGGACATCATGAGAGGTTCCGGAGTGGTTCGGAGAATAAGATTCATATAAGGCAGTGCAGTTTTTGGAGTTCGGAATTGTTCCGGATTAATCGGTATTGTACCGAAAGCTTCTAGAACCTTCCGGAAGGGGACCAACGTGGCCCCACCTTCCGGGAGGGGGCATGGGCCTATGACGGAGTGCCCTGGACGCATTGGGCCCAGCCGGCCAAGAGAGGTTTAAACTCGAGATAGACCTTTTAGAAGGGCGGGGTTTCCTTGCCCCCCACTCCTTATCCTTTGGGGCCGCCGGTTTGGGCTTGGGGGAGGGGCTAGGGCTGCGCCCCCCCTCTATATAAAGAGGGGTGGGGGCGCACCAACCCCTCACACCTTCCCCTCCAACCCTAGCCGCCCTGCTGCCCTTCCTCTCTCCCTCCCGACTGTTTGTAGGCGAAGCCCTGCTGCAGAAATTCTCCACCATATACACCACGCCGTCGTGTTGTAGATCCAATCCGTCTCTCCACCATACTTGCTGGTCCGAGGAAGGAGGAGACGTCGAGGTGCTGCACGTGTGCATCTCACGGAGGCACCGCCACTTGTGGTGCTAGATCGGATCGGATCGCGAGGAGGAGAAGCGAGTACGACTACATCACCCACGTTCCGATTTAACGCTCATGGCGAATCTTCAAGGGTAAGAAGATCTAATCCAATATCTCTCGTTGTTTGCATCTCCTAGATTAGATCTTGGCTTTCCCTCTGTTCGCATCCGTAGAAAATTTTGATTTACTATGCCGCGAAACCCTTCACTTGTAGCAAGTGTATGACGGTGGTGATAGCGGAATCGGTGGTGGAGATGGTGATGATTGTGACCAGAACTCGAAACTCTAAAGATCTAGATCTAAGACCATCACTTGACACGACGATGCAGACTAGAACTCAACAAAGCAAATACTGAAAAGAAACGATGCCAAAGGCCAGGAAGTGTTTCTAGGATACAGATCTAACCCTAATTTGTTGGCTTTTTATGGTTTATAGGAAGAAGAACAGATGTAATCTAAACTACGAAAACTGTAAGATCTCACCGAGAAACCCGATCTCTGATACCACTTGATAGGATAAAGGTGCCCGATCTTTTGATGAGACAGATAACTTTTGATTATGGTGGAGGTCGACGTTGAAGATCCGACTACAAACGTACGAGACATTGCGCCTTAGCAATCGATACACCAACTTCCGAGGCTATTGATCACGCCGGAGCTAAATCAACCTGATCACGAGGATCAATCCCTACAAGCAATCGAAGAACCAACAAGAATTATAGATGCAATCAAGATATTACGAATATAGATGAAGGCTTGATTGAAGAGGTGGGATTCTATAAGTGCGTAGTACAAAAGGTCGATTTGACACTTGTGCCTATGGCGAAGAGTAGCTCGTGGCTAAGTCTTTTACTAAACAAAATCCGGGACTAAATGATGACCTAACTGGGGTATATATGGAGGAATAGAAGGGAATTTCGGCCAGCCTTGGGAAGGAGGTCGAAATCCATATCTATGCCGGTTTCCTCCACTATACGGACTCTAAAAATTCAGCCCCTTTATTTGGACGAAAATTACATGGCCTGGCCCATATTTAAAGGTGACGCAGCACCATCTAATCACATGGACGAAAATTTGAAGTGTGTAGCTCTATAGTTCGTCCATGTCTTCATCTTTTCATTACGGTGGCTTCAACGCTCTGAAATCATCACTTCCAGCGTCATCATGAATCCTCACACGATTGTTGCCATCATCTCCATGCTTGATCATGCTCCAATGCTTGTCCCTCTCGTCCATGCTAGCCCCATCATTCCTAAGTAACATAAACACATCTGATTTAGGCAGCATCATATTCTCATGAATATTAGGAATAGTTCCTAGAAACGAAAGTACATGATAATTTAGTTGGCGTGCACGAGCTCTTGTGAGAGGTCCTTGGAATTGTGGAACATGAGGAGGTGTGGTTGTAGGTGCAACGGTTGTATCAACCGTAGGGATGTCCTCATCACTTTGTGGCATTGATTGTACAAGTTCATGAAGAGGGTTGGACGAGTAGAATGAGGGAAAGCGGCTCGATAGAGAAAAAAGAGGAGTATACGAGCCCCCTAGAACTTTGAAAGTCACTATATCAATGAATTTCCGAGAAATTCTAAACCAACATATGCTCAGTATACATGATTCAGATTTTCTATTGTGTGAAGAACTAGACTCCGAGATAGACGAAATCTAAGATAAGAACCTAATAGAAGTTTTGCGACTCCATGGAATAATAAAGGTCTTAGTAAAGTCTATATCAGTTCGAATCTGACGAGTCGATGTCAATAGAAATTCTGATGAAACATCTTTAGTTCCTTTCTCCTTGAGATCCATCTTTGGACGGAAGCATCATATTTGTGCCATGAAGTGCAGGAAAATTGTAAGTTGCCCACATCCACAAGTCTTTTTTGTCAATATATTGTTTCAAGTGTGGTGTCATAGTTTGATGCTGGGAATTTCCCCGCGGAGGTCAGGAAGGCGGCCAACGGTAGGTTGGTTGAAGTTCAAGTGTCGCTTGTTCAAATGTTTGTTTCTGAATGTTTTTATTCAAATAATATTCTAGAACAATTTAGGACAAAACAGGCCTCAGTAGAAAGCGAGCTTTTTTCGCGTATAGCCAAGATCGAAGAATTTTCGCAAATGGTAAAAATGGCTTCTTCTTTAGTTAGATTCTATAATTCTTTTTCTAACCTGACTGTTCTACCTAGCTAGTTCACTTCACTTTTTGAGGGATCCTAGAGTTCACTTGTTCCTAAATGCCCTTTCTCTTTACCATACCTATTTCTTGCTTCGCGTGCTCTGGAGATGAGGCCTTTTGGAAAAGCCAAGTCAATTTTGGTATTAGAAATGACGAAATAACTCAGTTACGGGCTCCGGTTTAACAATTGCACAGTTGGTCATTCATTAGGACGCGAGAATGAGCTAATTAAGGAATTAGTAGGATATCAAGAAGGAAAGAAATGGAGGACCCAACTGAAAACTAAACATGATATGTTGCCAGATAAATTCTACATTAGTCATTTCCCATTTAAATGGAAAGGAGAGTCAGTTACAATGACTCAATTGTTGAGGTGTTGAAAGAACATCTTTCTGTGTCAGAAATCTCATGAATATACATTTTTCATATATATTCGGACGTCATAAATCTTGTATATAGACAATTTTTATGTATATCCCGACGACGTTTTTATTCTATTATGAAAGTACGCTATACTAGACTTGTACCCCTAGTTAAGCAAAGTGCAAGCATAGAAGTAGATCCCAGTCCGCGACAGAGAACAAGGCAGCAAGCGAGCGTATCTTTGTTCGCTTCTTTTCCACCAAGCACAGATAAAATAGATACCTGTGGCTTCAGACCGAAGAAAGGAATCGAAGTTCTTGCATATGTGAGCTTCTACGATGAGCAACGATCCGCGAATTATTGCACATTTAATATTGAAATTATATATTATTTTTCTGCATATTTTTATTAAGTATGCCCTTAACTCTTATCAAGAGGAAATTAGTGTTAGTTTTTTCCAACAAAATGGTACTTGGGCAAGGTTTCTCATGAAGTTGATTTTCCCAATTGTCTGACTATTGCTGGAGTTGCCGCTCACAATAGCTCTCAAAGAAGGTACCATCACAAGTGGTATGATAAAACTTGAGTCTTCCAAGCACCCATTAGGGAAACCCATGAGAAAATACATATTTATTGTAAAGATTTGTATAGGACAAATGTAAAAGATAAGATATCCACCAATGTCACGGAAGATGAATGGAGAGTTTTAAACCGAAATGTAGTAAGTCTGATTCGTATGTACATCAACCATAATATATGAAACCATGTTGCAAAGGACACACATGTGTATGAGGTGTGGTAAAAGTTGGAGTCTATGTATGAAAGATAGCAATTAACAATGCCCCATAATCAAAAGACATGCAAAGCTTGAGTACCGAGATGGAATCAATGTGATTAAACATAGTCTTTCAACACCAAATAAATAAACTTATATCCATAAAAATCAACTATGAGGATGATGTAGAAGCATTGTTGCTGCTGAGTTCCATGCCTGATAGCTTGAAGAAGGTTGTTGTGTCGATTTTCAAATTTGTATGTGAAACTGGCTTTGGAGATGCTAAAAAATAGCATTCTAAATGAAGAAGCTAGAAATAAGGAAAATAATCATGCCTCTTCTTTTAATATATATATATATGTGGTTGAATCACATGGTAAGAATGAGAGCAATGAACGTAGTCAAGCCAGATTTTAGGAAGCCGAACAGAAATCCAAGAGATCAAAGTCCAAATAGAGAAAAGAAATTACCTATTTTTATTGAAGAAAGCGAAATCAAAAAAAGAACAAGTGCATGAAATATAAAAGAGAGCTGACATAGGCTAAACATGCGAAGAAAACCAAGCACATGGGCGAGAACGTTTCTTCCATGACTTCACAAGTTGAGGATTATCTAGTCATTAAAGAGAAATAATGTTATAGTTATGTTTGTGATAATGGCATGAGTTCAGTTGTGGATTTAGGTGCATCCATCCACATCACATCACACAAGAACTCGCCTCCTATACCTTTTTTTCGTTACTGGTCGGGTGAGGATGGGAAATAGTTACGTTGTTCGTCTCTAAGACCAACGCCATGTTGCATTAAGGCTATCCCACTCGTCGTGTCGATGGTCGATGACTGACAACTAGATATTGGTGTTCCAGACGGGAAAATAAGTCGTGAAGGAAATATAAACAACAACAATGCTTTTTCTGCTTCTAGTTTTTATAAAGGAAAACGGAACCTGTTGTTAGAACATTTGCTACCCATATCCAAATCCACACCCATATAGTTTGCATAGGGTATGGGAAAATAATATGCCCAAAAAAATATGAGCATGGGGAGGGTAGTTCCCATGTTACCCACAAACTTATCAATACTCATTAACTTAGTAGAAACTTAATTGGAAATCTCCATCCCATATTGCCTCCTCCCCCTTTAGATTAGCCATTGCTCTTCTCTCTCATGCGAGTATTTTCCATATCACTTTGTTGATAATCATATGCTTGCCGGCGACCAACATACTTGATGATGAAATATCCCTTGAAAGTCACTTCATAATGTTGTGCGGGCCATATGTCGTCCCTACGCATCTTCTCGGCTCCATTCGAATTAGACAAGATTCTGTAGAGTAGTGCTAGGCCATAACTCAATCCAGGGCACCGCATGGAGGCATGGAGCTTGTCACTCTCGAAAACTATGTAGTCTCCCGGCCCTCTACCCGCAAATATAATTTCACTCTCTTTCTTAGATCAACTTTTGTCTAGAGGTATCCTGTATCCAATGGGTAGATTCATGTTTAGTGGGTATGGCTCAGATGAGATTTGATGAGTATGGATAAACTTTGGATACGAATAGGGTAAACCCAAATCATCCTAGTGGCAGCTTTAGGCTGCAGAGATAGAAGAAAGTAGTTGTTGGATCTGTGGCACAGATGGGGAGCACATATTCCCTGGTTGGTAAACAACAAAACAAAATTTTCTTTTCATTGTTGAAAGAGATTCATGAAGGTCGGCGCACCAACGGTGGTCAGGAGAGGGTGATGGTTGTTTCAGTTGGTTGGCCTTTGGGAGGGACGAAGCATGATGGTGTAGACACTCCTCCTCGCTAGTTTTTAGATGAAAAGCTCAAAGGGCACGGCTTTAAATTATAAAGCCTCAAAAGAACATTGTTTAGATAGTACTGAAAAACAACTTACGGGCAGCGGAACACCAAGCATAGAAAATGAAAAGATGAAGTACAACTTGAGCATTGAGGCCCTTCTCTAGCCTCATGATCCGGCTATAGAAGAAGTGAAATCAATGAATGAAGCACGCCACTGAGGAAACAAACGCCATTGTCAACCGTTGGGGGACCAATCCATGTCGCAATTCCATCCGCTTCCACCTCTGGAGAAATCACTTTGCCTACTCGCCTGGATCAAAGGATGTCGCGCCTGTCAGAAGTGGAGCAGCTCACTCTAAGGACACATGGACATTGAAAAACATGCTACCAATACGGAGGACTCAGAGAACTACTACCTCCTTACCACCCACAAACATCACCGATTCACCGTAGAACCAACCACAACGCACAAGACATAAGCAACCAGGAGAAGATGCCAAAGAAGATGCGGTGAAAAATTGTGCTGATGTCGCCAAGCATGACCAGAAATCGCAGATCATATTGACCACTAGGAAGTACCGTCTACCAAAGAGGGGAGCACTTCCCCTCTCGCCCAGGCTCGAGGACCGACTAGCTGGCGAGCAGACACCTCCAGGGAAGAAGAGTACCGTGAGAACATTGCCAGCCACATCACCGCGGCACCTAAGAGAAAGCAACCGCTACCAGCTACCTACCATCCACTGCCGAGCTCATCCACCAACCCCGCTATCTCAAAGAGCCCCTCCAAGGAGGGAATGACGCAGGTAGCGTCGTCGAAGGTAGTCGTCGCCATCAGCCAAGTGTTTCCCCTGGTCTAGAGCCCCGCCTACACCTACTAGCAGTCGAACCGAGAGATGAGACGAGAAGCGCAGGGGCAAGCAGCATCTTCAAATCTGGCATTGGAGGCCCATTAATTGGGGCGACCTCGGCACCACACCCACGCCCGCCGCCACCTCGCCGCCCACACAAACGAGGAGCATGGACTGCAGCACTAACGACCACCAACCGCCGCCCTAGGTGCCACCTCAATTCTAGAGTTCCCCGCCTCAGAGAATGGGACACCTCACCACCCACGCAGCCGAGGAGCACAGTTTGTAGTACCGACGACCGCCAACTACCACCCTCTCTGCGCAAGGCTGCCACCTCAAACCTAGAGCTCCCCGCCCCTGAGAATGGAGCAAGGACAACCTAGCTGCTGCTTTCATCAGCAGTCACAGGGGTTGCCCACCGGCTGCGTCTAGCAGTGGTGAGGCGGGGGAGGGGGAGGGGCGGCCATAGGGTTTGGGGCCTCAAGTCGCCTCCAAGACTGACACGAGGAAGAGCTCTCTTTAGTATCTCTTCACTTCACTCAGAGCAATCACTACACTCCACCGCGGCGCTAGCCTGGTTGAATGGTTGATAGATCCTTCAGCTGAAACATCTCCGTTGGCCTCTCACTACTGACCACAAAAGCATTCACCTTCGTATAGATTTGGCGAAAGAGCCGCCAGCAAAATGTGTAAATATTCTATCCACGTGAGTACCTGAAACAAACTAGGAGAGTAAACGATAAGCAAATGACAAGAAGACCATGTACTTTGTTCTCCACTCTCCACCCAGAAACAACATACACAATAGCCCCCAATTACAGTTCAGATATGTTTATCCACAACAGCACCCCAATATGCAGGAACTTCACACGTTTTGAAAGCATGCACAATGGTGATATGGCGTTGATATCTAACCAGCTACAGCCTCACCGAATTTTAGCTACAGGGGTTCGACACAGCAACTCAATGTACAACAATCAACACTGAGGACCGACAGCAACAAACTATTTACCCCAGCTTGCATGACTTTTGGAACACCGTACGCCTCCACAACCATTGGCGCACTCATTTACATTCGAGCCTTTCGATGTTTTCCTGATGTACTGCTCCTCTCCGCCACGATCACTAAAACCAAAACTACACGCACATTGCAGGTGACAGTTCAATTTGTAAAGTGTACATGCTATATGAGCCTCTCGTTGTGTTATCTGATAGCTCCAAGCAGATTTGCTCCTCCAAGCCTAGCACCAGTTAAATCCTGTTACCAAAAAAATACATAGTTTAAGATACAGATTTAAACCTTTTTTTGGTGGGGTATCATGATATCAACATCAGGACTTGCACAGAAGAATGTGAGACAGTTCAGGTTTTATAGTTGTTATATATAGGAATCGATTATTCTGTATTTGTAAAATAATTGAAGTTGATAAATGGTTCGAAACATGTGTGAAGTATTCACTATTAAGGTAAAACAATTAATAGCAAACAGGACAACATACAGTTTCACGCAAATCAACTTCTCTCAAGTAGGCTCGCTGAAGATTTGCGCCCTGCAAGTTTGCACCGGACAACTTAGCCCCCTGCAAATCAGACTAGATTAGCATAGTGGTAAGAATGACATGCTGACGGCACCGGGTTGACGTTGCTGATGTCCTTCATCTACGCACGCTTCAGCAAACAGAATAACTAAACCACATGGCTTACAACACATATCGAACAGTCATGATTTTGGACAAAGTAACATAATGGGTACTCCATGCTATCATGCAAAGGAAGAAATCAATTTCACTACTACTAAAATCTAAGCTTCTGGAGGCACATACTACATAAAGGGTGTAAGATTTGCAACAGATTTTTTCTGTTAAGTCGACAGTAAGTTCAACAACAGGATCTTATGCCACACTTAATATAAACAAGATTATCAACAGACTGTACTGTCAGATTTTCTTATAAATATTATTTCTATCACAACGTTATTTTACCTTGAGATTGGCCCCTTCCAGATTAGCTCCATTCAAATCAGAACCCGTAAGATTAGCACTCTGAAAAATTAATTCAAATTGAAAATAAGATATACAGGAAATGAATAATTAACACCCAATATCGAAAGATTTTCAATTACTCAATACAACTTTATAGGAAGCTTCTACATGTGACTATCCAGGGAAGAACAACACAGACTTATGTGGACAAACAGATAGACCTGTCCTGAATGCAGTTAATACTTTGGGAAAATACTGGAAATGAATAATCAGCACCCAAACATTGGTTTTAAGATTACTAAAACCACTCCATAGGAAACTTCTGCACACGTGACTATCTAGGGAAGATCGACATGGACCCGTGAGGACAAATAGACATGTATGCTGTATGCAATTAATACTTTGGGCATGTGCAAGATTCTGTCTACATATTTTGGATGCTACAAAGGGCAGGGGTGGAAAATGGACACTTTAAGTGCCATTGATAGCAGAACTACCATCTAACAGTTATGCTTTGGCTATGCATGCTCATTATGATTTCTTGGTATATTAAACATCAACTTAATATGTCAGCAGAGAGTTTCAACAGGAAAAACGGAATGTTTATGACGAGATTACTGATCACAATAACTTGTAAACCTGTAAATGCGAGGAGCGGAGATCTGTTTCGATGCAGCTACATCCCGTTAAGCATGCATCTGTAAAATCATCCTGTTAACTCAATCAATTTGTACTTATTTTTATGAATCATGGCATCTTATAAGAATAGTTTCAAGTATATGATTAGAAATCCTTGCACACAACAAAGGGGAAACGCGGGAAAATGATAGCTTAACATAGTACAGTTAATAAAGATTTACTCTATTGATACAGTGGTTATTGAAGGCAAGGAAATGTAGAGACATGACAAGCATGAGATTTTTTGTAGCAATACCATGAGTGTATAAACATAAATAGGAACACAAAATAAGATGCGATTAACTTAAACATGATAGGGCAAGAGATTATATACCTTGTAAGTTTGCACTTTGAATGTTTGCTCTATCTAGGACAGCTTCTTGAAGATTTGCCCCAGTAAACTCACACCTGTTATTTCCAAATATGATCACTTAAAAACAGCATCTACACACTAAAATTGGCGTAAAAAGGTGGAAATGGATAGTTAACCAGATTCTTAGGCACCCGTACAAAAGAGTAGAGGGAAGAAAATATACTATTACAAGACCACAAGAAGCTCAATGGTGTCTCTTACTCGTGTAAATTTGCCTGATCAAATGAGGAACGTGCAGCTTCCACTAGCTGCAAAGAATATGCAGGGCAATGCATTACGATACAGTATTTCAAATTCCATAAAAGAATTTCTTAGACTGTTCCTTTTAGCTGGTGAAACTGTGTTGGAACGCTAAAAACAGATTTTAAAGGGCTAGTGCTGCATATAAAAAAGATAACTGGCTGTGCAGAATATTGGTGTGAGTGATAATTATTACCCTAAACTTTGCTTTATGGAGATTAGCACAAGAAAAGGTGGTCCTCTCAATGCATGCATAGCTGAAGTCCACCTCTGATAAGTCCTGCGGTGTATCAACAATGCATTTACAATAGTGCAAGTAAATATAAGCTTACTAAGTAGAGAAATTGCAGTTGTAATCAGTAATGTCAAAACAGAACAACAAGAAGTGAGTCTTCCTAAAACCTTACAAGCTTAGATAGATCAAGGCCAGATAGATTCACGCCGCGAAATCTGATTTTCTGGGCTTGGATGCACTTGATCACATCTTTGCGTGTCAATTCAGCCTCCGCCGAGGCCGAATTTTCAGCCTTTTTGCTAGCCAATTTCTCATTTATGTAATCGTCCAAACCCTACAAAACAAAGCAGCACCCTGTGACGTCTGCTGATTCGAAGTGAATCTGAAGTACAATTGAGACTTTCTAATTCGATTACGAGTAACTGGTAGTACTCCGCCTCTTTCAAGAGTTGCTGGTACTCGGACTCGGAGAGCACGGGGATGGAACCGTCCCTTAGCCAATTGAGGATGTGCCTGAAATGCTTCCCGTCTCGGTCCACGAAGACCGCCCCCTGCACCCATTCATCCTCTGAGACTACAGCCGCCACAGAAAACGGCGACGAGAGACAGAGCACCGTCGAGGGATCGTACCGTGGTGGGGTGGCGCGGGAGGGTGTGCCTGCCGCTGAACATGGCGGCGAGCATGGAGTCGGGCTCCCGCTGCGTGAGCGTCTCGACGGTGGTCGCGTACTTCTTCCCACCTGCGCCATAGCCAACACCGCAGTAATAAGCCTCGAATCCGAGCCCGCACGGGCAGAGGGGCCAGACAGGAGCGGCGAATCCCGAGGAGTGGGGAAGGGACCGACCGATGTTGAGGAGGACCGGCGCGGAGGAGGAGGAGGATGAGGGGGACTCCGGCGCCTGCATCGCCGCCGCGGCCGGCCTTGTCCGGCCCGCCGGCTCCGGCTGCGGCTGGGGGGTTTATCCGCTGGGATGGGTAGGTGAGGAGGACCTGCGACTGCGAGCACGAGACGACGACGACGAAGAAGAGCGGAAGAGGGATCTCGATTCAGGCGGGGAGGGCGGACCCACAGTTCGACTTGCTTCCGCCGCTCCCGAGCTTGTTTGAGATTTTTTTTAAATAAATCCACAAAAATTTAAATTCCTGAGAATTTTTTAACTTATTTTAACATTCTAAAATTTGAAATTTTTGGGGATGTTACAATATCTCCAACAGCATAACTTTGCTTCCTTATATTAACTATAATATATAAAGTGATAATAGCATCGTTTAATTTGGTGCTCTAGCAGCATACCCATCACACTTACACATACCCCTCGGTTAAATTAGTAAATTACCCACATTTGTCTCTTCTATACCCAGGGCAGTCAAAGACCCGCAAAAAAGATCTATTTGCCAAAAACTTGTGGACAAACATGTGGGATGCAGCCGGATCAACTACCAGATCGAAAGTCATCGCCTTTTCGCTCATGCCTCGTTGATCCCTGATCATCGCCTCCTCGGACCGGCCAACACCTTTTTTGGCCACCAGCTCCTCTTGTGATGCCACTTGAACTATCTTTTCAACTTCCTCAGCAATCCACAAACTTGGCAGTAGATTTACCCATTGTAGGCAAGAAAGATTTTCTTGGGTCGACTGTCTAAATATGAGCATGAGAAGAAGGAAATTGGAAAACCAAGAACCATTTGTAGAGCATCAGTATATTGAGGTCATTGCAGCAAAGTGTAATCAATTTTCTTTAACTAAAATTAGTTCATTGCCTCGTGGCATCACTAAATAACTTAAGGATCTAGTCAATCTTCAATGTCTTGAATTTGGTTGAGGAAGATCATGACATCATGAGAATATATGGATGTGAGGAAGTTGATGCGACGCGAACCTAGACTAGGGCCCAGTTCTTTTGGTGGCTTCTCTCAGAAGCTGCCCTACCCCCAGCTTTCTAGGGAAGCCGGTTCAAAAAATTGCGAGGCTTCCAAATTTGTTGAACCTTAACTATTTTGGAAGCCTCGAATTTTTTTAGACCGGCTTCCCCAGAAAGCTGAGGGGAGGGCGACTTCTTGGAGAAGCCCCCAAAAGAACTGGGCCTAAAAAGAGTATGTTATCATCATGAAATTCGTTCATAACATCACTACGTTCCCTAATAGATGGGGTATAAATTATCAAAAATCAAACCATGTAAAGATTGACCGGATTTTTAGAAAATCTATCAACATCTACTATGTTAAATAAACTTTATTAGATGCATACCAAATATGTTTTCACATTATGGTTACATAGTATAATATTTATTGATATTTTTTCTATGAACTTGACCAAACTTTATGTTGATCAATTTCAGAATAACTTGTTACGTCTTGTTTTGAGGAACAAATGTAGTACGTGCCAAGGTGTAAAAGGCCGTGTGGAGAGAGAGGGATCCTCTTGCCTTGGGCCCCATATGTGCTCACTTTCTCACCATTGACTAATTATTGGAGTGGAACTAGAAGTTGCCTTAGGCTGCATATGTGCTTATTTTCTCACCATTGACTAATATTGGAGTGGAACTAGAAGGAAGAGTTGTTCTGATCCAAGTGAGCCACGAGAAGGCAACTCCCTTTGAATCATAAAAACTACAACATGAAATCCCAAGAGACCGAATCAAATGACTTAGATGTGTCTAATTTTAGAAGGATCTTCAGCCTTTTCTCTTGCTTCATAGCCTTGTCAAAGCTTTGGACATAGACAAAGTTACCATTGATACTTCTTCCTCTTGTAACTGCATTTTCACAAGGCTCGACAAGATCTATCTATTAAAAATGTATTATATGGTGTATATCGCATGGAGTAGTACTACATCGATATACCCATCTTCTTATATACATGCCATGCCAAGGCTCTTCCTAGCCTATATAAACACGAACCCGAGCCCTGAGAGAGGCATCGTTTCCATTTAAACATCAATATGGTATCAGAGCCTCCCTCTCTTCCATGACCAATCTGCCGCAAGCGGTCTCCTAAAACCCTAGAACCAAACCACGACCACAACTACGATCTACAACCAAAACGTATGACCTACAAACAAATCCTACGATCTTGATATGACAAATTTCAAGTCAAACCACGACCCACATTTTTCTCTCCTATACCCAAATATTCAAGATGGATTACTTTTGGCATCGGAAAAATATGCCATGGATTTGCTAGCCAGAGTTGGTATGACAAATTGCAAGTCATCCTCACAAAGACTTACTTGAGCATTATGTTTGCATGAAGGGACTCCTCTTGATCATGAGGATAGTACACAGTATAGAAGTATAGTTGATGCTCTTCAATATTTAACTCTCACACGACCAGACTTGTCTTTTTTAGTTAACAAAGTTTGTCGATATCTTCATGCTCTAGCAATAACCCATTGGACAGCTGCCAAGAGAATTCTGAGATATGCCAAAGATACATTAACATTGGTATTGCATTCATTTGTTCATATTTTACTCTTTTGAGTTCCTTTTCAGATGCAGACTGGCCTAGTTGTCATGATGATAGAAGGTCCACTGGAGGGTTTGCAATATTTCTTCTGATTTTCCTGGAGTGCTCGCAAACAAGTAACAATATCGTGTGCTAGTACCAAAGCTGAATACGACTCTCTAGCCAATGTCACTATTGAGTTGATATGGGTTGAAGCTCTTCTCAATGAACTTGATATCAAGTTGAAAGAAAAACCATGTCTTTGGTGTGACAACTTAGGTGCTACCTACTTGTCAGCAAATCCTATCTTTCATGCTTGTATTAAACATATAGAGATAGATTATCATTATGTGAGAGAACAAGTAGGAAATAAAAGTCTATAGGTCAAATTTATTTCTAGCTAGCAAGTATCAAGTTGGTGGTTTTACCAAAACACTTCCTATCAAAAACTTAGATGAGTTCAAACGCTAAATATGTGCACAAGTCTAGATTAAGAGGGTTGTTAAACATGTATTATATATATAGTGTATCTACCGTATGGAGTAGTACTCCACGGGTATACCCATCTTCTTATGTATGTACCATGCCAGGGGCTTTTTCTGGCCTATATAAACACGAACCCGAGTCTAAAGAGTGGTATGGTTTTCACCTAAACATCAATACTGTCATCTTCGGCTACAACCTCTTGTCCATCTTTTTTAAAAGAACTTTGAGAAATTGCAAACTAGGCTTATATGGCGAAGATCTTTATTAGGATGGCAAGCACCATCGAACTTGGGATTTAGTAGCATGGTAGCAGCGTTGAGAATGTCCCGGTGCTGACAGTGGGCTCTCCAATTTCTTGATGGCAAGAGTGAGGTTCGTCTTGATATAATATCCCAACACAAACAAAACACACTAGTGGAAACGAGGTCTTTTGTTGATCCCGAAAAGGGGCTTTAACACCGGTTCTTCTACGAACCGGTGTTAAAGAAGGGCGTGGCCCTGCGGCATTAAAGGCCCCTTTAACACCGGTTCGTTAACGTGTTAAAGGTCCTACAAGATGGGTCACCTTCCTTTAACACCGGTTCGTGGCATGAACCGGTGTTAAAGGGGGGGGGGGCTATATTAGACACCACCCCAGCCCACACACACCCCACTCTTCCATTCATTCACATTTTGGAGCCTAGCAAGAGGGTGTGAAGAGTGCTAGTTTGTGTTTTTTTATATGCACTAGAGGTGTTCTATGAAATGCCCAAGAGCTCAAAATAAGCTTTCTTGTTGCTCTTCCGTCTCGAGGTCGGCAACTATAGTTTCATGTGTCATTGATGTACTATATATATAAATGGTCATCTCCCTATTATTTTTTGATATATACTACATATTAATGCAGATGAATCGGTAATGGATGTACGGTGACCGCCGCACTTCCGAGTATATTACGGGCCTCCAAAATTTCATCGTTGTGGCTAATGCAAACCGTGGTCACAATGGTTTTATGTGTCCGTGTTTCACCGCTGTAACAAGAAAGACTACTCAAATACCGTAACCATTCACGCCCACCGCTTGATCCGGTTTCATGCCCAGCTATAATTGTTGGACCAAGCACGGAGAAAAAGGGTTGTGATGGAAGACAACAAAGAAGAAGAGGATGATGAAAAATATCATAATATGTATCCTGAATATGATGATAATGCAACGGAGGTAGATAATGAAGATCAAGAGGGAGCGGATGGGCCCGATGACGATCTTGGTCGGGCCATTCGATGCAAAGGAAGAATGTGAAACTGAAAAGGAGAAGGAGAAGCTGGAGATGTTAAAGGATCACAAAACATTGTTGTATCCAACTTGCGAAGATGGCCACAAAAGCTAGGTGTCACTGGATTTGCTGCAATGGAAGGCGAAGAATGGTGACCGACACTCATTTTCAAAGTTGTTGGTAAAAATGAAGAATCTTCTTCCAAGAAATAATGAGTTGCCCGACAAGACATACCAAGCAAAGAAGGTTATACGCCCTCTAGGATTAGACGTGCGTAAGATACATGCATTAATGATCGCATCCTCACCGGTGAGAAGTACGAGAATTTGGATGCATGCCCGATATGCACCGCTGCGGTATAAGATCGACGACGATCTGGCGATGTTGAGGGCGAGGCCCCTAGGAAGAAGGTTCCCGCCAAGGTTATGTGGTATGCTCCTATAATACCACGGTTAAAACGTCTTCGTAAATAAAGAGCATGCCAAGTTGTTGCGATGGCACATGGAAGACCGTAAGAAAGACGCGATGTTGAGACACCTCACGATGGGTCACAGTGGAGAAAAGTCGAGCGAGAGTACCGGACTTCGCACGCAAGGAACTTAAGGTTTGGTCTAAGTACGCACGACATGAATCCTTTTGGTGAGAAGAGCTGCATACAAAGACTGCCCGTGACCCTATGTATCTATAACCTTCCTCTTTGGGTGTGTATGAAGAGGAAGTTCATTATGATGCCAGCTCATCCAAGGCCCGAGGCAACCCGAACGACATTGATGTGTACCTAAGGCCATTAGTTGAAGAACTTTTACAGTATGGGCCAAACCAGGTGTACGTATGTGGGATGAGCACAAAGGGGAGCCATTTGACCTCGAGCATTGCTTTTCGTAACCATCAATGATTGGCTCGCTCTTAGTAACATTTCAAAGACAAACAAGGGATACAATGCATGCACACACTGTTTAGATGATCCGAAAGTGTATATTTGGATAAATGTAAGAAGGTTGTGTACCTAGGGTATCGCCGATTTCTTCCGAACTGCATCCGAAGAAAGAAAGGCAAGCATTTCAAACGTCTGGCGTAACCCCGGAGGAAGCACATCCTCCGCATCGGTGAGGAGGTATTTTGTATGGTCAAGGACCTAGAAGTAATCTTTGGAAAATGTCCCGCAGTCTATCTGTTCGAATGACGATGCGGACACGCGCCCATGTGGAAGAAGCAATCTATATTTTGGGACCTACCCTATTGGAAAGTCTTAGAGGTCCTCTTCAATCGACGTGATGCACGTGGCGAAGAATGTTTGCGTGAACCTGCTAGGCTTTCTAGGAGTGTATGGGAAGACAAAAGATCCACCGGAAGCACTGGCGAGACCAGAACGTCAAGGCCCTGAAGAGCCTATGCATCCCGAGAACGAGAAGGGTAAACGATGCCACTTAACTCGCCGCTACGCTCTTACCAAAGCAGAGAAGGAAATCTTTTGAATGTCTGAGCGTATCAAGGTCCCGTCGCTTCTCGTCGAATATAAAGGAATAATAAATATGGCAGAAAAATTCCAAAACCTCAAGTCTCATGATCGCCACGTGATTATGACACAATTGCTTAGATTGCATTGAGGGGCTTCTACCCGAAAATGTTCGAGTACCCATTGTGAAGCTATGTGCATTCCTCAATGTAATATCTCGTAAGGTAATCGATCCGGAAAGCCTACCAGGTTACAAAAGATGTGGCCCAATGTCTTGTCGACTTTGAGTTGGTGTTCCGCCATCCTTCTTCAATATTATGACGCATCTCTGGTTCACCTAGTAGAAGAGATTGCCATTCTCCTGTATTTCTACACAATATGTTCCCCTTTGAGAGGTACATGGGAGTCTTAAAGTAATATGTTCATAACCGTGCTAGGCCAGAAGGAAGCATCTCCAAGGGCTATGTAACAGAGGAGGTCATTGAGTTCTGTGTTGATTTTATTTCTGACCTTAAGGCGATTGGTGTTCCAGAATCACGACATGAGGGGAGACTGCGTGGAAAAGGCACCCTAGGATGTAAAGCAATGATATGTAGGGACGGGCATTCTCTCAATCAAGAACACTACACGGTTTTACAAAGATCTATCTTGGTTGCCCCGTATATCAATGAACACAAGAATTTAATACGCCTCAAACACCCGGGACAGTCTGATAAATGGATTATAAGTGAACACATGGCGAGTTTTAGCGGCTGGCTGCAAAGACTTCTCACGAATAACACCACTGTTGGGGATCAGCTGTACTTGTTGGCCAGGACACCATCTTTGACTGTATGTACTTTCCAAGGGTACGAGATAAATGGGAATATATTTTACACGATAGGCCAAGATAAAAAGAGCACCAACCAAAATAAAGGGTGTCCGCTTGAGCGAAGACAATGGGCAATGGGCAAAAGACCACGTATTATGGGTTCATAAAGGAGATATGGGAACTTGACTATGGACCTAATTTTAAGGTCCCTTGTTTCGATGCAAATGGGTCAAGCTAACAGGAGGAGGGTTGAGGTAGACAAGAAGTGCGGAATGACAACGGTGGATCTCAACAATCTTATGAAGAACTTAGACGAACTATTCGTCCTAGCCAATGATGTGGCTCGGGTTTTCTATGTGAAGGACATGTCCTCGGACGGACAAAAAAAAGAAAAAAATATGCAAAAGAATACATCATATGATGAGCCAAAGCGTCACATAGTTCTTCGGAAAAGAAACATCGTGGGAATCGAGGACAAGACAAACATGTCGTAAGATTATAATAAATTTGATGAAATTCCGCCCTTCACAAGTGAAAATTGACCCAAGCATTCCGTTAAGTAAAGAAGATGCTCCATGGTTACGTGCAGGCGATCATAAGGAAGGACATATGCCAAGAAGTTCATGCTCATATTATGTAACTCTAGTTCATGTTTTTAATATTAATACATGTCTTGAGTGTTAGTCATGTTTTGTGGATGGACCGGACTATGAGAAGAAGTTGTCGATTAGTACTTAGCATTAAGATCGATCCAAACGCAGCGGTCACATATTAGGAGTGCCTCTATGACGGTTTCTTGGAGATGCCGGAGGACTAGGCTCCGCATCTCCCCGAAATCGGCCGTAGTGTCCCCGCTCTCGAAAATCATCTTGCAGCTTTGTAACTTCTCTAACTAGATCAATACATCTGGAGCTAACTAATTTCACATATTAGGAGTGCCTCATGACCGATTTCTCGAAGATGCCGGAGGACTGGGCTCCGTCGGCATCTCCCTGAAACTGGCCGTAGTGGTGTCCCTGCCTCAAACTGGCTGGAGGAATGGACTCACAAGGATGCCTATTTATAGTACAAGCAGCCACGAACCGGTGTTAAAGGGGGGGGGTGTATTTATTTCACCTTCCTCCCCTTCCTTTCTTCCCCCACTGAGCCAGATCGATCGAGAACACGGAGAAGCGCCCGCCGCCGCCAGCCCGCCACCCGCCGCCCGACCCGAGCTCATTCTTTTTCCCGCATCCTTCCTCCTCTAACACCTCAGCGCCGCCCGGCCTCGCCTCCTCGCTCCTCCCGGGCGTTAGCGACCACGGCCACCATGGTAGACGGCGGTAGGCGAAAGGCGTCATGGCGCGATCGATACCGCCAATCGGTAGGCAGCGCATCGCGGTAGACGCATTTATCAACGGCGGCGCGGGCAGCGCTGCCCGTCATTGTCGAAGACGACGAGGACGAAGGGTACCGGGCGGTGATGGACCAGCCACAAATACAAGGAAGAGGATCTGTTGTATTTTCTACTTATTTGTTTGTATTTTCATTTTGTGATCTGTTTTGAATGATTCACAAATACAAAACTTTATAGATATATTTTGAAATATTGTAGGGCCCTATTAATCCATTTGGGCTCCATTTGCCCTAAATACACATCAATAAATGCGCTGAAATTAGGGTTGGGCACGACTGCTTCGGCGTCGGCGGCTTCTGACGTCTTGCGTCGGGCACGAGGGTGGCCGTGAACGCTGGCCATCGAGGACCCGGTAAGATGGGGCGATGGCGGCTCGACCCGGACAGGTTCGGGCGGCGAAGGTGGACCTGCAAGATCTGGAGTCGGTTCGCCAATAAATAATCGCCAATTGACCCTGAACGATTCAGGTGCCAAAGATGGGCGAGATGAACGTAGTGACATCGACCCGACGATCTAGGCCTTAATCCTTGCACATGAATTAGAAGCATGTGGAGTAAAAATAAAATAGCTTATAGCAAAGATATTATAATAGGCCACGCTAAACCCTAATCGACCACCTCGGTCTCTTTCCCGCGGCAGAGCGTCTCGACGCCCGCTTGAGCTCATAGGCCACGCCTAACGCCGACGCCGCCTTGGTGAGCGCCACGTGTCTCACGTGTATGTACTACATGCATAGATTAAAAGTTGTATACAAATTGGACCTCTGACTCATTTGTGTATTTATTTGTGTATTTTGGTATGAATAATATGTATATTTGTGTATGAATCCAAGTCCACTTGAATGTTTACACTCTTACTCTAGATAATATTATTGTTTTAGAAACTATGGATCCACTTAGTAGAAACCTTGAAGAAGAAGAAATAATGGAGAACATTATTGATGAGGACACCTCACAATATCTGAACTTGGAGGGACATGATGACGACAACTCAAGTACTAGTCATGGAGAAGATGAAGACTCCGGTGAACGCAATTTAATGGTTACAAAGTTCGCGAGGTATATGCATTGATTAAGCCTCATCGACTTTCGTGTATACAAATTAACGCTTCTTTCTTCTTTTTAGCCTCCGGATCGACCAGCCAAGAACCATCTTCTTCTACGAAAAAGAGCAAGCGAGCAGCGGTTGAAAGATCATGCAAAGTTCACGATCAAGCGGTGTGTTGATGGCAGCCGATGGAGCCCAAGAAGGCCGCAGACAAATTTGTACGTCAGTGGAGTTCTTGTTAGGGACCAAATCCCAATCATAATTGAAAATTGGAATAAGCCAAAGAAGGGCGGTACCTTTATTGATGACAGATCCAAAGAAACGCTTTGGAATTCGTTGTTAGTAAATTTCACCTTCCGCCAGAAAGGGATGAAAACAACCCGTTATAAAGGAAAAGGTCAAAGTGGACTCTAAAAAGATGGCCGACGCTTCCGAATCGAAGACAAAATTGAACAAATTTGTCAAATCGCGAGACTCAAATTTCAAGACGATATTATGAAGATAAGACCTCAATCGCCCGAATTTGAGACATATAAAAAAGTGCTATAGCTAAAAGAGGTCGAAACCAATACGCTTAATGCCCAAGAAGGAATATCACCAGAGGACGGGGTCGGTGGCTACATATCTCGAGAGGCCTAAGTGGGAGGAAGGCCCTCAAGGCGAGAGAGGATCACACTGCATGGATGGGTGGGACCTACGTGCAAAGACTTGGTTCTACGGAATCGGGGCAAGGTTGGACCCGAAACATGATTGTGTATCTTCCCCCTCCTTTCCAAACCCACACGAACTCATCACGACATACGAGAAAACATCCGCCAGACCTTCCATCCCGACAGAGAATGACCAGCTCACACAGCCATCGGTAAAAGAACACCACGGACATGCACGAGGCATAGGGGTATGGCGTGGAAGGATGGGTTTGCCTTGGAGCGACTCTTCTGAATGTAGCTGAAAAGAAAAGAGCGTCTGAGCGGATGACACAGATAGAACATGCACTTGCGGCCGCAGCGCAAGTGAATGCACAACAAAGCATCAAGCTACCGCCCATCTCGCAGCGAAGAGCCTGCATTGGAAAAATGCTGCCCGGACTATGAAAAGCGGAAAAGCAGTGTGGCTTCCACGGAGAACGTGCAGCCCACGCTTGAAATGGCGGTCCTCGATACCCCGTGGATGAGATCACGGAGAGCGAACATGTTGATCTGCATGTGAGATTAATGGGCTTATCCATTAAGGTGGCTGTCGGCTATGCCTTACCTCCTGTAGCTGGTGGAACTTACCACTGCTGACCGATTTCAGATGGCTATGCTATTGTCGGGGTGGATGAGGTTGTGAAGGAATATGAGGAAGCACAGCTTGACCATGCTACGGTGAAGGAAACTCAACTCAAATTTGCAAAGGAAAACAACCATTCTTTGGAAGAAGGAACACATTGTGCTTCCAAATTGGAGGTCACCGGCACTCATTGGCAGCCATCTGCTTGGCTGACCATCTCAGCAATCTCCGTCGTCACCCATCTCCTGCTTGACCATCTCCTCAACGGCCAAGAGCATCTCACGAGGAGCATCGAGAACTGCCACAAAGAAATCAGGAAGCTGTCGTAAAGAGTTCTAAAACTACGTCTCGTAGCCTTCCGCAAGCCATTGCGGTTTCTTTACTGTGGAATTGCAGCGAGGAGACCAATAGGATCTCGGAAGAACAGGTCAAGAAATTCTTTGCACCTAGACGGGCCAAAGGAGAAAATAGATCCGGTGGTGGAGAAGTTTTACAAAAATCTTTGAAACCTGAAACCCCACTTGTGCCGACTACGAGCGCCAGATTTTGAAGGCGGATGCAAGTAGCAGCGATGTGAGGCACCCTAAACAGTTCCTGCTCGAGAGCAGGAAAACCAATCATGCGCCCGCTCCAAATGTTCGACACGGACGCCCCCCAAATGATTACGAGGCGAGCTACAAAGAAAGGCCAATGAGATGGGGATGACTTACATTGCATACTTGAACGTCATGGGAGACAACTTGCCCAAATGCGATGTCAACCCCATACACCATGGAAGTATGGGAAGAATCTCACAAGAAAGAGGAGCTCAAGAATCTACCAACAAAGATGCGAAAATTGCACAAGTGGTACCTTGATTTCTGCAAGACGAGAAAGGTAGAATGGATCACTACAAGATATAAGAGATCAGATTTTCTTGTGCAGAGACGACGCAATCGACTTCAACATTCAAGACTTGCATTTTCTATTCAATTAGAAGGAACTCGACAAATCTGCCATCAGCCTTTATTGTGTGTAAGTACTATTTCTGTAATTTTTATTTCATCTCATTCACTTCATTAATTGCATGTATATATATATATGCTCACCATATATGTATATACTATTATACAGGAAAAAGGTTATGGAATGCATGAAAGGAGGCCCTTTTGACATTGGGTTCGTTGACCCAAATAGAGTTTATGAACAAGTGATAAGAGACAAACCCGAGCAAACAAAAGATTACTTGCTAAAGTCTTTACTGAGACAACAAACCAAAAGGGAAATACTATTGCCTTACAACTTCTCGAGTATCTTGTTATCCTCTCTTGTACACACATTTGACTTACTCGATGTTAAGTGTAATTGATGATGAGTTATGCGTGCGTAGGTTCCACCTGCTAGTCATTCAACCCGACTCAGGAAAAGTCCTTGTCATGGACTCGTTACGAAAAGAAAAAGAGCTATGGACAAACTTTAGAGAGATGCTCCAGAGGTAATTTCAATCATATTATCGCACTAGATCGGCAACTTTCGTGACAATAAGTAATTAATTACTCCTTTATCCATTTTCTTTGTCGGACAGGGTTTGAAAAGGTTCACGGTACGTGAGTGAATGGTCGGAAGAACTAAAATTTGTAGACCAAAATGTAAGTAATACTAGCTAGCTTCCAATTCCATTATATCATGCTTTATTGATTATTATTTTGATTGAACTCTCTATTCTCGTAAAGTCGCGCATCGACACGGCAATAACTTATGTGGGTACTATGTTTATGAATTCATTCAACACGATATGTCGATGGCCAAGCCGCACTAGAACAACTTAGAGTAAGTAAACAAAGTCCACAATATTATTTTATTACCATCAATTGTGTTGAGTTTTATTCTTATATATATTGACGGCCCATTCTTCATATATATTCAGATCGAACGGATGCGGGACCAACTCTACCATTTGAACGCATACGAGCCATTCAAGAGGAATTGACAGGGTTCATACTTGATGAGGTCGTCACGCCTGGCGGAGAACTCTTTAGATATCCACCAAAATGAACGATGACGATGTATGTGCCGATGACGATGTATGTGCCGATGACGATGTTTGTGTATAATAATAGTTGCTTAATTATTCATGTACTCGTATGTACCGATGACGATGTTTGTGTATACCGCCCGATCGATTCCCTCGCTCCCCTCCCGCAAAAAATACGAGAACGGGCAGAGCCTGCGAAGATTTAGGCCGTTTCTGTCGCGGTGAAAACGGTAAATCTGCCCAACGCCTAACTTTAACACCGGTTCCAGATACGAACCGTGTTTAAAGGGAAGAAATGAGTCTGGCAGCCCCACGTGCGCCACCCTTTAACACCAGTTCGTATAAGAACCGGTGTTAAAGGCCCCCTCCCCCCTCTAACACCGAACCCTCAACAGCGGTTGGGGAACCGCTGTTAGAGGACCCTCCCAACCGGAGTTAAATGGGGGGGGCTCTGCACTAGTGCAGAAAGAACCCTGGAAATCCGTCCGGCCTTAACGCTTTCTACGGATGCAAATCATATAGGGCAGCTTACATTTCCTCCTCCAAAATGAAATACAGTAATAGTTGATGCATGGAAAGTGGAAACGATTATATAGAATCTAATGAGTACTAGCATCGTGCATTATTATTGACCATCGCACTTGAAATGTTCGACCGAGAGAGAATGTTTCTAAGCTAGTACTCCCTCCGTTTTAAAATATAAGATGTTTTAGGTTTGTGAAGAAAATGAATCTAGACTTGTTTTAGTGCACTAAAACAAGTCTAGATTCATTTTCTTCACAAACCTAAAACATCAATCTACACACTAAAACAAGTCTAGATTCATTTTTTCACAAACCTAAAACATCTTATATTTTGAAACGGAGGGGGTACTATTATATATAATACCCCTACATCAGTACGAATTCGTCCACACAGGAAGCGTCACGTCCATCCATAACTCTTCAATACGACATGTACCTCCTCTCACATACTCCCTCCGTTTCAAAATATAAGATGTTTTAGATTTGTGAAAAAAATGAATCTAGACTTCTTTTAGTGTGTAGATTCACCCCGACGTTGAGTGAACCTACATACTAAAATAAGTCTAGATACATTTGCTTCACAAAGCTAAAACATTTTATATTTTAAAACGGAGGGAGTATATTCCAAACTTGCAGACACTACAAGCTGGAACAGGTCCAGGACTAGCTCGGAAGTCTTCAGACAAACATACCTTTCCATGTCGTTACAATAACTAACTTACGACTAGGAATAATTTTGGTGCACCCTCGTCGGCATGCCAACGCCATCTTCCGATTGGTCAGCTAGAGTGCTGCTAGTCTTCACTCACGAGAGACCGTTTTTTCCCTCTTCGGACAACTCTTTCCTTTTCAGTTGGTGAGCTCCTATCGTACGTGCGTTCACAGACGGTCAACACACAAGTTGCCACCAGACCAGAGGGACCCCTGTTGCAAGGCTGCGACAACACTGCCCCATTCTTTCTGTCTCGTCAGTTCGTACGTTAGGAAGTGTGGAGATGAGTGCGAAAACTCGGTGCATGTTTTAATCCATGTAACTGTTGCTAGTCGCATGAACTGTTGAGCTGTGTGATTGAGGATACTCCAGACTAATATCTTGACATTGTTGCTAGTAGTTCACATCACGTGAAAAATACAACCGTGATTTATTTATTGATATATGTGGAGAGTCTGTAAAATAGATATATGCAAGCAAGCTTTGCTCCTGTCCCTAAAGACATGGTTTGCTCGTGGAGATGAAACCGAAGGCCTCCTTCTCGGAGAAAAAATGTTCCACGATTACCGTACCTACGGCCCCTTGGATGATTCCTGAGGTTCGAGCCATCGGAGTGGATTGTGGTTTCATCAATATGTGCTGGCTAAGGCTGTCTCGTTAGTGGTTGATGTTGGGTATCATTTTGAAGCTGGGCTACATGACTATGATCAACTTTATATGTATCTTTGATGCTGGATCATTATTTATGACATGAATCGTTCTATGAAATTCTCGTTGTGTGGTTAAGTGTGAGATATTTTTAAGGCGATGAAAAATTGGCTTGGTGACTTGTGACCTGTAGCAGCAGTTTCAGGAAGTGGGGCGATAACACTGAAGAAGTACAAAGTTTTATCTTGGCATTGTTGACAACATTTTTTGGAGAGTGGAATATCTTCGGGTGAAAACCTATGATCTATTTTTTGGAGAGTGGAATATCTTGCTGGTGTTTACATTGCTACTACAAGGAATAGATCATTGTAGCGGGATTCTTCTTCTTCTTCTTCTTCTTCTTCTTCTTCTTCTTCTTCTTCTTGTTCTTCTTCTTCTTCTTATTCAAAGTATGTGCATCCGTAATGCCTTTAGGACACTGTGTTGTTGTAGAGGCTGTGTGTAACTGATATTTTCGTGATATTAATATATTCCCTTTGTCAAAAAAAAGCGTGAGATATTTATTGCTGCATATTGTCTCATTCATTTTTTGTACTAGACCTCACCAGTTTACATGATAAAAACAGAGTCAATAACATCTACTGAAATTTTTGGTCAAATCTACTATCAACGTCTCCCGATTGTTTGGCCCCGTAGGATGGACGACGGGAAGGACACGTGGGCGCCATCACAACAGAGCCCCGCTATCCTAGGAGAAGGGCCTGTCAAGGGGCCGGGTGCGCTTCCATGCGTTACTTTGCCGACTCGTGTCGCCAGACGGTAGACCGAGCGTGTTTCCTGGGCCTGCCGTCATGGACTGTGTTGTCGCCCCCTCTGCATCTTCCGGGTGGTGGGGCTCGTCGAGAGCCGAGGTGGCGGTAGAAAACCCTCACCGTTCGCAGATCATCGCGGGGAGGACATGCGGTGGGTCCCATACAGAGAGATCGCGCGGGAGCGACATTCTTGTGGGAAAAGGGCTCTCACATAGGGTATTCATACTGCTAAGTTGGTTCATGACAGACAGTCTCTTCTGCCATTTCCCCTTTATACTTGCCTCGCTAGTTCAGCCCATGTTCACACGAGTTTGTGAGGGAGAAGAAAGAAAAAGAAAAGGAAAAGGAAAAGAAGGGACATATAATAAGAAAACGTCAGGATGTAACGTCCGTCCCGTCTATACTAACAGCTATCGTTTGTCACCTCATCCTAACGGTTGGACCCACTAATCAGTTTCAGGGCTTGACAAGTATCAATACTGCGTCGGTGTTTTATTGGTTACTTTCCTCCGTTTCAAGATATAAGATGTTTTAGATTTATGAAGAGAATGTATCTAAACTATTTTTAGTGTATAGGTTCACTCATGTTACTACGTGCTAGCATGAACTTGGTGGTTCTTCGAAACCCCAGCAAACACTTGTTTTTCTTTTGTGAAACCATAGCTGCAAACATGGTGGTATTTTGTAATTTTCTCGTCGGCATTGATATTGTCCCAACAAAAAGGAAAGAACCCAGAGAATCCGTCCGGCCCGGGGCCTTTCTCCGGATGCAAATCAAACAGGGCAGCTTTCATTTCGTCCTCCAAAACGAAACAACAGTTCATGCAAGGAAAGTATAGAAAGATCAAATAAAGACTCTTTAAGTATTGTGTAGTGCAGTATTGACCATCGCACTTGAAATGTTGGACCAACATGAATGTTTCTAAGCTACATGACTGTATCAGTACGAATTAATGAATTCGTCCACAGGAAGAGCCACGTCGGTCCATAATTTCTTCAAAATGCAATGCACCTCCTCTGATGTGTTGTTGTTCACATCTAGTCCAGACTTGCAGACACTACAAGATGGAGGAACAGGTCCGCGACTAGCTCAAAAGTCTTCAGACAAAGATACCTTTCCATGTCGTTACAATAACTAGTAACTTACGAATGATGACAGCAGTGCTGGCCATTGACGCGCGAGGAATAATAATTTTGGTGTACCCTCGTCGGCATGCCGACGCGCCATTTTCCCGATTGGTAGACAGTACGTGCTAGTCTTCACGAGTCACGAGAGAGACCATTTTTTTCCTCTTCGGACAAGTCTTTCCTTTTCATTTGGTGAGCTCACCACCTATCGTACTTGCAATTCATTCGCGGAAGGGGGACCGCACGGTCAACACAGGTTGCCACAAGAGGGACCCCTGTTGCAAGGCCGCGACAACACTGCCCCCATTCCTTCTGTCTCGTCAGGTCAGTTCGTTCGTACGTAAGGAAGTGTATGTATGTGGATGTGAGTGCGAAAACTCGATGGATGTTTTAATCCATGTAACTGTTGCTAGTCGCATGAATAACTGAGCTCTGTGATTGAGGAAAAACACATTAATATCTCGATAGTGTTGGCTGTGTTGCTACTACTAGTAGTTCACATCACGTGAAGAATCGAGCTGCGTGATCATGTAAAAGCAGAAATTGTTGGGTACGACAACGATGTACACGTTCTCGTTCCAACTTTGTTTTATGGTTAGATCGACTTGATGTGTGGAGAGCAGGCACATGCGAGCTAGATTTTTGCACCTCTCCCTGAAGACAAGGTTTGCTTGCAGAGATGAAATCGACACCCCCTTCGCGGAGAAAGAAAGTTCCACCCTTACCGTAGGTCACGGTTTCCTCTGTGATACCCGACCGAACACGGCAGCGGGGCGGTTCCCTCTCATGCATGCGGCTGCGGTGCCGCCGCCCCCGATTCCTCCAGTGATCACTCCTCTAGGCCTCGCTATGATGATCACTCCGAGACGACGAGGGTGGCTTTTCTGATCGTGGTTCTGGGGGGCGGCAAGTTGGGTGGAGCGTTACGGAGCATCTAGGGCAATGGTTTTTTTAGGAGTCAGGAGAAATCCTTGGAGGCTCGACTGGAACCAATGCAGTGACGCCTGTGGGTACCGCTGCTCCTTCCTAGGGGCGTTGGGTACCCTTCCCTCTCCTCCGAGTATCGGGAAACCCTAGGACCACCGGGAAACGACTTCGTTGTCTCATCCCTTTTTAAAGGTGTTTCTTGGTATGCCGCGCTTTGGAGTGGTAGGAGCATGGCGGGACAACTCCACGAGGCGCGGCGGTTGCCGGTCACCTTCGTTTAGTCGATCTGCATTGTTTGGCATTCGCTTCTCTTTTCTTTCTCCTTTTTTTCGTTTGAAATTGATTGTGTTGTTGCCTTAGTAGTTGTATCGCGTGATTGCTATATTAGTATATAGTATAGCGGCGCAAAAGCCTGTTTCAAGGAGGTCATGGTTTTCTTGTATGATTTGTAACCCCATCGAAGTGGATTGTCATTTCATCAATATAGGAGGCCTAAGGCTATCTCGTTTGTGTTTGATGCTGGGTACCACTTTTATGCTACCCTACACGATTCTGATCAACTTTATCTATCTTTGATGTTGGGCCATTAGTTATGAGATGAATCATTTCATGAAATTCTTGTTATGCTTAATTGTGAGATATTTATAGATGCATATGTTCTCCTCCGTTTTTTATGCTTGATCTCACCGATTTACATGATATAATAAGGAGTGAGGTGCGCATTAGTTGGAAAGATCCCACTTGAAATGTTCTACCAACGTGAATGATTCTAAGCAAATACTAGTACATCACTATGAATTCGTCCACGAAGCGCTCACGTCGATCCATCGTCTTCAATGCATGTACCACCTCTGATGCGTTGTTTGTTGCTGTTGCAAGACTCGCGGGCACTACATGCTACTCCCTCCGTTCTATAATATAAAATGTTTTAATTTTTGTAAAACGAATATATCTAGATACTATCTTTTAGTGTGTAAGTTCACTTCAAATCTATACATTCGTTCACAATAGCTAAAATATCTCATATTTAAAACGAAAGGAGTAGAACCAGGATCAGAAGTCTTCAGACAAATTATTCTTCCAAGCTAGTACAATATAACTAACTTACGAACTATGACAGTGCTGCGCATCGACTCGCGTGGAATTCTGGCGTGTACCCTCGTCGGCACGCCGACGCCATTTTCCAAGCTAGCAACTGTTCACTTACTACAAGGGACCATTTTTTCCTCTTCGGACAGCACTTCCCTTTCAGTTGGTGAGCTCACGAGTCACGACCTAGCGACATACGTGCATTCATTCGCGGGAAAGACCTCACGGTCAACACACAAGTTGCCACCACGAGGGACCCCTCGTACTGCTACATACTAGCTGCCACAACACTGCCTCATTCTTTCGGTCTTGGGCTCTTGGCACTTCGTACGTAATTAGGGGAGTGTGAACCGTGAGTGCGAAAACTCGGTGCCGACCGATGTTTGATCCATGTAATGTTTGCTAGTAGTAGTTCACATGAATAATTGAGCTGCAGCTTTCAAGAAAAAAAAATGAGCTGCTTGTCTAGAACAGCCGATCAACATGAGCGGGGAGGGTGGGCCAACTGTGCTTTGCAAGAGGGTCCCGGAGATGGCCACCCAACTAGCCTTCCGATGCCGCTTCACCATCCTCATTTGGAGGCATGGTAAAATTGGCTAGGGATTCAAAACACCGACTTAGCTACTTGGGCTATAGAGAACACGGTCGAAAATGCAAATGAATCATGACAGAAAATCGATGGACACTCCTTACAAAGTTTATCACTTAATCACTTACATATGAAAAATGTGAGGGTTTTCCGTGAAGTCTCGACCATGCGAACCATATTTTTTCAAAGAATAAGAACGAATCGGCTAACTGGATAAAGGAGAGAGCGACACACATAGGAAAACAGCATACCACGAGAGTAGATCTTTTGAGACTTTTATCCTTTTGTTGTTTGTTCAGTTCTCCATTTGTTGTACTCTCGCTTTATTAGTGAAATGACGAAAATCTTTTGCCTCCCTCTCTGTAAAAAAATGTCTAGACGTATGCGATCTCTGCTCCTCTTAAACTAAAGTTTACTAGGGGAGATCAAATCGAAGGCCTCCTTCATATGTCAACCGGTATGTACGCTGCTACCGTCGTCAGGAGAGCTACCAGGAAGAGAGAAAGCCCATCTAGGGTTCCATACCCCTCGCCGGCGACGTCGTCGGTCCGCTCCGCCTCCGGTGGCCTTAGGGCCTTCGAGGTGTGGCGGACCACATCCTCTCGCCGGCGGGAGGTTTTCTGTTCTTGTTTCGTCTTTTTTTTATTGTCTTCTTCAGGATATTGAGGCGACGGTTATGTCCTGGAGTCAGAATAAGATCCTCCCCGCACTATCCTCGCTCCGGTGGTACATCTAGCGTTAGCGGAGGGCGTGTGGAGTCATTTGTCCGGCGGACCTCCTGGGATTTTGTCCGTTTTTGTGTTCGTCGGTTTGTTTTTAGGTCAGTATCTTCCGATCTACGGATGTCATTATTGGTGATGGCTGCGGCTCTAGTGTGTTGGTTCTTTATGGCCTTAGCACGACGACTTCTCATCTGTCTACTACAACAAGCTCTACTACGACAAGCTTTGTCCGGCGCCAGTGATGGAGGGGCGAGAACGGCGGTGCGCCTTTGACTCGCTCTAGTGTTTGTAGTCGTCGCTAGGTGGTCCAACGACCTATTTGTAATTTTTATTACTTTTGGGTCTCTTAATACTACTGTTGATGATTAATATTAGATCGGTGAAATTTTGCAGAAAAAAAAAACCCGAAGGCCCCTTCGAGAAGGAAGATTTCCATGTTACATAGGTCATGCTTTCCTCTTGTACAATTTGTGAGGTTTATACCATTGGAGTAGACTCTAGCACCTACAGTCTAAAGGCTATCACCATAGAGTTTGATGTTGGGTATCATTCTTAAGTAGGTGAGGCAAGTAGGGAGAAGCTAGAGACAAATTTACTTGAGCCAACTATGTTACTTATAGTGTATTCTTCCACTAACAAACTTTTAGAGGACTAATTTAACAAGGTGTAATTTTTCCCTTAATGTAACTTACTCTTTGAATCACGAGTAAAAAGGTCCATTCCTTGGCATAGCCTTTTAGTGGCCTAGATGCATGGTAGCATCCCACATTACAAGAACACTTACGTGGCACAACCAACAAGAAAATAAAAGGCATAGAAAGAAAAGTAGGCAACCCCCGTTCATAGAGGACTCGAGGGAGACTCGGGTGGTAAAACCCTAGCTGCCGCTTGATGCCACCGCTGCTGGTCTAAGCCCACATTCGAATTTACGGTGGTGGTAATGGGACATACCTGGGAAACATCGTGAGTGAGTTCATCCTTCTCGAAGGCCTTGCCGCAATGGTGACATGATTGTAGGTGTTTATCTGCCATATCTTGTCATGATTCTATTTCACAGACCTTGCTTGTTGTGTTTTGACCTTGTTGTTTTCCATCTTCTCAACTGTAAAACGTAGGAGATCAATACAACATGACGCCCACATGCAATGCCATGTCACATGCATTTTCATCGTGTATATGTCACATGAACAAGTGCAACACCGAATCAAGGATGGTACGGCATTGTGTCGCATATTTGGAAGTTATGCCTGATGTGGGTGCAATTTGCATTTGAAGAGTGACCATGAGGTTTAGGGCTCCTTTGATCCGCAGGATTTTCACGAGATTTGTGTAGGGACAAGATTCCGATGATTTTTTTTCCTGCAAAAGTTGTTTGATTCATGGGATCTTATCTCATAGGTACTAGTACGACATTGCATCACATATTTGGAAGTTATGCCTGACGTGGGCAAAATTTGCTTCGGAAGAGTGACCATGAGGTTTAGGGCTCCTTTGCTCCACAGGATTTTCACGAGATTTGTGTAGGGACGATATCCCGGTGATTTTTTTTATGCGGAAGTTGTTTGATTCATGGGATCTTATCTCATAGGTACTAGTCTTGTAGTGCATTTTTTTAAGAAATAACATTATGTTAGACCCCATGAAAAATCCATCAATTCATTACAAGCAAAAGGAATTCCTATTTCTATGAACCAAGTAGACTAGATATCCACCCCACCCCCCCCCCCCCCAAAAAAAAAAGTAGACAAGATATCTTATGTTCCCTCCGTCTGGAAGAAAAATATCGCATATTTGTTTAGATTTGCATGTGTCTAGACATGTTTTAGTGTATAGATATATATGAATTTAAACAAATCTGCGACATCCTTCTCTAGATGGAGGAAGTAATTTTCATATATAGACGACGAGCAGGCACAAAGTTGCTGCGTGCGTGCAAAGAGAGACCCTAATTGACTCTAATGCCATGTTGGAAATATGAAAAATGGATTAACAATGTTGAAGGCTTGTATACATGAACATGTGTGTATGGGCAATATGCCAACGGTCACTATACACTCTGACATTCTTCTTAAAACAAGCTTTCTCCCAGCTTTATAAATAACGCAAACATGTGAGACTGCTGCTGGGCCAGACAGCACAACGCCCAAAGACAGAGACATAATACGACACGATGCTTGAGCAGCAGCACACACACGCCTGAAATAAAACAAGAAAAAACAAAAAAGAAATGGAGGCAAAGACGGATCGACTAGACGAGCAAGACCGCAATAGTTGCGCCCTCCGAAGAATGCCCACCACACACCTAGTCCCGACTCGTCAAGCACCAAGCAGCACCCTTAAGAGGGAAAGCAACCGCTGCTTCTTGAACCAGAGAGTGGCCCTAGGGTTTCCCCCAGCACACAAAGGGGAATGGATGAAGGGAAGCCACGATGCCCTCCAGGAAGGAAGATGCCACCCGTGGGCGGCACCGCATCGGTGTCGGTCGAGCCGGCAAGGATTTCTCCCGAGGGTCCTATCCATAACCCCGGGACGAGCCGAAGCACAGGAGACCCGCGAGGGCGAGGCCTTGCCACCACCAAAACTTGTCGCCTACGAGCATGCGCAACTCCGGTTCCGACTTCGTCATCAACGTCTCACCGAGCAAGCCGTCGCGAGGTCTACAACATCGCGGCACAGGTAGAAATGAAACGGGGCCCACAGTACCATGGTCACGTGGGAGGGAACTTACCGGTGGTAGTCGACTGGACGCAGCCACAGACAAACCAGTTCTCCATAGGTCCGGCCGGGCCCAGCGGACCCGTAAAGCCTCCGCGGAGGCACACCAGTCCCATGGTGGTCCAGTCGGGCCCTGATGGGCCTATGAAGTCCACAACTACGCTGCAACAGGCCGGTCGAGGTCGCCGCGGATCCCATCCAACCTACCCGTCGTGATCTGCAAAGAAAACAGAGAATAACCTGTTGGAGATATGCCCTAGAGGCAATAATAAATATAGTTATTATTATATCTTTGTGTTTATGATAAATGTTTATATTCATGCTATAATAGTATTAACAAGGAAACATTGATACTTGTGTGATTTGTAAACTTAATTTGAAGTCCCTAGTATAGCCTCTATACATCACTAGCTTGTTGGTTGATAAATGGTTGTGGTTTCCCTATCATGAACATTGAGATGTTATCAACAACAAGATCATATCGTTAGGAGAATGATATGGTGGACATACTCCTATAGATAAGCATAGCATAAAGATCAAGTCATTTCAATAGTTCAATTGCTATCTGCTTTCTGATACATAGTAACCTAATTCCTTCGACCATGAGATTATGCATATCACCTTTACCGGATGGATTCTTTGATGACATCAAACACCACACACCGTGGGGTGGCTATAAAGGTGGCATTGAGTGTTCGGAAAGTATTGGTTGAGACACATGGATCAAGAGTGGGATTTGTCCATCCATATGACGGATAGATATACTCTGGGCCCTCTCGGTGGAATGTCATCCAATTAAGTTGCAAGCATGTGACTGGCTCACAAGGGATCACATATCACGGGAACGAGAAAAAAGAGTACTTGTCGGTAACGAGGTTGAACTAGGTATGCAGAGATACCGACGATCATAACCTCGGATAAGTAAACTATCGTGAGACAAAGGGAAATTGTTATCGTATGTAAGTGGTTCATTCGATCGCAAAGTAATCGTAGAAATATGTGGGAGCCATATGAATTTTCAGATTCCTCTATTGGTTATTGTTCGGAGAAGTGTCTCGATCATGTCCGCATAATTCACGAACCGTAGGGAGACACACTTAAGGATTCGACGTTGTTTGAGTAGTTATGGTATTATGAGAAAGAGACCGAATGTTGTTCGGAGTCTCGGAAAGAGACCGAATGTTGGTCACTACGGTGCAAGACTATCCAGGTTGCGGGTATATCTCGGGGCAGGTTATCCAAGGATTCTACGCATGCGTTAGGTGCATGGATAACACAAGCTATCTCCAACTAGAGAAAGATCCAGGGTCATCGAAAACCGTGTTCATGGCGCACCGGAGGTGGCTCGGCAAGAATGATCCATGGAGAAAACGTGGAGACCTGTTCGATGGAAAATCAGAGACCCGAGGAATCGGGCGTAGGAGCAGCGAAGAAGTGGAAGAGTTCTGAAAAACTGGAAAGATTGTCCTAAGCACGGAAAGAAGCGAAAGAGGCGACAACAAGACAAGCCGTGATGAAGGTATGGAAAACAAGGTGCATTTTACGGGAGTTGCCATCTTGGAAGTTTCTCCATGCGCCTCATAGCCTCGACATCATGCATATCACGAAAAACGTGTGCGAGTCCGTCGCCACCATAATCAACATGCCGGATAGGACGAAGATGGTCCGAAAGCAAGGCACGCGATATGCTTGGGTATCCGGAAGGAGCTTCACGGAGGACGCCTACTCGATGATCGGGAAGATGGCGATGATCATGAGTCGGAGACAACACAAGGTCGTCGGAAGGGTAAAAAGTTCAAGAAGAACGAATATTACGCCCTCCTTCTTGCTTCACTCTAAGCGTGATGAGATCAACAGTTTTCAAGTGCCTTCTAGGAGTCAAATTTCCTTACGACGCTGGCAAGATAAGCGAGATACCTAGGCAGGCGAAGCAGAGGTTCGATGGCATGAAGTCTCACGGCGTGCCGTGCTAATGACGCAGTACTTCCGGTCGCACTAAGAGGGATAATGGGCGAAACACGTCCGTGAAACGTTATTTGGCCTATGCAAGATTTTCGGCGTCATCTCTAGGAAGTCGATTGGCTTGAATCAGCTCGGAAGGCTACGGGAGGAGATCGTGGTGATACTATGTGAGCTTGAGGTCTACTTCCCCGCATTCCTCGACATTATGGTGCATCTGCTGGTCCATGTCGTGGAGGACATCGTACAACTCGGGCGATGTTTCTCCAGCATGATGGCGTTGAAAGGATGAACGGACACATCAAAGGATACGTTCGCAGTCCCGTCGGATGGAAGCATAGCCAAGGGCTTTCGGCGAAGAGTGCATCTCTTTACGCGAATTATCTAGACATCGAGAACCTGCCGGTCTTCCGTCAGCAGACACCTTGGCAAGCTCGTGGATCTGGTCACCGAGAGGGTCATCGCATCGCATGCGACTTCGATTTTCGACGCGAGACTTTGATCGAGCAAACCTCGTCGCGCTACAGCATTTAGAACTGGTCGATCCTTGGGTGCGAAGCACAAAAGGTTAATCGAGAAGAAATACGATGACCGGGCATACAGAGGACGAGGAGAAATAATCAAAGAGCACAACTCAGATTTCACGCGTTGGTTTAGCGGACGCTCTTGATAATCCCGCTCGCATTCTTCGACACGGAAAAGATCATATTCACCTTGTCGCGAGGACCGATGCAAAACCTGGTGACCTATCAGCGTATGATATCAACGGCTACACATTCTACACGGAGGAAAAGGACAACAAGTGTGATTATCGAACTCGGCGTAACGTCGAATTCTACACCGATGACAACGTGAAGGAAAGATTCTACGGAAGAATCGAGGAGATCCGGGAGCTCGACTGTGGAGAAAAGGTGCCGATGTTCCGTGTCGGATGGGAAAAAGCGTCGAAGAGAAGACCGGTATTTCACAACCATGGTTATACCCGGCGGCCAAATCCAAGGCCGGTTGCAAGCGTGGCGCGAAAAATGAACCGTGGTGCATGGCTGCAAAGTGGACCAATGTTTTCATTACCGACCCGAAAAGCCTAGCCGTGTTGTCGTGAGGAGAGGAAAAGAAACATCATCGGAATGGATGGAGTCATGCCAATCAGCAAGACTTCACCGATCGGCGATCCAAAGATTGAAGATGACGGCGACTACGATGCAAAGAACATACATCACAAGAAGAAAAGGACAACCCTACCCAAAAAGGTAGCCCGTTCGAAAGAAGAAACATTAAAGTGCCGAGGCTAAATTATTCAACCGCGACAAAGAAGGGAAAAAGATTGTAAAACGCTAGCTCAAAAAAATATTGTAAACGCTGGTCAAAAAAAGATTGTAATATTCATGAACAAAGTATTTTGTTTAAAATATTGTAAACGAGTGGTCGTAAAAGATTGTAATATTGTAAACGCTAGCCCAACGGTTCATCTCAAAAATATTCAAAAATCAATACACTTCTTATGTCTAAATTCCAAATTAATATTCAAAATATAAGTTAATTCATTTTAAAGGTTACATTAATTATTTTTAGAAATAGAAAATGGTTTTGGATTATTTATTCAAATCCATACACTTCTTATGTTTAAAGTTTTCTAAATTCCAAATTGATATTAAAAAATATAAGTTAATTCATTTTAATTGTAAATGGTTCATATTTTAAATGGTTACATTAATTGTTTTTAAAGTAAAATGGTTTTGAATTATTTATTCAAATCAAACACTTTTTATGTTTAAAGTTTTTCTAAATTCCAAATTAATATGCAAAAATATAAGTTAATTAATTTTAAATGGTTACATTAATTATTTTTTAGAAATAGAAAATGGTTTTGGATTATTTATTCAAATCCATACACTTCTTATGTTTAAAGTTTTTCTAAATTCCAAATTAATATTTAAAAAATATAAGTTATTTCATTATTAATTTTAAATGGTTCGTAGTTTAAATGGTTACATTAATTATTTTTCAAAACAGAAAATGGTTTCGAATTAGTTATTCAAATCCAAACACTTTTTATGTTTAAAGTTTTCTAAATTCCAAAGTAATTATCATTTAAAAACATTACATATTTAAACCCCAAAATAAAAAATAAGCGAGACAGATAGAAAATAATCAAAAATTTGAAATCGGGGAATACGTCCGGTTGGAGCCACCAACCGGAAGAGCTCTGCATGCGCCTTCACCGCTGAAAATTGGACTATAGGTCCCGGTTGGTGGCTCCAACAGGACGTATCCTTTAGTCCCGGTTGGAGCCACCAACGGGACTAAAGGCCCTAGTTATAACAGCGTGCCTCCTCTTCTTCCCGTCCCCGCCACTTCTCATCCCCATCTCTCCATCTCTCATTAATCGAGCACGATCTGCGCCGCCGCTCTCGATCCGCCAGGCTCGAGGAGGAGGAGGGATCCCGCGTCTCGGGAGGAGGCCGCGTCTCGGGAGGAGGCCCGTGTCCGAGGAGGCAGCCGCGTCTCAGAGGTGGAGGCCGCCGTCGTCGCACTCGTCGTCACTCCGTCGTTAAGTGTCGTCGCCCGTCGGAGGTGAGCGCCTCGCCCTCTCTCTCTCTCCCTCTCCCTCTCTCTCCCTCTCTCTGCAGCCATGGTTAGGGTTCAAGATAGGTGTCGAAGCTGGTTCAGCCATCGGGTCTGACCAGTCGATAGGATTTCTTTCAATTAATCCTAGACATTGACAAAAAAACGATTCTACTCATCCCAATCCACCTTCCACGAGCCAATCGTTGCCTGTGCTTTAATATCGGGTCGGCATGTGCGTCCTTGTGGGGAAGACAACAATATGAATATGAACCAAGACAAAGGCGTATTCTTGTTTGGATTGTAGTTATTGTACTGCCCAAAATTTGATAAATTAGCCTCATTGGCTAGCAACCAACTGATTTGATAAGTATACTAATATTTGACACATCTATTATCTAAGTTTGAAAGGATAGATAGATGAATTAATAGCGAAGGAGAGAAAAACCAAAGAACCGGAAAAACTGCTGCCAATGCAGTAAAATAATGCGAGATAGGACCCATCAAAACAGCCACAAGTTGCTTTTGATTGGTCGCTCGATATTCTCAAGGCAGCCAATTGATTGGCAATAGTCCAGAAAATAAAGAACGTCACGATTCGGTGTTTTCATTTTCAATGGAGGATACACATATGAATATAGTACTCTGGCAGCACTACCTACATGCTCGACTACCTACATGTCGACCATTGTGCTCAAGCAAGGGTTGCGCCGCACCCTAGGCTCGCCACTTGCCTGGTCGATCGTCGGCATGCTCGCCAAGGCACTAGGCATCATCTGGTGATCTCCAAAATGAGGCATCGCCGGATTAAATGGCGCTCAAGGTTCGGGATGAGAATGGACGGGTTGACCAGCAGGTCCATGAAAGTGGTTTGGTCCTTATGGAAAACCAGAATGGAACTTGTTCTTTTTGAATGCAGTTCTTGTATGAAATGATTCCGATTTTTGCGGAATGTTGATTAACTTCCGTTTCGCGTAAATCGGGCACTCTAGTTTAAGAAAATTAGCAAAGGTCATGCGGATTTTTCCGCATTTAACCAATTATTTGTTTTTATTAGTGCAAAGATGTGTGACAACGAGGCTGGATGTTCTAAGCGCATCAGCGGAAGGAGAACTCGGACCTCCGAATAAACAATTGACATTCTCGAGGCGGCCAAAGATCTAGAAGACGATGAAGAATACCATCCTTCGGAGAGCGAGGATGATGAGATGGAAGACGCGGAGGAAGAAGCCGGAAAGGCGGACGATGAAATCACCGATGGCGGCGAGGCACAGGAGTGGTAGCAACCTCCTAAGAAGAAGAAGCCGAAGGACCGGCGCCGAACACGGTCGGCACGGTCGGAGGAAATTACCGTGAGCCCATCGGGGTTCCTTTGGAGCCCGCCCTTGTCGTCAAAGATACGGTGGGCAAGTGGCGGCGATCACCGGACAACCATCTCGATCAACACCAAGAATCTCGGCATAAAGATAATGGCCATACGCGCACTCCTCTTCGAGAAGCTGCGCAGATACAAGTTCCCGCTAAGTATCGAACACAAATTATCATGGGAACGGTAAACAAATCCGCCTCACAAAGATGAGCACCGCCACAGCCACGGAGAACCGGATAAAGAAGAAGATCTATAAAGAAGGCAAAAGTCTCGAGGAGATCCGGAAGATTGACCCAGATCACCGAAGATCAGTTCGGAGTTCAAGGAGAGGTGTGAATCCGAAGAGCCCAGCCAATAGTAATCGGGGAAAGGCGGCAGCGATGAATATAGGTCATCACCATCTCGGATCTGGTGGATCTGAGAACGGAGGCCAAATGGAATAAGGAGGACGAAGAGTATAGATCCAAGGGATAGAAAACCCTTTGCTAAATTCGAACCCGGCCAGGTTGAAACTTCATCGAGCCCGTTACCATGTGGACCCAAAAACCAAACAACTCACCGGATCCTGCGGTGAAGGAATTCGAGGAAATTGTGGTAAGTATAATCTAATTACCGGTGATCAACACGATTGCAATCTAATCGATGATCTAAATGATTCACTTTATTACTTCTTGCAGGAGGAGGAAATTGTTGCTAGTCATGGATCCTGTGGTTCCTCATCCTGTGGGTCGACGGGCACCCGGTGGGATAACCCTTTAATGGCGATGAACCGGCCAAGAAAATAGAGCCGATTCTGAAGAAGCCGTCGTCTGGCCGTCTAGCCGGCCTCGGGGTAAGAATGGGTGGATCATTTTGGTCCACCGCCGAGACGCATGTGGCGCCGTCGGGAAGGAGCGAGGAAAGGAGAGGTTCAAGAACTTAAGGCACAAGTGGCGCGGATCCGCAGATCGTCCAAGACAACTGGCAATCACCCTTACGCCCTTCCCGCCTACCTTGGTGGAGTCAATAGCGAATCGGAGTGCGGGTGGTCGAGTAGGGCCGTGCCGATTCAAGCATGGTCGTGACCACTCGAACAACGCGGCACCGATTTAATCGAAGCGAACTACGTGTTCGTGACTCCATAGCACCGCTGGCGCCGCAAGTGTTGGTGACTTCGCCATCACCGCTGGCGCGGAGTACATGTTGGTGCCCGCCATCGCCGCGGCACCGGAGCTCAAGCACCCGTCGGTAGGGAGAATACACCGCGGCCAGACCGCGCCATCAAGCAGCCCTTCCGCCTCTTGCACGCCTGCCGTATGCGGTGCGTCGACATTAGCCGATCTCGACGCCATCACGGTAAACAAATTGCTTTAATTACCGCCTTTCATGCCATCTATATATTACTCTTGTGGCATCTCGCTCTGACGACGCCGTACATGTTTTCCGCAGACGGATGTTCCTTGCACTCTTTTATGCTACGTGAACAACGAGCTGAGGGATGTTGCCAAGGGTACCATCGTTCAACCCTTGCAGCGCATGTTCCACTCAAAGCCGATGCCAGATAGCGTGCACAGGGTAAAAATTAGTCGGGTGCTAAGGGGCTGCGATGACCTGGAACCTCCCATTCAACCCCCAGGAGCGGATGAAGAAGAGCCGTATGTCCTCAAAAGTTGCTTCGGCTTGTTCTTGTTATGGCCAAAGAGCATGATCCGTTTGGGGACGGCGGGGGCCATCACGCCATTGACAACAAGACACCGTCGTTACCGGCCGACAAGCGGTGGCAAAACCCTCATCGCCTCGCGTCACCTCCACGCGGTGGGTCGGATGATCATGTTGATGATATGCACATGGCGCAGATCCGCCGAGGACTTCAAGATCGGAATGATCAATTCTTCAGCACTCAGTTTGGCAACGAAGAAGACCTAGCCGGTGGCCCCACAGAGAAAGCCACTATCACCAAGCGTCTGATTGGTTCTCAGGAGACGCCTCCAGCTTGCGCCTTACAGAGCCACCAGCTGATACAACCAACCGGCCCTTTATTCTAAGCCCTGACACACTACATAGGGCGGGCGGTGCTCAGATTGCGGTGCCTGCCCGCTCTCCAAAAGGAAAAAAGGGCAGGAAAACAAAATCTAGCAGCTCGAGCCAGCCGGTGGCGTCAACAACTGTGAATCCGATCATGTTTCGGAACGGGCCACCAAGACCCGAGGGTATTATGTGGAGGATTCATGTGGTGGGTGAGCCCATGCTACCTAAGAATTTGCGGAAGCTCGATTCGGAACTGCAGAGTGTGCATGACGTCTTGACGATAGAGACGCCTTCTATCGGAGAAAGATCCCTCGCACAGATTGGTGGTTAAGGTGCCACCAGCTTGGGCTTCGTCGACCTTGCCCTGGATCTGTTCTTCCTGCGGTTCAAGACATCTTCAATATGTTCCACCTATACCGCTGCACTATACCATGGTCCGTCTCTTTTCTCTCACCGCCATGCATCATTAGAGAGAACACACGGCATCGCTATAGTGGACCCCTACTACATGCGTGGCTGCTTGGGTTCCCCGCACGAGCGACGTATCGTGGCCTCGCACCTAAAAAGAATCCTCGTGGCGAACAAGACAAAGGAATACATTCGTGCCTTACTTTCTTGAGTAAGTCGTTATTCATCGCCACCGTCGATTGGCTTTATTAGATCATCATCATTCTTTTTCAACACATTCCATTTGAATTTTTGCGCGGAGATGAACACGCGCTCATCTCCTTATCGCCAGCATTCCCACGTATTTCGACTCGGGAGTCTAGAAAAGAAGAAAACTACGACAAGATCAAGGAAGTTCGGATGATGCTCTCACGGCTTTGCCTCGACGGAAGGCACCAGCCCGTGCGTAAGAAGGTCAAGTTCGGGCACGCGTCTTCAACCACGTATGAGTTCCCCTGCGTGAAGCAAAAGGAAAACGAAGAAGGAAGCCTACTCGCACTCCATCACATGAGGCGTTCCTACTTGACCAGCGAATTCTCTGTTGCCAGATCATCTCAAGCAGTGGGCGAAGCAAAGGCCAAGATCAATGATTCGGATATTAGACAAGAGATGTATCGCATCCGGCAGCGATTTGGGGCAATCATCTTCGTGATGTCATGACTTGGGGATCTTCTACGAGGAAATATCCCGAATAACCGTGACATAGAAGATCGCCTAGAGATGCAGGTGACTATAGGAAGTTCATGACGAGGCGTCCTCCGTTCCATAAGCCGAGCCGGCTTGATGTTGGTCTAGTTGTAGTTGCAAACTATAGATGACCTTCGTGTGTGTTTTTGCTTATTATTATTATATATCAATCAATGCTTGGTTTTTTTGCTTACTCTTTGGTTCTCGGACGACAAGTGTGAGTTATTTTTGTCTTTTTCGAGAATATGCCGATGATTGAAATGTCGTGGCACAATATATATGTGAATGTGCTATGACAGGATTGTCAGCCTTGTGATATGCACAAGTCCAGGAATTGTGCATCCTACTTGGCTCACGGTCCGTCATAAGCAATTCCCTGTGTCCAACGACTTAGCTAGTTATATATGAGGCATGCTTTTGAGTTATTTTTGTCTTTTCGAGAATATGCCGATGATTGAAATGTCGTGGCACAATATATATGTGAATGTGCTATGGCGGGATTGTGAGCCTTGTGATATGCACAAGTCCAGAATTGTGCATCCTACTTGGCTCACAGTCCGTCATAAGCAATTCTGTGTCCAACGACCTAGCTAGTTATATATGAGGCATGCTTTTCGAGTTATTTTTGTCTTTTTAGAATATGCCGATGATTGAAATGTCGTGGCACAATATATATGTGAATGTGCTATGGCGGGATTGTCGCCTTGTGATATGCACAAGTCCGTGAATTGTGCATCCTACTTGGTCGACTCCGTCATAAGCAATTCTGTGTCCAACGACCTAGCTAGTTATATATGAGGCATGCTTTTTGAGTTATTTTTGTCTTTTCGAGAATATGCCGATGATTGAAATGTCGTGGCACAATATATATGTGAGTGTGCTATGACGGGATTGTCACCTTGTGATATGCACAAGTCCGTGAATTGTGCATCCTACTTGGGTACAAATTCCGTCATAAGCAATTCGTGTCCAACGACCTAGCTAGTTATATATGAGGCATGCTTTTGAGTTATTTTTGTCTTTTCGAGAATATGCCGATGATTGAAATGTCGTGGCACAATATATGTGAATGTGCTATGACGGGATTGTCACTTGTGATATGCACAAGTCCGAATTGTGCATCCTACTTGGTGCAGTCCCGTCATAAGCAATTCCCGTGTCCAACGACCTATCTAGTTATATATGAGGCATGCTTTTGAGTTATTTTTGTCTTTTGAGAATATGCCGATGATTGAAATGTCGTGGAGCAATATATATGTGAATGTGCTATGACGGATTGTTAGCCTTGTGATATGCACAAGTCCGTGAATTGTGCATCCTACTTGGCTAAATCCCGTCATAAGCAATTCCCGTGTCCAACGACCTAGCTAGTTATATATGAGGCATGCTTTTGAGTTATTTTTGTCTTTTCGAGAATATGCCGATGATTGAAATGTCGTGGCACAATATATGTGAATGTGCTATGGGGATTGTTAGCCTTGTGATATGCACAAGTCCGAATTGTGCATCCTACTTGGCTAGCAGTCCGTCATAAGCAATCTCGTAATCAACGACCTAGCTAGTTATATATGAGGCATGCTTTTGAGTTATTTTTGTCTTTTTAGAATATGCCGATGATTGAAATGTCGTGGCACAATATATATGTGAATGTGCTATGACGGGATTGTTAGCCTTGTGATATGCACAAGTCCGTGAATTGTGCATCCTACTTGGCTAACATCCGTCATAAGCAATTCGTGTCCAACGACCTAGCTAGTTATATATGAGGCATGCTTTTTGAGTTTGCTCTTTTGATTTAAGAGTACTTTCTATAAGTGTGTCTTCATATGCGACTTTAATTATACATGTTTTTCAATCACCGGTTAGTTATTATTGTCAACTTGTAGATGACGTGGTACGTCGTGTACAAGGGACGGAGTTCGAGTCTACGATGATTGGGAAGACTGCAGACAAAATGCCGTTTCAGCAATAGCTACAAAGGGTACAACACTATGGCGGAGGCGGAAGATAGATCAGCGCTATCTAGCGGAGTTAGGACAAGGAACCTGATGAAGACCTACACCTTCGTCATGGCGGTGATCATGCTTATCTTCTTTGGTTATTTATCCGCGTTTGTGTCTAGCTAGCTAGTTTAGATGTCTAAGCGACTTAGAGCTCTAACTTGTTCGATCGACACATGTATTCGCATGTCACCAACTACTACTTTGTAACATGATCAAAACAATGTAACTTGAACTATGTATTCATGTATGAGACTTATCTATATGTATTTGTTTCAATCTTGTTTTCATATCGAGTATTTATATATATAATTGTATATCTTGTATCTGTGTGTGTATATCTGCTGTAATATTGTATATAATCTGTATTGCATATAATCTGGCTTGGAAATTAAAAAAAAACAAAAAATATATCTGTGGCGCACATGTTCTACCTTCTGGCGACTACACCTAAAGCGCACCATGGATGTTTAGTGGCATGGGTGCGCCACGAAGATCAAGGGTAGCGCACACGCCAAACTTGGCGCACTGGGTGGTGCGCCACGCCTATCTCTACACAACCGTGGCGCACTAGGCGGTGCGCCACGGCCGAGATAGCCGAAGAGCGCCCGTGGCGCACTACAGGTGCGCCACGGATGGGCCTTTTAGGTGCGCCACAGACGACCATTTTCCTAGTATTGAGACCGGGATGATGATGATCTAGATGCTGGAGGAGCAGACGATGATGGAACAACGTCAGGCTGGGTGCGGGACCCTTATGTGCAAGAGCTGCTTCTCAAGCGCATTTAGTAACGCCAGGCTGCCGCTAGAGAGAAAGCAAGCTTGCGCAACTTGAGAAAGACGCAGTTACTCCATTGTATGAAGGATGCAGCGATGATACCCGATTGAATGTAACGCTCAAGGCTATGGAGATGAAGGCAAAGCACAAATTGAGCGGCAAGCTTCGATATGATGGCATTACAGCACGATCGTCTCCGGAGAAGAACACATGTCCAACTAGTATCGAGGATGCCAAGAAAATCGCATCCTCTCGATCTACCGCGTTAGATATCACGTATGCATCAACGATTGCATCATTTATCGGCGAGGACGCGGAAAACCACATGTCCGTGTGCGGCGTGAGTCGATACAAGAAAGGGAAGAAAGCACCTCGAAAAGTGGTATGGTACTTTCCTATCACCCCTCGTCTGCGGCGCTATTTCGTGGACCCTAAGGCGAAGCTCATGCGATGGCATGCGGAAAGGAAGAAGCCAGAGATGATGATGACCCGAAAAGGATGAGCTGCGACGCCTTCGTGATGCTAGCCGTGGAAAGCATTGGACCTCGAATTCAATTGGTGGAGATTCGAGGAACATCGCTTGGTGCGAGCACCGATGGACTCAATCCGCTCGGTAGCCGTAGCAAAGACGCACAACACTTGTCTGTGTTTGTATGGATGTACAACCTCCTCCATGGTTGTGCATGAAGAAATACATACAAATGAGTATGCTAATTTAAGGGCGAAACAACTGGCATCAATCAATGTATCTCGGGCTGTTGAAAGAGGAGCTAGCCACGTTATGGAATGGAGCCAATACTTACGACGCCGTCGCACAAGATTATTTCACTATGAGAGCCGCGTTGGTCACTACGGTGCAAGACTATCCAGTTGCGGGTATATCTCGGGCAGGTTATCCAAGGATTCTACGATGCGTTAGGTGCATGGATAACACAAGCTATCTCCAACTAGAGAAAGATCCGTGGTCATCGAAAACGTGTTCATGGCGCCGGAGGTGGCTCGGAATGATCCATGGAGAAAACGTGGAGACCTGTTCGATGGCAAATCGAGACCCGAGGAATCCCGAGCGTAGGAGCAGCGAAGAAGTGGAAGAGTTCGAAAAACCGGAAAGATTGTCCTAAGCACGGAAAGAAGCGAAAGAGGCGACAACAAGACAAGCCGTGATGAAGGTATGGAAAACAAGGTCTGCTTTCGGGAGTTGCCATCTTGGAAGTTTCTCCACGCCTCATAGCCTCGACAACATGCATATCACGAAAAAGCGTGTGCGAGTCCGTCGCCACCATAATCAACATGCGATAGGACGAAGGTGGTCCGAAAGCAAGGCACTGATATGCTTGGGTATCCGGAAGGAGCTTCGGAGGGCCTTTTCTCTTGATGATCGGAAGATGACGATGATCATGAGTCGGAGACGACACAAGGTCGTCGGAAGGGTAAAAGTTCAAGAAGAACGAATATTACGCCTCCTTCTTGCTTCACTCTAAGCGGGATGAGATCAAACAGTTTTTCAAGTGCCTTCTAGGAGTCAAATTTCCTTACGGCTCTGCGGGCAAGATAAGCGAGATACCTAGGCGAAGCGAGAGGTTCGATGGCATGAAGTCTCACGACGTCGTGCTAATGACGCAGTACTTCGGTCGCACTAAGAGGATAATGGACGAAACGCGTGCGAACCGTTATTTGGCCTATGCAAGTTTTTCGACGTCATCTCTAGGAAGTCGATTGGATTGAATCAGCTCGGAAGGCTACAGGAGGAGATCGTGGTGATACTATGTGAGCTTGAGGTCTACTTCCCACCCGCATTCTTCGACATTATGGTGCATCTGCTGGTCCATGTCGTGGAGGACCTCGTACAACTCGGGCCGATGTTTCTCCGCGGCATGATGGCGTTCGAAAGGATGAACGGACACATCAAAGGATACGTTCGCAATGTGTCCGTCCAGATGGAAGCATAGCCAAGGGCTTTCTGGCCGAAGAGTGCATCTCTTTCTGCACGAATTATCTAGACATCGAGAACCCTGTCGGTCTTCCCGTCAACAGACACCTTGGCAAGCTCGACGGATCTGGTCACCGAGAGGGTCGTGATCTTGCATGCGAACCCGATTTTCGGCCAGACTTTGATCGAAAGCAAACCTCGTCGCGCGGCATTTAGAACTGGTCGATCCTTGGTGAAGCACAAGGTTAATCGAGAAGAAATCGGTGACGGGGCATACAGAGGACGCAGGAGAAATAATCAAAGAGCACAACTCAGATTTCACGCGTTGGTTTAGGCGACGCTCCTTGATAATCCCGCCGCATTCTTCCGACGGAAAAGATCATATTCACCTTGTCGCAGTGGACCGATGCAAAACCTGGTGACCTATCAGCGTATGATATCAACGGCTACACATTCTACACGGAGGAAAAGGCCAACAAGTGTGATTATCGAACTCGGTAATAGCGTCGAATTCTACACCGATGACAACGTGAAGGAAAGATTCTGGAAGAATCGAGGAGATCCGGAGCTCGACTCTGTGGAGAAAAGGTGCCGATGTTCCGTGTCGATGGGAAAAGAGCGTCGAAGAGAAGACCGGTTTCACAACCATGGTTATACCCGGCGCCAAATCCAAGGTCACGGTGCAAGCGTGGCGCGAAAAATGAACCATGGGTACTGCTACCAAAGTGGACCAATGTTTTCATTCGACCCGACAAAGCCTAGCCGTGTTGTCGTGAGGAGAGGAAAAAACATCATCGGAATGGATGGAGTCGCCAACGAGCAAGACTTCACCGATCTGGCGATCCAAAGATTGAAGATGACGACTACGATGCAAGAACATACATCATAAGAAAAAGGACAACCCTACCCAAAAAGGTAGCCCGCTCGAAGAAGAAACATTAAAGTCAGGGCTAAATTATTCAACCGCGACAAAGAAGGGAAAAAAGATTGTAAAACGCTAGCTCAAAAAATATTGTAAACGCGTGGTCAAAAAAGATTGTAATATTCATGAACAAAGTATTATGAAATTTAGTTATACTTCAAATCATATTTTTGGGCATTTTTGGAATATTATTACTTTTGGGCATTTTTGGAATATTTAAAAGTATTTTAAAATCAAAATAAAACTTCTATGGCATATATCACCACTTTTGGGCATTTTTTGGAATATTTAAAAGTGTTTTTAAAATCAAAACAAAAAATTGGTATATTGATCATGTTTCGAAAAAACCTTCACAAAATGACCTATCATGTTCGAGGTTTCATGGCTTTCGGTCCAAATGACCGATGTTATGTGCTGAATCACGGCATAGTTTGTGATGTTGTGCCCATATTATGCATGGACTATCTCCCATGTTGTGCTGAATTACATGGACTATCTCCCAACCGGTTCATCTCAAACCTTTTCGTCCATCCCGGGTAAAAAGGATAAATGTCTGCCGAATCGGTAGGAAGTGGGTCCAGTTTGTACTACAGGTACATGATCTATCGCCCGTGATTTTTTGAAAAAATCATTTTTAGACTCACAATTGTGGTTTCTTCAGAGATCCAATGCAAGTTCTAACGATGCTCGTCCCCTATCTTCATTTTAAAAGGTTACATTAATTATTTTTTAAAAATAGAAAATGGTTTTGGATTATTTATTCAAATCAATACACTTCTTATGTTTAAAGTTTTTCTAAATTCCAAATTAATATTCAAAAATATAAGTTAATTCATTTTAAAGGTTACATTAATTATTTTTAGAAATAGAAAATGGTTTTGGATTATTTATTCAAATCCATACACTTCTTATGTTTAAAGTTTTTCTAAATTCCAAATTGATATTAAAAAATATAAGTTAATTCATTTTAATTGTAAATGGTTCATATTTTAAATGGTTACATTAATTTTTTTTAAAACAGAAAATGGTTTTGAATTATTTATTCAAATCCAAACACTTTTTATGTTTAAAGTTTTTCTAAATTCCAAATTAATATGCAAAAATATAAGTTAATTAATTTTAAATGGTTACATTAATTATTTTTTAAAAATATAAATTGGTTTTGGATTATTTATTCAAATCCATACACTTCTTATGTTTAAAGTTTTCTAAATTCCAAATTAATATTTAAAAAATATAAGTTATTTCATTATTAATTTTAAATGGTTCGTAGTTTAAATGGTTACATTAATTATTTTTCAAAACAGAAAATGGTTTCGAATTAGTTATTCAAATCCAAACACTTTTTATGTTTAAAGTTTTTCTAAATTCCAAAGTAATTATCATTTAAAAACATTACAAATTTAAACCCCAAAATAAAAAATAAGGCGGAACAGAGAAAATAACTGAAAAATTTGAAAACAGAATACGTCCGGTTGGAGCCACCAACCGGGACGAAGAGCCTTCTAGGCCGCTTCTTCACCGCCGAAAATTGACTATAGGTCCCGGTTGGTGGCTCCAACCGGACGTATTTTTAGTCCCGGTTGGAGCCACGAACCGGGACTAAAGGTTGTTTAGTTATAACAGCGCGTGCCTCCTCTTCTTCCCGTCCCCGCTCACTTCTCTGCCTAAGTGGATTTATACACACGTGCGCTCGACCCCCCCTCTCTCATCCCCATCTCTCCATCTCTCAGCCCAATCGAGCACGATCTGCCGCCGCCGCTCTCGATCCGCCGCCGCGTCTGAGGAGGAGGAGGTCTCCCCGCGTCTCAGGAGGAGGCTCGCGTCTCAGGAGGAGGCCCGTGTCCAGGAGGGCAGCCGGCGTCTCGGGAGGTGGAGTCGTCGTCGCACTCCGTCGTCACTCAAATCGTTGCCGTCGTCACTGTCGAGAGGTGGCGCCGCCTCTCTCTCCCTCTCTCTCTCTCCCTCTCTCCCTCTCTCTCCCTCTCTTTGCAGGCCATGGTTAGGGTTCGATGGTCTCTCCCAAATTTGAGATAAAACTCTAGAATTTTCTTGAAGAAGATGCGTAAACCATGAATCAATTAGACCAAGACTTAGGCAGATTACTTTAGGAGTCATTTTCCTTGATTTTATTTGATAGAAATATTAATGTGTGGGTACATGGGTAGGAGTTCTCTAATTTGGGAAAATTTCTCTAACTCTTTAGTTCAACATTTCACTGCTACATTTTGCCTAGCTACCGCTCACATTGAATTATTCACATGACAAAAGAAAATCTAAACTATAAAGGTTATCAGTAAAAACTAGCAAATGGCCATATGGGTTATCTTGAAAAATTGAGAATTGAAGATAAGGTTTGTCATATTTGTCATGTAAATTTTCAAGATGGTGCTTTAAACAGTGACACATACTGTACACATTTTGGACAGAAATAGGACCTCAAAGTTTGTACCATCCTCGTTGGTTTCAGTACATAATGCAGCATCTACATCAAATTTAACAACTTAATTCCGGACATCAACACGCACCACATACAGAGATTTAACTTGTCAGTTTTACACTGCCACTTCTCTTTTTCTGATGAAATAAATTTAACAATTCATAGAACATTGGTTACTTACCTGATTTGAAGGCACTCTTTGTTTATGTTCTGAACTTAATTTCCTTGGTTTATGAACTCTGAAAATTTTATATATGAATGCCAGTACAGTTTAGGCACTAATGTTGTTTGAGTACCTTTTGGTTCGGATGGTAACTTCTTTCTTTGGACTTAAAATCTATTAGCAAGTTAGAAATATCGCTTTACATTTTGCATTTGAGTGGCCAAGGAATAGATAGATGGATCCGGGGATGGAATGCCAAATTTAAGGACCTTTTGCTTTTATGTTTCCTTTTATTAATAATCTCGGTCATTGCCCAACAAGTGTGCCTTTTAGTGTTCGTAATAATATATTCACGAAAACATTGAACATAGTGCCATTTTATTCGTGAAGTTTGGTAGCGAGGTGTTGCTTACGTGGTTTGGTCCTTATGGAAAACCAGAATGGAACTTGTTCTTTTGAATGCAGGTTCTTGTATGAAATGATTCCGATTTTGCGGAATGTTGATTAACTTCCGTTTAAGTAATCGGGCACTCTAGTTTAAGAAAATTAGCAAAGGTCATGCGGATTTTTCCGCATTTAACCAATTTTTTATTAGTGCAAAGATGTGTGACAACGACGAAATTTGGATGTTCTAAGCGCATCGTAGTGAAGGAGAACTCGGACCTCGAATAAACAATTGACATTCGGAGGCCCGGCGTAGAAGACGATGAAGAATACCATCCTTGGGAGGCGAGGATGATGAGATGGAAGACACGGAGGAAGAAGCCAAGGAACGGCGGACGATGAAACCACGATGGCGGCGAGGCACGAGGAGTGGTAGCAACCTCCTAAAGAAGAAGCGAAGGACCGGCGCCCGAACACGGCACGGTCGGGAGGAAATTACCGAAGTGAGCCCATCAGGGGTTCCTTTGGAGCCCGCCCTTGTCGTCAAAGGGTACGGTGGGCAAGTGGCGGCGATCACCCGGACAACCATCTCGATCAACACCGAGAATCTCCGGCATAAAGATAATGGTCACTTGCGCACATTCCTCTTCGAGAAGCTGCACGCAAGATACAAGTTCCCGCTAAGTATCGAACACAAATTATCATGGGAACAAAGTAAACAAATCCGCCCTCACAAAGATGAGCACCATACAGCCACCGGAGAACCGGATAAAGAAGAAGATCTATAAAGAAGGCAAAAGTCTCGAGGAGATCCAGAAGATTGACCCAGATCACGAAGATCAGTTCCCGGAGTTCAAGGAGAGGTGTGAATCGAAGAGCCTCGCCAATAGTAATCGGGAAAAGGCGCCGCAGCGATGAATATAGGTCATCACCATCTCGGATCTGGTGGATACAGAACCGCGGAGGCCAAATGGAATAAGGAGGACGAAGAGTATAGATCCAAGGGGATAGAAAACCCCTTTGCTAAATTCGAACCCGGGCAGGTTCGAAACTTCATCGAGGCCCGTTACCATGTGGACCCAAAACCAAACAACTCACCGCGCGGATCTGCGGTGAAGGAATTCGAGGAAATTGTGGTAAGTTTAATCTAATTACGGTGATCAACTCGATTGCAATCTAATCGATGATCTAAATGATTCACTGTTACTTCTTCTGCAGGAGGAGGAAATTGTTGCTAGTCATGGATCCCATGGTTCCTCATCCCAGGGGTCGACGGCGGCCACCCGGTGGGATAACCCTTTTAACAGGGCGATGAACCGGGCCAAGAAAATAGAGCGATTCTGAAGAAGCCGTTGCGTCGGGCCGTCTGGCCGCCTCGGGTAAGAATTGGGTGGATCATTTTGGTCCACCACGAGGCATGTGGCGCCATCGGGAAGGAGGAGGAAAAGCAGAGGTTCAAGAACTTAAGGCACAAGTGCGCGGATCCGCAGATCGTCCAAGACAACCGGCAATCACCCTACGACCTTCCCGCCTACCTTGGTGGAGTCAATAGCGAACTGGAGTGCGGGTGGTCGAGTAGGGTGCCCGATTCCAAGCATGGTCGTGACCACTCGAACAACGCGGCGCCGAATCAGCGAACTACGTGTTCGTGACTCCACGCCAGCACCGCTGGCGCCGCAAGTGTTGGTGACTCCCTGCCATCACCGCGCGCCGAGTACATGTTGGTGCCCCCCCGCCATCGTCGCGGCGGCACAGAGCTCAAGCACCGTCGGTAGGGAGAATACACCGTGCCCGGCCACCGCGCCATCAAGCAGCCCTCCGTCTCTTGCACGCCGTCGCCGTGTCGGTGCGTCGACATTAGCCGATCTCGACGCCATCACGGTAAACAAATTGCTTTAATTACCGCCTTTCATGCCATCTATATATTACTCTTGTGGCATCTCGCTCGACGACGCCAGACATGTTTTCCGCAGACGGATGTTCCTTGCACTCTCTTATGCTACGTGAACAACGAATGAGGATGTTGCCAAGGGTACCATCGTTCAACCCTTGCAACAGACGTTCCACTCAAAGCCGATGCGGATAAGCGTGCAGGTTAAAATTAGTCGGTGCTAAGGGGCTGCGGCGACACGGAACCTCCCATTCAACCCCTGTGAGGCGGATGAAGAAGAGCCGTATGTCCTCGGTTGCTTGGCTTGTTCTTGCTATGGCCAAAGAGCATGATCCGTTTGGGACGGCGGGCCATCACGCCCACAGACAACGGCCGCTGTCGTGCGGCGACAAGCGGTGGCAAAACCCTCATCGCCGCCACCTCCACGCGGTGGGTCGGATGATCATGTTGATGATATGCACATGGCGCAGATCCGCCGAGGACTTCAAGATGGAATGATCACTTCTTCTTTTCGGTTTGGCATAAGAAGACCTAGCTGGCCCCACGGAGAAAGCCACTATCACCAAGCGTATGTTTGGTTCTCGAGACGCCTCGACTTGCGCCTTTATAGAGCCAGGTGATACAACCAACTGCCCTTTATTCTAAGCCCGACACACTACATAGGGCGGTAGGTGCTCGATGCGGTGCATGCCCGCTCTCCAAAAGGAAAAAGGCAGGAAAAGAAAATCTAGCAGCTCGAGCCAGCGGTGGCGTCAACAACCGCGAATCCGATCAGGTTTGGACGGCCACCAAGACCCGAGGGTATTATGTGGAGGATTCATGTGGCGGGTGAGCCCATGCTACCTAGAATTTGCGGAAGCTTCGCCAGTTCGAACTGCAGAGTGTGCATGACGGCGTCTTGACGATAGAGAGACGCCTTCTATCGGAGAAAGATCCCTCACCCGGTATTCGTGGTTAAGGTGCCACTAGGATTGGGCTTTCGACACCGCCCATGGATCTGTTCTTCCTGCGGTTCAAGACATCTTCAATATGTTCCACCTATACCGCTGCACTATACCATGGTCCGTCTCTTTTCTCTCACCGCCATGCGGATCATTAGAGAGAACACGGGCATCGCTATAGTGGACCCCTACTACATGCGTGACGGCTGCTTGGGTTCCCCCACGAGCACGATCGTGGCCTCGTACCTAAAAAGAATCCTCGTGGTGAACAAGACAAAGGAATACATTCTCGTGCCTTACTTTCTCGAGTAAGTCGTTATTCACCGCCACCGTCGATTGGCTTTATTAGATCATCATCATTCTTTTTCAACACATTCCATTTGAATTTTTATGAGATGAACATCACGCTCATCTCCTTATCGCTGAAGCATTCCCGCCACGTATTTCGACTCGGGAGTCTAGAAAAGAAGAAAAACTACGACAAGATCAAGGAAGTTACGGATGATGCTCTCACGGCTTTGCCTCGACGGAAGGCACCAACCGTGCGTAAGAAGGTCAAGTTCGGCAGGCACGTCTTCAACCACGTAAGAGTTCCCTACGTGAAGCGGCGGAAAGCGAAGAAGGAAGCCTACTACGCACTCCATCACATGAGGCGTTCCTACTTGACAGCGAATTCTCTGTTGCGGATCATCTCAAACAGTGGGCGAAGCAAAGGCCAAGATCAATGATTCGGATATTAGACAAGAGATGTATCGCATCCAAAGCAGATTTGGGGCAATCATCTTCGTGATGTCATGACTTCGGGGATCTTCTACGGAGGAAATATCCCGAATAACCGTGACATAGAAGATCGCCTAGAGATGCAGGTGACTATAGGAAGTTCATGACGAGGCGTCCTCCGTTCCCTAAGCCGAGAAGGCTTGATGTTGGTCTAGTTGTAGTTGCAAACTATAGATGACCTTTGTGTGTGTGTGACGACAAGTGTACTTATCTTATTAGGTTTATGAATCACCGCTTACTTATTTTGCTTATTATTATTATATATCAATCAATGCTTGTTTTTTTGCTTACTCTTTGGTTTTTTTGCTTACTCTTTGGTTCTTGGACGACAAGTGTGAGTTATTTTGTCTTTTTAGAATATGCCGATGATTGAAATGTTGTGGCACAATATATATGTGAATGTGCTATGACGGGATTATTAGCCTTGTGATATGCACAAGTCCAGTTGTGCATCCTACTTGGCTAACGATCCGTCATAAGCAATTCTGTGTCCAACGACCTAGCTAGTTATATATGAGGCATGCTTTTCGAGTTATTTTTGTCTTTTTAGAATATGCCGATGATTGAAATGTCGTGGCACAATATATATGTGAATGTGCTATGGCGATTGTTATCCTTGTGATATGCACAAGTCCGTGAATTGTGCATCCTACTTGGCTAACAATCCGTCATAAGCAATTCCTGTGTCCAACGACCTAGCTAGTTATATATGAGGCATGCTTTTGAGTTATTTTTGTCTTTTCGAGAATATGCCGATGATTGAAATGTCGTGGCACAATATATGTGAATGTGCTATGGGGATTGTTAGCCTTGTGATATGCACAAGTCCGTGAATTGTGCATCCTACTTGGCTAACAGTCCGCCATAAGCAATTCTGTCCAACGACCTAGCTAGTTATATATGAGGCATGCTTTTGAGTTATTTTGTCTTTTTGAGAATATGCCGATGATTGAAATGTCGGGCACAATATATATGTGAATATGCTATGACGGGATTGTTAGCCTTGTGATATGCACAAGTCCGTGAATTGTGCATCCTACTTGGCTAACATTCCGTCATAAGCAATTCGTGTCCAACGACCTAGCTAGTTATATATGAGGCATGCTTTTCGAGTTATTTTGTCTTTTTTAGAATATGCCGATGATTGAAATGTCGTGGCACAATATATATGTGAATGTGCTATGGCGGATTGTTAGCCTTGTGATATGCACAAGTCCAGAATTGTGCATCCTACTTAGCTAACGGTCCGTCATAAGCATATTCCTATGTCCAACGACCTAGCTAGTTATATATGAGGCATTCTTTTGAGTTATTTTTGTCTTTTTCGAGAATATGCCGATGATTGAAATGTGGCACAATATATATGTGAATGTGCTATGATGGGATTGTTAGCCTTGTGATATGCACAAGTCCGGAATTGTGCATCCTACTTGGCTAACATTCCGTCATAAGCATATTCACGTGTCCAACGACCTAGCTAGTTATATATGAGGCATGCTTTTGAGTTTGCTCTTTTGATTTAAGAGTACTTTCTATAAGTGTATCTTCATATGCTTTAATTATACATGTTTTTCAATCACCGGTTAGATATTATTGTCAACTTGTAGATGACGTGGTACGTCGTACAAGGGGACGGGTTCCTGAGTCTCGATGATTGGGAAGACTGGAGACAGTGCACCGTTTCAGACAATAGCTACAAAGGGTACAACACTATGGCGGAGGCGGAAGATAGATACACGCGCTATCTAGCGGGAGTTAGGACAAGGAATGGATGAAGACCTACACCTTCGTCATGGCGGTGATCATGCTTATCTTCTTTGGTTATTTATCCCGCGTTTGTGTCTAGCTAGCTAGTTTAGATGTCTAAGCGAGCTTGAGCTCTAACTTGTTCGATCGACACATGTATTCGCATGTCACCAACTACTACTTTGTAACATGATCAAAACAATGTAACTTGGACTATGTATTCATGTATGAGACTTATCTATATGTATTTGTTTCAATCTTGTTTTTCATATCGAGTATTTATATATATAATTGTATATCTTGTATCCGTGTGTGTATATCTGTAATATTGTATATAATCATTGCATATAATCTGGCTTGAAAATTAAAAAAACAAAAAATACATCATGGCGCACATGGTCTACCTTCCGTGGCGCACTACACCTAAAGCGCACCATGGATGTTTAGTGGCGCACTAGGTAGTGCGCCACGTAAGATCAAGGGTAGCGCCACGCCAAACTTCGTGGCGCACTGGTGCGCTCGCCTATCTCTACAAAGTGGCGCACTAGGCGCCACACGAGAGAAGCCGTGGCGCAGGCCCGTGGCGCCTCTGGTGCGCCACGGATGGGCCTTTTAGGTGCGCCACAGACGACCATTTTCCTAGTAGTGAATCGCGAGGGGAGTGCTACAACCTCCGCTGCCTGCTGGAACAAGGGAGAGGAAGGTCTTCGTCGAGTACCGAACGTGTGACCGATTGGAGGCTGCTGAACGCACGCCGGAAGGATCGTCTACACGATCTTGAGATCGGAAGAATCGACTACATCACCCACGAGAATCCTCTCTCGTTAAACACTTTGGAATCTTCGAGGGTAAGTTATTCCATCGACTCGTTGCTACAATCTAGTAGATAGATCTTGGCTTGTTTGTTTGTATGCGATAGAAAATTTTTGTTTTCCATGCTACGAATCCCTACAGTGGTATCAGAGTCGTGTCTATATGTAGATCCGTTGCACGAGTAGAACACAATGGTCATTGTGGGCGTTGATGCTTTTATTGTCGATTGCTTCTTGTGTACTTTGCATCTTGCGGTATGTTGGGATGAAGCGGCCCGGGCTAACCTTACATGACATCGTTCATGAGACTTGCTCCACGCTTGACATGCAACTTGTATTGCATAAGTGGCTCTGCGGGTGCCTGTTTCTCCTAGCATAGTTAAGATCCAATTTACAACGGGTGATCAAAAATGCTAGTATCAATGTTGTGGTTCTTGTTCGTAAGTTAGAACGACACTTATTGAAAGCCCCAAACCACGTAAAATATGCAAAGAAAGTAGAGGCGTCTAACTTTGTTTTGTAGGGGTGTGCAGTGATGTGATATGGCCATGATTGTGATTATATTTGATGTATGCAATGTTCCTTATTGTAAGTTGGCAACCGGCAGGAGCCAGATGGTTGTCTTTAATTTATGTTAAGACACGTGTGTCTATTCAAAGTAGTTGTAATAGTTGAAGACCGGTGGACGACAACCATGGAGAAGCGTCATTGACCTTGATGCAATGCCGGTGATGATGGAGATCATGTTCGTGCTTGAAGATGGAGATCGGAAGCACAAAGAAGAAAGGCCATATCATATCACATATTATTGAATTGCATGTGATGTTAATCCTTTATGCATCTTGTATTGCTTAGTAAACGACGGTAGCATTATAAGATGATCCCTCATGCACATGAATTTCAAGTCATAAAGTGTTCAACCTTAGTTAGCACCGTTGCTAAAGCTTGTTGTTTCGAAGCACCACGTGATGATCGGGTGTGTTAGATTCTGCAAGTGTATACAACGTGAGCAAGCCAGATTTGCTCATGCGGAAACTAAGGTTTGATCTTGACGAGCCTAGCATGTACAGACATGGTCTCGGAACACGGATCACCGAAAGGTAAAGTATGAATCATATAGTAGATATGATGAACATGATGATTGTTCGCCATTGAAACTATATCAACTCACGTGATGATCGGTGTTGATGTAGTAGATTTGGTTCATGTGATCACTAAAACAATGTGAGGGATGTTGTTTTGAGTGGGAGTTCACCTAGTTTAATTTCATCATTAATTTGAACTCAATTTATCATAAACTTAGTCTAAACTATTGCAAATATGTTGTAGATCAATGGCAGCCCCTACCATCAATTTTAATGCGTTCCTAGAGAAAGAAAAGTTGAAAAACAATGGAAGCACCTTCGCGGATTGGTTCCGCAATTTGAGGATTATCCTCACAGCTGGTAATTTGACCTATGTCTTTGGATGCACATTGGGTGACCCACTGCGGTGATGCTCCGATGAAGTAAAGAATGTTTACCTCGCTCGGAAGAATCGGTACTCCATAGTTCGATGTGCTATCTTGTATGGTTTGGAATCGGATCTTGAAAAGGTTTGAAGAATCAGACCCATATGATATTGTCGAGGATCTCAAATTGATTTTTGAGACTCATGCGGCAATTGAAAGCTATGAGGCTTCGAAAAGTTCTTTAAGCGCAAGATGGAAGAAGACACTCCATCGGTGAGCATGTGCTTAAGATGTCAGCACGCATAAACAAACTTCAAAGCTTGGGTATAGTGATTCCTAATGCTTTGGGGATTTACCATGTCCTCAATCACTACCACCAAGTTACAAGAACTTTGTGATGAACTACAACATGCGTAACATGAACAAGACGTTGCGAACTCTTTGCCATGTTGAAATCTGCGAAGTGGAGATAAAGAAAGAGCACCAAGTGTTGTTGGTCAATAAGACCACCAAATTCAAGAAAGGCAAGTCTAAGCGAAGGGACACTTCAAGAAGGGTGGTAAAAAGTTACCACGCCGTGCGAAGGACCAAGGCTGGACCAAGCCCGATCTTGAGTGCTTTTCTTGCAAGGGAGAAGGTCCTTTGGGCGGAATTTCCCAAAGTACTTGGCGGATCAAGAACGGCAACATCAAGAAGAAAGGTATATCGATATACATGTTATTGATGTGTATCTCACTAGTACTCGTAGTAGTGCACAGGTATTTGATCTTGGTTGGCTGCTCATATTTGTAACTCGAAGCAGTCTTTGCGGAATAAATGGAAGCTAGCGAAGAGCGAGGTGACGATGCGGCGTGGGAAGCGGATCAAAGGTTGATGTGATCGCGGTGACACGCTACCCCTTCATCTACCATCGGGATTAGTTTTATACTTAAATAATTATTATTTGGTGCTGCGTTGAGCATGAACATTATATCGGGATCTTGTTTATTGCGAGGCGGTTACTTGTTTAAGTCGAGAATAATGGTTGTTCGATTTATATGAGTAATATGTTTTATGCACATGCACCTTTGATAGATGGTATATTCTTATTGAATCTCGATAGTGGAAATACACATATCAACAACATTGAGGCTAAACGTTTGAAATCAGCGATAATTCGACCTATATGTGGCACTTTGTCGTCTTGGTCACATTGGGTGAAACGTATGAAGAAACTCCATTCGATGGACTTCTTGAATCACTTGATTTTGAATCACTTGAAAGATGCGAAGCATGTCGATGGGAAAATGACTAAGACTCCATTTTACGGTATGATGGAGCGAGCTACGGACTTATTGGGAATCATACATACCGATGTGTGTGGGCCAATGAGTGTAGCATCGCGCGGTGGTTATCGTTATGTTCTTACCTTCACGGATGACTTGAGTAGATATGGGTATATCTATTTCATGAAACATAAGTCCGAAAATTTCGAGAAGTTTAAGGAGTTTCAAAGTGAGGTAGAGAATCAACGTAACAAGAAGATTAAATTTCTACGTTCCGATCGTGGAGGTGAATATCTAAGTTACGAGTTTGGCGAGCATTTGAAGAAATGCGGAATACTTTCACTGATTGACACGCCGGAACACCACAGTAATGGTGTGTCGGAACGTCGTAATCAAACTCTCTTAGATATGGTTCGCTCTATGATGTCACTTACTGATTTACGCTATCATTTTGGGGTTATGCATTAGAAACAGCCGCATTCACTTTAAATAGGGCACCGTCTAAATCCGTTGAAACGACACCGTATGAATTATGGTTTGGGAAGAAACCTAGATTGTCGTTCCTTAAAGTTTGGGGATCTGAAGCCTATGTAAAGAAGTTACGATCGGACAAGCTTGAACCCAAAGCGGAAAAATGCGTCTTCATAGGATACCAAGGAAACTATTGGGTATACCTTCTATCATAGATCCGAAGGCAAAATCTTTGTTGCCAGAATGGATCCTTTCTAGAGAAGGAATTTCTCTCGAAGAAGTGATGGAAGGAAAGTAGAACTCGACGAGGTTGTCGAACCTTCTCTCGAAATTGCGAGTAGCGCGACCGGAAGAAGTTCTGTGATGCACCAATAAGAGAGGAAGCTAATGATGGTGATCATGAAACTTCGGTTGAAGTTGCTCTGAGCCTCGGAGGTCAGCGAGAACTCGTACCACTCCAGTTGGTATGATCCGTTATGAGTGTCATGTTGGTGGACAACACCGATGATCCGAGACATATGAGGAAGCGATGATGAGACGATTCCAATAAATGGCAAGAAGCCATGAAATCCGAGATTGGATCCATGTCACGAAAACCAAGTATGGACTTTGGTGGACTTACTGGGATGGCGGAAGGTGTCGAGAACAAATGGATTTTCAAGAGAAAACAAATCTTGATGGTAATGTTCTTGTCTATAAAGCCCGACTTATGCATAAAGGTTTTCGACAAATTCAAGGAGTTGACTACGATGAGACTTTCTCACCTGTAGCGAAGCTAAAGTCTGTGAGGATTATGTTAGCAATCGCTGCATATTATGATTATGAGATATGGCAGATGGATGTCAAAATAGCATTCCTCAATGGAGATATTGATGAAGAGTTGTATATGATGCAACCTAAAGGTTTTGTCAATCCTAAAGATGCTAACAAGGTATGCAAACTTCAACGGTCCATCTATGGATTGAAGCAAGCATCCCGAAGTTGGAATCAACGTTTTGATAAGGTAATCAAAAGTTTTGGCTTTATACAAACTTATGGAGAAGCTTGTATTTACAAGAAAGTGAGTGGGAGCTCTGTAGCATTCTTAATACTATATGTGGATGACATATTGTTGATTGGGAATGATGTAGAACTTCTTAATAGAGTCAAGGAATATTTGAATAATAGTTTTTCAATGAAGGATCTTGGCGAAGCAGCTTACATATTAGGCATAAAGATTTATAGAGATAGATCGAAACGCCAAATATCATTGTCACAGAGTACATATTTGGACAAAGTTCTAAAAAGGTTTGGAATGGAAGAAAGCAAGAAAGGGTTCTTGCCCATGTTGCTTAATCGACCTTGAGTAAAACTCAAAGTCCGACATCGGCGGAAGATAGAGAAAGGATGAGTAAGACTCCTATGCCTCGACCATAGGATCTCTAATGTATGCCATGCTATGTACTAGACCCGACATTGCATATCTTTGTTAGTTTAACTAGCAGATATCAAAGTGATCCAGAGTGGATCATTGGACGTGATCAAAAACATCCTTAACTACTTGAGAAGAACTAAGGATATGGTTCTTTCTTATGGAGGTGATGAACAACTCGTTGTTAATGGTTACACCGATGCTAGTTGGAACACCGATCCGGATGATTCTAAATCACAATCCGGATCGTATTTATTTTGAATGGTGCGTGATTAGTTGGAGGAGTGCAAAGCAAAGCGTTGTGGCGAGATCTTCAACTGAATCGGAATACATGGCTGCTTGAGGCTTCACAAGAAGCGATATGGATGAAAGAGTTCATTCTGAGCTGGGTGTGGTTCTAGTGTCTTTGGACCCAATGTCTATCTCTTGTGATAACATGGGCGCCATAGCCAATGCGCAAGAACCAAGGTCACACAAGAAGTCAAGCACATCAAGCTGCGTTTTCACGCTATTCGAGAACATATCCAGATGGGGATATAAAGATTTGCAAAGTACACACAGATCTGAATGTGGCGGATCCGTTGACTAAACCTCTCCAGGGCAAAACATGACCAGCACCAAACTGCCATGGGTGTTCGGTATATTACCATGTAATCTAGATTAGATGACTCTAGTGCAAGTGGGAGACTGTTGGAGATATGCCCTAGAGGCAATAATAAATATAGTTATTATTATATCTTTGTGTTTATGATAAATGTTTACATTCATGCTATAATAGTATTAACAAGGAAACATTGATACTTGTGTGATTTGTAAACTTAATTTGAAGTCCCTAGTATAGCCTCTATACATCACTAGCTTGTTGGTTGATAAATGGTTGTGGTTTCCCTATCATGAACATTGAGATGTTATCAACAACAAGATCATATCGTTAGGAGAATGATATGGTGGACATACTCCTATAGATAAGCATAGCATAAAGATCAAGTCATTTCAATAGTTCAATTGCTATCTGCTTTCTGATACATAGTAACCTAATTCCTTCGACCATGAGATTATGCATATCACCTTTACCGGATGGATTCTTTGATGACATCAAACACCACACCGTAACTGGGTGGCTATAAAGGTCGCATTGAGTGTTCGGAAAGTATTGGTTGAGACACATGGATCAAGAGTGGGATTTGTCCATCCATATGACGGATAGATATACTCTGGGTCCTCTCGGTGGAATGCCATCCACTTAGCTTGCAAGCATGTGGTGGCTCACAAGGGATCACATATCACGGGAGCGAGAAAAAGTACTTGTCGATAGCGAGGTTGAACTAGGTATGCGAGATCAAAGCGATCATAATCTCGGATAAGTAAACTATCGTGAGACAAAGGGAAATTGGTATCGTATGTAAGTGGTTCATTCGATCAAAGTAATCGTAGAAATATGTAGAGCCATATGAATTTCAGATTCCTCTATTGGTTATTGTTGGAGAAGTGTCTCGATCATGTCGCATAATTCACGAACCGTGGGAGACACACTTAAGGATTCGACGTTGTTTGAGTAGTTATGGTATTATGAAAGAGACCGAATGTTGTTCGAGTCTCGGATGGGATCCGGGATATCACGAGGTGATCCGGAATGGTCAGGAGAATAAGATTCATATAAGGAAAGTCCCATTTGAGTTGGGAATGATTAGGTGTTTTCATCGGAATGTTCTAGAAGGTTCGGAATGTCCGGCACTCCGGAGGAAGGGTACATGAATGTGTCATTGCATATTGGGATGATTGCATCATGTACTAAGTGTTCTCATTGTTCCAAATAAAGGATTAAATTGAATCCTAAATTGAAAAGTCAAATAGCAAGTTTGAAAAGTCAAGCGGCTAAAATTGGAAAGAGGAAGAGGAGAGGAAACCGAGGTTGGGAGGAGACCCTCCTCCAACAGCCGCGCCTCCTCCAAGCCGAGTTGGGAGGACTCCCTCCCCATGGCGGCCCCTCCACCTATATAAGGAGGCGGGGCTCCCTCCTAGACACACAAGTTCCTATCCTCTAAATCTAAACCCTAGCCCTAGCCTCGGTTTAGAGCCGTTTGATTAGAGCTTCTAATTGCCCTAGCCTCCGGATTAGAGCCTTCTAATTGGTGTGTCTAAACCCTAGACACATAGGAAACTCTCATACTCCACCATACTCGCTCCGGCTTGGCGAAGCCTGCTGGGATCTCCCTCTACTTGGTACCACGCCGTTGTCTTTGGGAATCGCGAGGAGAGTGCTACAACCTCCATTTTCTTTGGAACAAGGAGAGGAAGGTCTTACGTCAATCGAGCGTGTGACCCATTGCTGAGGCTGCTGGACGCAGCGCGGAAGGATCGTCTACGATCTTGAGATCGGGAAAATCGACTACATCACCCGAGAATCCGCTCTCGTTAAACACTTTGGAATCTTCGAGGGTAAGTTATTCCATCGACTCGTTGCTACAATCTAGTAGATAGATCTTGGCTTGTTTGTTTGTATGCGATAGAAAATTTTTGTTTTCCATGCTACGAACATACTAGATATACTAAACAATAGGATGAACGGAAACAAACAACAGCTAAATGTATACTCGCAGAACATGATGAATAACCAAACAGGAGCACGTAGCAAGTACCGTTCGGTTGTCGTAGTAGAAACTTTGGGGAAGACAGATCGAAGCAGACGGCGACGAAGACGGTGGTAGGCAGCACCACCTGACTTGGATGGAAGATGACCCGTGATGGAGAACTCGGCGATCAGCGGGCGTTTCAAAAACCTTATTCGCCCTCTCCGCAGGATCACAAGGCGGTGATTTGAGACCTGCTCTCCGTCGCGGTGCGCGGCAAGCGGGATGGAGTAGACTACGGTGTGGCGCAAGTAGAGAATGACAAAACCCTAGATTGGTTTTGGTGGTGTTGTGGCGGTAGTCAGCATGACTTTATAAATGCTCGAAACCCTATGAGAGGAGCGTGGGCGAGTCCACGTTAGTCGATTCTGATGCCACGATCCGAAAGCGACCCGAATAAGCTAACTGTTTGAAACGTCTGTCAAAACCTAAAAGTTTTCCTGAGTGGCAGGCGGGCGGGCGGCGTCGAAGGAAAGCGCGCGTGTATCTCTCTTATTGTCACTCACTTACAAAGTGGTGCAACACTCCACCTTACAAGATTGTGCAACTCTCCTCCAACTTCTCATGTGAACTAAACTTGAGCTCCCACTCCATTTCCACGTGAGCTGCCACAAACATGACCCAAACATATATGGGCTACCACAAATCTAGGCTTTGAGATTTAGGAAAAAAATCTTAAATACACATGGATCTAAATGAATTGGCCCATTATTTCTAACAATTACAAGGTCTATTAGACGCCCCTAGTGTAACCGACTAGGATTGTTGGGTAGTACCCAAGTTGGTTGCGCAGGAATAATTAACCGACTGAAAAAACTCTGAACCCTCCCGGACTAGAAGGTGGACGGAAAGATCAAAGCCTAGAAGAATAACTACTGTGCATTCTTGACCATCTGTCGCACTTGAAAAGATCTAAACAGCACGAATGTTTCTAAGCTAGCTAGCGCTTGAAAAGATCGGTACGAATTCGTCCGCGGGCGGAAGAGTCACGTCGATCCCTCATTCAATGCATGTACCACCTCTGATGTGTTGTTCGCAGCTGTTGCAGACTCGCGGACACTGCAAGCTAGTAGTAGAACGGAGACTCTCAGAGAAGTCTTCAGAGTTGAGACAAAACTATTCCTCCAACAACAGGTCGATCGTTACATTACCGATGAGAGCTGGCCATTGACGCGAGAGGAGTTCTTGTGTGTACGTACCCTCGTCGGCATCCCAACGCCATTTTCCGATTGGCTCGTGCTAGTAGCTCCAAGCTAGCAACTGTGCACTCACGAGGGACCATTATTTTTCTCCATTCGGGCAACACTTCCTTTTCAGTTGGTGAGCTCACTCATGGAAAGGACCGCACAGTCAACACAAGTTGCCACCAGGAGGTACATCGGCTACTGCTACATGGCTGCGACAGCAGTACTGCCTCATTCTTTCGGTCTCGGCAGATCGTACGTAATTAGGGGAGTGTGAACGTGAGCGCGAAAACTCAGTGCCGACCGATGTTTGATCCATGTAATGTTGCTACTGGTTCACATGAATAATTGAGCTGCGTGGTTATGGAAACCATAAATTGAAGGAAACGACATAGACGCGTACTCGATCCAATGTGGTTTATGAGTAGATATTTTCCCATTGAAAAATGTGGATGCATGCCAAAGGCAAGTTCTTTGCAGAGCAGCAATTCTAATGGCATGGCATGCACGGCCCCACACCCTCTTTCTTCTTATTTACGTCAAGTGTATTATTGCATGTATGATCAGGGTGTACCACTCTCTTCAAGTATGCATTATTTAGTTTTGAACTTCAAATCTTAATATCTTCTGAACATAAAATCAATCAATTCTGAACCGTTTAGCATTTAGATTCCTAGTAAAGAAAGCTTCAAAACAAGACTAATATTGAATATATTTAAAATCAACTTCTAAAACTTGATGAAATTTTGAAAAACATTATGAAACCTAGTAATTTTTCTTGTTTGCAACAGTGTGTTTCACTGTTTTTCAAACTTTGTTAATCATAATAAGAAAAATAATTGGTTATTTCTATAGATGTTAAAAATAATATATATTAATAAAAAGGAAAAAAACACCTAATTTCGAGTTGCATTAAAACAATAGTGATCACAACTCCAAGACATAATATTTTAATTTTGTTTCGTTGAGTTTCATTGGGTTTTAAAGTCCATCATTATGTTTCTTTGTATTTGGAAATTTAGGATCTAAATTTTGTCAACTTTTTTGAGTTGGCTTAAAATACATTTTCAAAATAAATACTCATGTTTAAACGGATTGCTAATTTGATATTTATTTTAAAATATATTGACTTTCTAAATCTGAGACTATAAAGCAAAATAGAGTACTAGAAAGTGGGCAGGATGAGTAAAGAGTCTTGTATGCATGTGTGAAAGCATGGAAGATAAAAAAGGAGAGAGTGTCTAAACTCAAATTTTAAACAGATGAAACGTTGTGACATGCACGATAGATTTGCATTTCCCAAGTTCTTTGTGTGGCTTCGTTGTTTAGGTAGGGACGGCGGATCGGCTACCCACCTAGTCTTCCAGTGCTGCTTCACCGTCCTCATTTGGTGCATGGTAATTTCTTTGCTAGGGCTTCAAAATATCGTCTTAGCTAGTGGGGCTGCAGAGAACCCGCTCGACCATGCAAATGTATCACGACCATGAAAATGTATCACGGCAGAAAATCGTTGGACACCCTTACAATTTTTATTACTTGAACACTTCGTTCTAAATGAAAAATGTGAGGGTTTACCATGAAGTCTCGACCAGTAGCGGATCCAAGATAATTTTGAAGCCCGGGCAAACAATAAATCTGAAGACCAAACGATGCAATTTTCAGTCAAATTTCAACCAAAACACCTTGTGTCGGCCGGCCAGAAGCCCGGGCACTTGCGTCCGCCACTAGTCCCGACCATGCCAACCATATTCTTTCGATGATTAAGACTGAATCGGCTAATGCGGTAAAGGAGAGTATATATTTTGAGCCTTTTTTCCTTTTTGTTTTTGTTTTCGTTCTCGATTTTTCATGTGCTCCCTTAATTAATGAAATGAAGAAAATATTTTGCCTCCCTTCCTAAAAAATGTGTACACTTCCCCGAGCTCTGCTCCTCCTTAAACTAAGGTTTACTTGAGGGCATTCTTTGAAGAGATGAAGGATTTCCCTATTACGTAGATCGTGCTTTCCCCTTGTTTATAATTTGTCAGGTTTATAACATTGGAGTGGATTGTGCCTTCACCAAGAGTCTGAGGGCAATCTCCATAGAGTTTGATGTTGAATATCAACTATATGAAGCAAGTTTGAAGGCCATCTCTGGATGGTGAACTTTTAATAAAAGGTTGTATGCAATCCTGAACACCACGAAAGAAAGCGTACTACTTTTCAGTCCGACTTCAGAGAGGAGAGACATGAACTTGTTTTAGGCGTGAACCAATGCAGAGGCCATGGTCACTCCCCTTTTAAAAAAAACAGTGGCAAGGCTAGAGAATTTTTTCCTTTGGAACTTATACTACAAGATTCCTATGAGATTAGTTCCTACTCCCTCCGACCAAAAGGAGGTGGCGTTACTCATGTAAAAGTCAATGTCTTTAAAGTTTGACCTAGAATGTACACAAAAATATGAAGATCTGTAATACCAAATCAATATAAATAGACTCATCATAAGTTATTATTTCCATGAAATACTTATTTAAGAACAAAGTCCACTTTCCCTCTAAACTGTTCACTTGGCTCATAGTTGCCCCCTAAACTTTACTTGACTCATAAAACCCACCTGAACTACGAATAATGGTCCATTTAACCCCTCATCTAGTTCAAAAGGTTGGGTTAAAATCATAGATTAAGAGGGTTAAATGGACCATTAGTGATATATAGTTTAGAAGGTTTAGTGAGCCAAATAAAGTCCGGGAGGAGGGAGGGGGATATGAGCCAAGTGAAAAGTTTAGGGGGTGAAAAGCGGACTTTGTTACTCATTTAATCTTAGTTGATGATGTTTTCTTTAATATATGTAGTCAAAGTTAGAAGACATTAACTTCCTGACTAAGTTTATGCGCCAGCTATTTGGGGACAGATGAAGTATATGAGATATATGATCCATGAATCAAACATCATGAATCTTCTAGACCCCATGAAAAATCAATTCCTTCAACACAAACCATCAAACTCTATACATGTACGTATGTTTACAAGATTCATGGACCTCCTCCTTCACTTCAACCAAAATAGAATTCATTTTTCCACCAAGACATCTCAATCTTTATGTTTCCTATGTCGTCTCTGTTTTTCCTATCCTAATAAATCAAAGGAGATCTTAATAACCTCTCTTTTGAGAGAGAAATAGCATGCATGTGCTTGTCATGTTAACACACAGCTTCCCACTGCTCCGGCAACAACAGTGCCTCGATTCTTTGAGTCTCGTGAGCAGGTAACCAGACACCGTGAACGTGAGCGCGAAAACTCAGTCCTGATACGGATTTCAACTCCGATCAATCGATTCTCTACACACAAAAGAAAAGATCAATGTGCCCGTTGTCGCTTGCTGGTTCACATCAACAATCTTGTGTGTGATTATGGAAAGCAGAAAGGGGCGTGTCGACCCCGACGCTGTGCCGGGGTGGAAATCGGACTTTGTTACTCATTAAATATTATACTTGGTGATGTTTCCTTTAATATATGTAGTCAAAGATAGAAAACATTAAGTTCCTGACTAAGTTTATACGCCAGCTATTTGGGGACAGAGGAAGTATGAGATATGATCCATGAAAAATTAATTCTTCCATTCGCATAAACCATCAAACTCTATACATGTACGTATGTCTACAAGATTCATGGACCTCCTTCACTTCAACCAAAGAGATCGAATTCATTTTTCCACACGATTCAAGTGAACAAGATATCTCAATTATGTTCGCGCTAGACAAATCTCGGTAGAGGCTATTTAGGTTAGATCTATTGCATCTGAGAGAGAGAGAGAGAGAGAGAGAGAGAGAGAGAGAGAGAGAGAGAGAGAGTCTTGCGGAGTTGGCGGCTGGAGCTAGTGGCCATGGGTAAAGAAGCGGCAGGCGTGGGTGTGCGGGTGGTGGCGGCGCTTCCCGTCGGCTCACGCTAGAACCCTAGATCGATAGGGATATCGGTGGGGCGAGCGGCACAGCGACTAACCTCGTGACGCGTGCTGCCGGTCCACCACCTCTTTATATAGCGCGGCGACAGGAGCCCACCAACCATGATAAGGTTGGGCGTCCACGATCAGGGCGCAGATAGGGGGGTGATCGGGCCATTGGGCTCCGATCGTTAGAGATCAATCTAACATTCTCCCCCTTGATCTCAACTTTACTTTTAACTTTATACTTTATACTTTATACTTTACTCGTTTTATCACGGATCGATACATAAAGCATGTTTCATCGTCACAGCTCAATTGCCGATAGAATCAGACAGCCACTATATAATTTTCTATTTTGAAACAAATCATGTTACTTTTGGGCCTCTGTAGTCCAGGAATCATAGGCTTTCCCTTAATCCCATGTTGACTAAATGTTCCTTAAACACATTGGGAGGTAAGCCTTTCGTTAGCGGATCCGCAAGCATATCCTTTGTCCTTATATGCTCGAGACTTATAGTTTGATCCTGGACTTTATCCTTCACAACATAATACTTATCTATTAACTTTGTAGCATTACTCGACTTGTTGTTGTGAGCATAGAATACTGCGGGCTCGTTGTCACAGTACATCTTTAGTGGCCTGCTAATGCAGTCTGCCACTCTCAAGTCGGGTAGAAATTTCTTTAACCATAACGCTAGTCTCATGGCCTCATAACATGGTATAAATTCTGCATACATCGTAGATGATGCAACTATTGACTATTTGCCGCTTCTCCACGAAATAGCACATCCTGCGAGAGTAAAGACATATCCTGTCGTGGACTTTCTATCATCTTTATCTCCCACATCATCTGAATACCCTCTTATTTCTAGGGAATCGGATCTTTTACATGTTAGCATGAGGCCTTTTGTGCCTTGCACATAACAAAGATTTCTTTACCATCTTCCGATTGCTCTATGCGGATTCTCTTGATATTCAGTACCCGTGATAAAAGCTAAGTCGAAAAGTGCACACTTGTGCATCTTGTAAGCTTCAACGGCGAAGCATATGGTAATGCTTTCATTTGATCGATCTCATCTTGGTTCTTTGGATATTGAAATTTTCCAAACTAAGCCCTTGACTATGGGAGCGGTGTGGCATTACTACATGCATATTGTATTTCTTTATAATCTTTTCACAATATGCCTTCCATGCAGATCCTAACACTCTATTCTTTCTATCTCGGTGAATTTCTATGCCCAAAACATAAGAAGCTTCACCAAGGTCTTTCATATCAAAATTTGAGGCAGAACTTTTTGTTTCTAGTAGTAGTGACATCACTTCTAGCAAGCAAGATATCATCCACATACGAATTAGGAAAATGTATTTCCACTTTTAAACTCTGCATAAATGCGGTTGTTCTCAACATTCTCTTTAAATCCAAATCTCTTAATTGTATCATTGAACTTTAAATATCAACGCCTAGAGGCTTGCTTTAACCTATATGGATTTCTTTAGGCGACATCCCATATGCTCCTTCCTCCATGAAAAACCCTTGGGTTATTTCATGTAAACATTCTTCTAAATATCCATTTAGAAATGCGTCTTTATATCCCTTTGATTCAACTCTAAATCAAAATGTGCAACTAGTGCCATTATGATTCTGAAGGAATCCTTACATGAGACCGAAGAAAAAGTCTCATTGTAATCTACCCCTTCTATTTGTGTAAATCCTTTTGCCACAAGTCTTGCTTTATACTTTTCTACATTCCCATTAGAGTCATACTTTGTTTTGTAGACCCATTTGCATCCTACTGTTTTGGATCCTTTAGGAATTTCCTCTAAGTCCCAAACATTGTTGGAACTCATCGATTTCATTTCATCTTCCATTGCCTCCACCCACTTGGCTGAGTGAGGGCTTCTCATGGCTTCTTTATATGAGGTGCGATCACCCTCCATATGAATTGTTTCTATGTTATAAACTTTGTAAATTTATTTAGAAATGGCTGGTCTTATTTCTCTTTTAGACCTTCCAGTTCGAGACTCTTGCTCATTTCGTGCCTCGTGTTACAGCACATTTACGTGTGTATGCATTGGCTCCCTTTCATGATCAACAGTGGGTTCAGGCGGCTCCAGATGGACAGGTTCCGAACCTTCTTCCATTGTTGTCATGTGTGGAGTCACAACAGGTGCCTGCACCACAACCTCAGGGGTTGTCGATGGTGGCACAACAGGTAGCGATAAAAATGGCTCCCGAGTCATCGGATTAGGTGCATGCACCCTCTTTTCCTCAAGATCGATTTTTCGAGCTACCGTGCTCCCTCTCATCAATTCGTCCTCCAAGAAGACTGCATGTCTTGTTTCTACAAACTTTGTGTATTTGTCAGGACAGTAGAAACGATGACCTTTTGATTTGTCGGGATAGCCAATGAAGTGGCAAGACACTGTTTTTGGGTCTAACTTTGCAATGTTTGGATTAAAAACTTTTGCCTCAGCTAGGCTCCCCCAGACCCTCAAGTGGCACAGAGAAGGACTCTGCACCTGTCCACAACTCGTACGGTGTTTTGGGCGCCGACTTGCTTGGTACTCTGTTGAGAATGTGAATGGCGGTTTTAAGAGCCTCCATCCACAATCCCAATGGGAGGGTGGAATAGCTCATCATCTTTGCACCATATCCATAAGAATGCAGTTACCTTTCGGCTACTCCATTTTTGAGGTTACTTGACATAGAATACTGGGTGACTATTCTATTTTCCTATAGGAACCTTGCAAAATGTCCAGGTACTTAACCATATGGAGTGTGCCGACCGTAGTACTACCCCCCATGGTCTGACCGGACTATTTTAATTCTTTTATCATGCTGATTTTCAATTTCAGCCTTGAAAATCTTAAATTTATCGAATGCCTCGGATCTTTCTTTAATTGGATAAATATAACTATATCGGGAGTGATCATCTGTGAATGTTATGAACGAATCATAACCATCCACACTTTTCACAGGAAACGGTCCACAAATATCAGTGTGAATGATTTCTAGTGTTGTTATACTTCGGTTTGCACCCTTTTTTGACTTGCTTTACAATTTTTCCTTTTATGCAATCTATGGATTGTTCGATATCTGAGAACTCTAACGGAGGAATAATGTCATTTTTAACGAGGCTTTCTATTCTTCCCCTCGAAATATGGCCTAATCAACAGTGCCATAACTTCGATGAGTCATGAGTTCGCTTTCTTTTATTTTGTTATTTGTTCGACAAGGAAATTTGCTTACTCACATTACACACAGAAAGCATCTTTGCATGAAAGGATAACAAATAAAGCTTATCGTGAAGTAAAGCAGTACCCACACAAGCATCATTAAACCATATGGCACACTTTCCATGTCCAAAATAACATTCAAAACTGTCTTTATCCAAGCATCACACGCTTATTAAGTTTCTATGAAGCGAGGGAACAAATAAAACATTTTTTAACAGAATAATGAAACCATCAGCTAGCTCCAAAGGGATGTCGCCAATAGCTTCAACTTCTGCTTGCACTCCATTCGCGACCTCAATGCATCTTTCGCTTCTTTGCAAAGTCCTTTTCGAATGGAATGTAGGGGTTCATAGCATGGAAAACAAAAAAATTCTACCGCATGAACACACACAAGCCAAGATCTATCTACTAGATTGTAGCAACGAGTCGATAGAGTACTCACCCTCGAAGATTCCAAAGCGGTTAACGAGAGCCGATTCTCGTGGATGATGTAGTCGTACACTTTCGATCTCAAGATCGCGCAGACGATCCTTCCAGCGCTGCGTTCTGGCAGCGCTTCATGATCGATCACCGTTCGGATTTTCGATGAAGACCTTCCTCTCCCTTGTTTCAAGAGCAGCGGAGGTTGTAGTTCTCCCTTCGCGATTCCGGCAGCATGACGGCATGGTGTCAGAAGTAGAGGGAATATCCCGTAGGGCTTCGCCTAAGCCGGTGCGAGTTATGGTGGATCTAGGGTTTCCGGCGATATAGGTTTAGAAGGCGGGAGGAGCTAGAGTCGATGGCAGCTAGGCGGCGACGACAGCAATGGCCTTGTGGCGGCACAAGGTGGGGAGGGCTGGTTGTGTTGCTTTGGGGCAGCCTCTCCCCTCTATTTATGAGAGGGAGGGCAGCTTGGGAGAGGGGAGTTTGAATCCTTCCCCAAACCCAAGTTGGAGAGAGGGAAGGACTCTTTCCTTCTTCCACTACGAAACCATTGTTCCAGTTTGACTTTTTAAACCTGCCTTTTGACTTTCAATTTAGAGCTTTATTTCTATCTCTCAAATGCCCAACCAAGTGACCTAGGACATGATCCAATCATTCCACTTAACCATGACACATTCATGAACCATTCCCCTTCCGGTCCGGTGAACCTTCTAGACCCTTCTAGAACCTCTCCGATGAAAACATCGAAATCATTCCCGAACTCCGGAATTGGACTTTCCTTATATGAATCTTATTCTCCGGACCATTCTGGATCTCCTCGTGATATCCCGGATCCCATACGAGACTCCGAACAACATTCGGTATCCCTACTTACATTCCATATCTACTAAACAACATCGAATCCTTAAGTGTGTCTCCCTACGGTTCATGAATTATGCGAACATTACCGAGACACTTCTCCGATCAATAACCAATAGAGGAATCTGGAAATTCATATGGCTCCCACATATTTCTATGATTACGTTGTGATCGCATGAAACACTTACATACAATACCAATTTCCCTTTATCTCGTGATAGTTTACTTATCCGAGGTTTGATTGTCGGTATCTCTGCATACCTAGTTCAACCTCGTTACTGATAGGTACTCTTTTCTCATTCCCATGATATGTGATCTCTTGTGAGCCAGACACATGTTGCAAGCTAATTGGATGACATTCCATCGAGAGAGCCTAGAGTATATCTATCCGTCATATGGATGGACAAATCCCACTCTTGATCCATGTGCCTCAACACATACTTTCCGAACACTCAATGCCACCTTTATAGCCACCCAGTTATGGTGTGGTGTTTGATGTCATCAAAGCATCCATCCGGTGATGGTGATTATCATGATCTCATGGTCAAAGGAATTAGGTTACTATGTATTAGAAAGATTATAACAAACGAACTATTGAAATGACTTGATCTTTATGCTATGCTTATCTATAGGAGTATGTCCATCACATCATTCTCCTAATGATATGATCTTGTTGTTAATAATATCTCAATGTTCATGATCAGGAAACCATGATCATGTATTAACCAACAAGCTAGTTTAACAAGAGGCTTTACTAGGGACTCTTTTATGTTTACAAATCACACAAGTATTAATTTTTTCGGTTAATAAAATTATAGCATGGTATGTAAACATTTATCATAAGCATGAAGATATGATAATAACCTCTTTATTATTGTCTCTTGGGCATATCTCCAACAGTCTTCCACTTGCACTAGAGACAATAATCTAGTTTCAAATCTTTGTGTATTCAACACCTATGGCTTTCCGGTGTTGCATGTACATGATTGCTAGTGGTCAACTGATCTTCGGATCCGACACTTACAGGTCCATGTGTAATTGCGTGACTTTGCGTCTCTATGCATCACTCATTCTCTAATGAGATGGCTTTGTATAAATTTGGTCCTTTGGTGAGACCTTTAGTTCCTTGGGGTTAAAACATGTTGACAATATTGTCGTACAATATATCTTCATAGTGTTATCCCGTTGTGAACTACACCTAGTTTGATAACAAACTACTTGACACAAATGCCCTCTTTTGCTGCTATAATAGCAATCATATACTTAGCTTTTTGTTGTAGTATCTGTCACAATGTCTTAACTTTGGAACTCATCCAAATCCATTATGGAACTTACTTTCCATTATATTGTGCCACCCTTAGTTTAGATTGAGATAAACTTAATTTGTATTTTGTGACAAAACTAGTATCAATATAGTACTTTTACAATGAACTAACCATCTATTTGTCACCTCTACAAAATAATATATTCTTAGTTCTTCCAAAAGATCATAAGAATATCCTTACTATTGTCCAATGATCGTCTTATGAATCATTCCGGTATATGCTCATAACATTTAGAGCATAGGACATATCTATGACACCCCCAGGATCAGGGCTAAACAAATCCTAGACCTCCGTCTGAACATAAGCTTAACCTTGAGTTCGAGAATATCCAGTGAAGAATCGATAACACAACGGTGAACCTCGACACAAAATTTATTACAGCTCATAAGCGGCGAAGAACCAAATTATTACAAGCGGAGGTCGCGACCACAAACATCAAACAACGGAAGGCAAATTATGCTATTAAGTATAGCAAACTTAACAAATGGCCTAATGCCCTGAAGCATAACAATGACGTCCTAGCCCATAGATTCCAGGCTGCCGGCCTGGAACCCCAAGCTACTCGTCAATGTAGATGTAGTACCATACTGATCTTCACGGAATACTTACTCTGCCAAAAGTATCAACAAAGCAAGGGTGAGTACAGGGTGTACTCCGCAAGACTTATGGCTGGTGGAGTTGTTTTGCATAAAGCCACTTTTGTTTATAAAACAAGAGGGAGAAGAAGCTCGTCTAGTCAGAGTATTTTAAAAGGGGATAAGAGAGCGACATCTCCGAAATATTGATCATCATCTTTTGATATCCACCAAGTCATCATCATCTCAACCCTAACTAGGATCACCCCCTCGTACCCATGAGGAAGCATCCTTAACAAACATTAGTTGCCAAGTTTTACGATTAGGTTCATGTTCTCTATGATCTTGAGTCTGGTCGCCAAGTCGTTCATAACCGTGAACACGGCTTTTCGAAAAGATTATTACCCTGCAGGGGTGTACAACTTTACCCACACGTACTAACCTTCTCTTAATGCCACTAGATAAGCCCTCTTCCTTGGAAGGCTAGCAGATGGTGGTTAGACACGACCTTTACCTTGCTTTCACCGAGACCATGAGTCACGCAATAAGTATGGTTCCGCCATAACGGGTCAAATCCTGAAGCCGGTACTTAAATATGTGAGGCGAGGTTGGTTTACCAGGGGCGATATATACCCCAAGCAACCTCGGCCACTCTTACCTACCTGTTATGAATGCACCTTCACCCGACAAATCTTTCAAAAGATTTTCTATGCATATGTCGAATGGAACGCCCGAACTATGTGACTCATGGAATCTACTAGGAAAGTTAGTTGCTCGTGAGGTTGTCCAGGCCTCGTGTGGTTATATGCTTGTCTTGGTTCCAAAGGCAAGAACTCGGTTCCTAGTGGTGGCGACCATGGGACTAGAAAAACCACATCCCACCATGGCCTCCCATATAAGCCTTAGCATGTTTAATCTCATATCACCTCTGATATCACATCATCACGTTCTACTGTCATACTAGATTCTCTGCATCTGAATACATCATCTGGATGAACCAGAACTGACAGCTATGCATGGCTAAGCAGAACACAGATAAAAGCTCTAGCAGTGCACACAAGCCAAATGTAGTTATGCTAGGAGCAGTGGATCAGGTAATATAAGCTCAAAGGGAGTAATGCAATAGATAGGATACTCTATCTATCGATAAAAGACCACAGTAGAATCGTATGCATCATGGCAGGAATTGAAATGCTTTCGAAATCATAGGATTATATCATGGTGGGGCTTTGCTTGCCTTTGCCTGTTGATAGCAGATACATAGATCTTCGGAAGCCTTGTACTTGACTTGGTTAAAGTTGATCAAGTATTGTTCTTCGATCTTTGAACTTCGACGGTGTTGACCTCGGTCTCGATCTTGATCTCGATATCGTATTCTACGGGGAAGAACCAAACACCGGAAATAAAGGGAAAACAATCAACACATGGCAGCGATGCAATGCTCAAACAATAATGATGATATGACAAGTTAATTTGCATTGGATTGAAACCCTAAAGCATGCTCGACAAATTAATCGGGGTTCCGAGGGGTGAAAACCCTAATTTGGAGAAACTCCAGAACATATGAGAGAGGTGCATTTGTTCTTCTAATTAAACTTGTCATGAAAGTTAATTAAAAATGCATGATTATAGCTTAAATAGGTAGTTCTCATTTTTCTGAACATTTTGATATATTATTTGTATTTTTCTGAATTAATATGAATTACTTATTGATTTTACAAGATTATACCATTTTCTGGAATTATTAAAACAATTTAAAAGGTTCTTCGTCATCACGTCGACGCATAGAACTGGTGTTTTCTCATCGGGCGAGCCTACCACTCTGGTGACAGGTGGGGCGAGGCCACGTCGTCGACGCATGAATGGGCGGGGGTGGTTTGGCCGTGACCCGCGGTGGCGTCCACGGTGATGTCGACTGGCGTCCTGTGGTGAACCTCTCAGGCGTCACATGAGGACGGCGAAGGAGGGCTCGGGGGACTACGCGGTTAGGCGGGTTGGATAGAGCGCAACACGGCGACCATATGGTGGTGGCGCCGCCCTGTTTTGGTAGCCGAAGCTACGCCGGCGAGCATGCACTGCGGCGGCGGAAGGCGGCCTTCGTCACGAGCTCGAAGCAGGCGAGAGGGAGGGCGGGAGAGGTCCAGAGGTGCGAGCTCACCACGAGTGTGAGAGGTCGGCGTGGCGGGGAGGTCGAGTTCGGCGGCTATGGCGAGAAGCTTGTCGGAGCGAGGAAGAAAGCAGTCGGGCGGCTGATTGCGGCCACCCGCGCCGATTCCTTTAGCGAGGAAGTTAAATCGCGGCGAAAACGATGGCATCCTCGAAGGAGCTTCGGGGAGGCATGGAGCAGGCGACACGGCGCGGCAGTTAGGGTTGGGTTGAAACACAGGAGAGAGGTAGGTCGTCCGGGAGAGACTGAGGGGATAAGGACGAAGGAGAGGCGTCGCGGTGCTCCTTATCCTCTCCTGCGGCGCGACGGATGGCGGAGCGCAAGTGACGGAGATCAACGGCGCCGGCGACGACAAAGAGGAGCTTGGCGCCGGGAGGAAGACGACAGGGTTAGGGCGAAGCGGTACTGGGCCAAATTGGGCTGGGGTGGGCCGGCTGCACTTGCGCGTGAGAGACATGGAGAGAATAGGGGGAGCTGGGCTGCGGCCCAGATTAGATTAGCTGTAGGTTTTCTTTGCAGAATGTTTTTTCTTTTTCTGTTTGATATTTCCTATTTGTAATTTCAATTTCCAAATCTGTTTTGGATGTTTTCAAAATATCAAAAGCTTTTGTAAAATATACAAACTGTTGTGGGGCCCTTGTAATCCATTTGGGGTCCACAATTTTGGTACTTTTCAAAATATTCAAAACCATTTGAATGTATTTCAGAGAGGGGAGAAATCTAGGGTTTAGGGTTTGATTTATTTTCTTCAATGCACATTTTAAATGATGATGCTTATGCAATGCACAATCAAACCCTAATTAATAAATAACTAGAACTGGGGTGTTACAATATCTGGATTTGTACATATCACTTTTTGATTGATATAAATACTCTTTGTGATTTCATACATCAAGTATCAATCTATACTTGAATCTTTGTTTCACTTACCAAGTGGCAATACACTTGAATTTCGATTTAATCCTTTCTGTGTGGCGAGAACATTTCTTGTCATTTTCACATGGAACTCATTGAGTGTCTCATCTATGTACATTTGGCACAACCATATTAGCGTCTCAATCTATCTATATAGATATTGATACCAAATATTTGGGTTTTGCCTAAGTCTTTCATCGAGATGAAATTCTTAATATGTGTTAATAAAAGATACATCATTTCCAATCAACAATATGTCTTCCACATAATGTATTAGAAATATGTCTTAGCGCTCCCACTCAATTTCTTGCAAATGCAAGCATATTCATCGTATCTGATGAATTTAAACCCTTCTAACAGTTTCATCATGGTGAAGATTCCAACAACTTGATGCTTATTTCAACTATTGAAATTTCCATACGCTTTTAGCATCCTTTGAATTAACAAAACCCTTTGGACCGTGTTATGCGCACGTCCTAGGTAACAATTCTATTAGAAGAACTTGTTTTGTTTATTCAACTACCACATAACAAAATTATATGTAGTGGTTGCTATATTAATCCGTCAATACTAAATATTGCTATGGAAGATCAAATCTTATCATAGTCAACCATTAAACATTGTTCTGAACTTTTTCCCAATATGTCGACTATTTCATAGATGTGAAACATCCATGTCTATTTATTTATAGATCCAAACACGACTATAAGGTCTTACACCTTTCTCGAGGGTCCTTCAAGTTTAAAGCTTGATTTCTCGTGTATGGAACTATCATGGATTTTATGACTTCAAGCCATTTGACGGAGTCAGGGCCCATCATCGCTTCTTTGCATGTAGTCCGTTCATTATTGTCAAATAATGATTCAACCCTCAAATCTTGGTATTTGATTGTTTACCCGACCCACTTGGTTCAATAAGAACTTTGACCTTCGTGACCACAACCTTTGAGACACGTGAGCCATGAGCATTGTTGCTGCCTCCGGAATACTTTTCGGCACTGCGAAACTCAGCACATATAGCTAAGGTTCTTTTAACCTTATCAAATTTCTATTGTCCTCCCACTTAATCTTTTCATGAAAAATTTCTTCTTAAGAAACTCGACGTTCTAAGCGACAAACACTTTTGTCTTTGGTGTTATGGAGGAGTACCCAACGATTATCCGAAATAACCTACAAAGACATGCTCATACCAATGTTCAAGAAAGGAGAGCTTGGGTTTTATCCCAAACCATAACTTTATATGGTGTCATTTCAATGGATCATGATGGAGCTCTTTTCAGTGGAAAAACGGTAGTCTCTAAAGCTTTTAATCTTTAAAATATAATGGCAGTTTTATAAATGACACCTTTGATCTTACCATGCCAAACAAGGTTTTATTATATATCTCGATCACTCCATACTACTATGGTGTTTTTCGGGAAACATAAAACTATGAACGATTCCTCAAATCTTAGGTGTTATGCTAAACTTGCAACTAAAAATCTTCCTTATGATCCTATCATAAATTCTTTATTTTCTTGTTACATTGATTTTGCACTTCATCTTGAAAGTCTTTGAACATTTTTCAAATGTTTCACACTTCATCCTCATTAAGTAAATATTCATATATTCACTCAAATTTTTGGAGAAAACATATTAAGTTGAAATCCATCGCTCTTGACTACACATAATGGACTTCATACAACAATATGTACAAGTTTCAATAAGCTAGTCATCCTTTCCCTTTGGCCGATGGACGGAGTTTTAGTTATCTCTAGGAAAGTTTCACAAGCGTCATTTGATCAAAAATCAAAAGACTCCAAAATTCTATCCACATGGAGTTTCTTCATGTTTTCTTTCCAATATAATTTAAAAGGCGATGTCACTTCCTAAGTGATCTTTCTTATCAATTGTCTTTCGACATTTTTAGCAATAGTTTTATGGATGCGATTTATCCAACAAGATTTGTAAATCATCCATCTTTTATGGATTATGGCAATTATTTGAACAACCCTTTTGTTCTCATAATACCTAATAAAACAAATCTTGAAGGCAAGCTTTGATGTTAACGAGCAACACAACAACCCTTTATTTGTTCTCGATGAACATCATCACATATTCTTTTGCTAGTTACTTAGGCCATTGTAGTTCATGAATTCTGTTGTTTCGTATGACGATTTATACCAACAAATTCAGTAACCAATACTTAAGAACCACATTATTTAACAAGCAAAGAATACAGCCATAACTCGTATATCCTCTATATACCTAAGCTAAACAATTCTAGTATTTTCTTTTCTGCCATATATTTATGAGATTCTTTTTAAGTATTTCCTTTTCTGTTTGAAAGAATCTATCAACATCAATAGTGGAGTCATACACATGACACATAGTCCAAAGCGTGTATAGTTAAATACCAATGTCTTTAGACTTGCACTTTGAAGTAGATCACCATCATCAAATGTTTGGTGTTCTTTCAAAATCCATTCTGTAGTAATCTTTTAGTGTAGCAAACACTTTACCTACATCAAATATTCATCCTTATCATGGAACTATTCATGATCAAGCTACTTTAGCTTATTATGGTGAATCGCGAGTATAATGTTGCTCTCCAATACCTTTTGGAGGATTAGGTCAACTAGTGTCTCCAACATTTTGTAAATTCTCATCAAATAAACTTTGCCATATTATACTCTATCATGTTGTAACCAAAACATCATTTCAGATATCGCAATATCTTCCACACATGATGGTTTCTGAAACAACTCTTTCAACTCCTAGATTACCTTGATATTAAAATGATCTTTTGAATATCAAGAATCATGGAGACAAACATGATACTTATATACTAACACTGGAATTGTTACTCTTGATTTAATACCAACTATTAAACTTCACGGAGTAATCTAAACTTACTGAATGTTTGCAATGGGACTTTTAAACTTTAGATTAACACTTCAAAACAATACGATACCGGTTAAGTAAAAGTAACGAACCAGAATTCTATAGTTCTATTATCTCAATTATAACTAAAGCATAGCGTGGTAAACAGATGCCAATGACTACAACAACTATGCAAATTCACTTTGATTTAATTTATGATAAATAGTGTTCAACTTTTAATCATATTGCTGTTGAAATCCAACTCAAAACAATATCCCTCACATTGTTTTAGTGATTACATGAACCAAATCCACCACATCAAAACCGATCATCATGAGAGATGATGTAGCTTCAAAGGCGAACAATCAACATGTTCATCATATCTACTATATGACTCATGATTTAGCTTTCGGTGATCCGTGTTCTGAGACCATGTCTGTACATGCTAGGCTCGTCAAAGATCAAACCTTAGCTTCCGCATGAGCAAATCTGGCATGCTCCCGTTGTATAGACTCGCAGAATCTAACACAACTGATCATCACGTGGTGCTTCGAAACAACGAGCTTTCGCAACGGTTCCTAATAAGGATGAACACTTTATAACTTGATATTTTGTGAGAGGGATCATCTTATAATGCTACCGTCACGATCTAATCAATACAAGATGCATAAAAGGATTAACATCACATGCAATTCATAATATGTGATATGATATGGCCTTTCTTCTTGTGCTTCCGATCTACATCTTCAAGCACGAACATGATCTCCATCATCACCGGCATGGCGTCAAGGTCAATGGCACCGCTCCATGGTTGTCGTCCACCAGCATCAACTATTACAACTACTTTGAATAATAGACACGCAGGTATGTAACAAAATTAAAAGACAACCATAAGGCTCCTGCCGGTTGCCGACTTACAATAACGAACATTGCATACATCATATATAATCACAATCATGGACATATCACATCACAACACACCCCTGCAAAACAAAGTTAGACGTCTCTAATTTTATTTGCATGTTTTACGTGGTTTGGGGATTTCAATAAGTGTCGTTCTAACTTACGAACAAGAACCACAACGTTGATACTAGTATTTTCAATCACCCGTTGTAAATTGAATCTTCACTATTTTGGGAGAAACAGGCACCCGCAAAGCCACTTATGCAATACAAGTTGCATGTCAAGCATGGAGAAAGTCTCATGAATGATGTCATGTAAGGTTAGCCCGAGCCGCTTCATCCCACCATCCCGCAAGATGCAAAGTACACAAGAAGCAATCGACAACAAAGCATTACGCACACAATGACCATTGTGTTCTACTCGTGCAACATATCTACATATAGACACGGCTCTGATACCACTGTAGGGGTTCGTAGCATGGAAAACAAAAAAATTCTATTGCATGAACACACAAAATCCAAGATCTATCTACTATGTTGTAGCAATGATTCGGTAGAGTACTCACCCTCGAAGATTTCAAAGCGGTTAACGAGAGCAGATTCTCATGGATGATGTAGTCGTACACTTCCGATCTCAAGATCACGCAGACGATCCTTCCGGCGCTGCGTTCAATAGCTCATGATCGGTCACATGTTGATTTTCGATGAAGACCTTCCTCTCCCTTGTTCCAGCAGGCAGCGGAGGTTGTAGTTCTCCCCTCGCGATTCCGGTAGCACGACGGCATGGTGTCGGAAGTAGAGGGAAGATCCCACAGGGCTTCGCCTAAGCTAGTGCGAGTTATGGTGGATCTAGGGTTTTCGACGATCTAGGTTTAGAAGGCCAGGAGGTGGAGGTGGAGTCGGCGGCGGATAGGGCGGCAGCGATGAGCCGGCGGCAGCGCGAGGCGGCGGCGGCGCAAGGTGGGGAGGGCTGGTTGTGTTGCTTTGGGGCAGCCCCTCCCCTCTATTTATGAGAGGGAATGCAGCTTGGGAGAGGGGAGTTTGAATCCTTCCCCAAACCCAAGTTGGAGAGAAGGAAGGACTCTTTCCTTCTTCCACTAGGAAACCATTGTTCCAGTTTGACTTTTCAAACCTGACTTTTGACTTTCAATTTAGAGCTTTATTTTTCTCTTGCAAATGCCCAACCAAGTGACCTAGGACCATTCTTCGAAATCATTCCCAAACTCCGGAATCAGACTTCCCTTATATGAATCCTATTCTCCGGACCATTCCGGATCTCCTCGTGATATCTCGGATCCCATCCGAGACTCCAAACAACATTCGATATCCCTACTTACATTCCATATCTACTAAACAACATTGAATCCTTAAGTGTGTCTCCCTACGGTTCGTGAATTATGCGGACATGACCGAGACACTTCTCCGATCAATAACAAATAGAGGAATCTAGAAATTCATATGGATCCCACATATTTCTCGATTACTTTGCGATCGAATGAACCACTTACATACGATACCAATTTCCCTTTGTCTCATGACAGTTTACTTATCAAGGTTTGATTTGATATCTGCATACCTAGTTCAACCTCGTTCTTGATAAGTACTCTTTCTCGTTCCGTGATATGTGATCCCTTGTGAGCTAGTCACATGCTTGCAAGCTAATTGGATGACATTCCAACGAGAGGATCCAGAGTATATCTATCCGTCATATGGATGGACAAATCCCACTCTTGATCCATGTGCCTCAACACATACTTTCTGAACACTCAATGCAACCTTTATAGCTACCCAGTTACGGTGTGGTGTTTGATGTCATCAAAGCATCCATACGGTGATGGTGATTAGCATGATCTCATGGTCGAAGGAATTAGGTTACTATGTATCAGAAAGCTTATAGCAAACGAACTATTGAAATGACTTGATCTTTATGCTACGCTTATCTATAGGAGTATGTCCATCACATCATTCTCCTAATGATATGATCTTGTTGTTAATAACATCTCAATATTCATGATCAGGAAACCATGATCATATATTAACCAACAAGATAGTTTAACAAGAGGATTTACTAGGGACTCTTTTATGTTTACAAATCACACAAGTATTAATTTTTCCTTAATACAATTATAGCATGGTATGTAAACATTTATCATAAGCATGAAGATAGATAATAACCTCTTTATTATTGTCTCTTGGGCATATCTCAACATGGAATCCACAAGAATTCACAACATGAATAGTTGCACCAGAGTCAATCCATCAAGTAGATTTAGAAAATTGTTCATACAAGGATTCATTTACAAAATAAATTGTGTCTTTACCATTCTTTGCCATTATGGACTTGAGCCATATTGGGCAATCTTTCTTGAAGTGACCAGGCTTCTTGCAATGGTGACACTGGTCCTTGTCCCCTAGGAGACTCTGCTGATGTTGATACTGTAGGGGGCCTTTGCCATGTGGCTTGGAGGGGGAACCACCATGGTTGTTGTTGTTGAAGGTTCTCTTCATGTTGTCCTTCACATAGTTTAGAGAACCACCATGAATGGACTTGAGCCTTTCTTCCTCTTGAGAACACATCCCAATGGTCTTTTCAATGTCCCATTTTTCAGGAGACATGTCGTAGTTGATCACAAAGTTCTCAAACTGTTGGGGAAGGCAGGCCATGATAAGGTGAACCAGCAGAGCAGGATTGATCTCGAGGTCAGCATCCATGGGGTTTAATTTAGCAGCCATGTTGCTCATCATCAAGATATGCTCCCTTATGCCATGTGCCCCTCGATACTTTTTGTGACCAATTGAGCAGCGGTGGGTGGCATCCCATCTTTGAAGAGCGATGCCCGACTCTTTATCTTTGCTAGATACTCCTCAACGGAAGCACACTCTTCGATTGAGCCCACAATGGCGTTCTCAATCGTATTCTTTACAAAAGCTAGGCACTTTTTATTGGCATTTACCCACTTTTGGTTGTCAATGGAGTAAGCCAACTCTACTAGAGCATGGTCCCTTTTCCTAAGAAGCATTGTCATCAGCAGGATCTCTTTTCTGGGTCTGTAGGCTTGACTGTTGTTTGGTGTCCACAACCCAGTCAACCTCGGCACACACAAATGCCAGGTCTACTTTCTTCCTCCACTCAATGTAGTTGTCCGCCCTGAGCATCAGAATATCCTTGAGGCAACTCATGAGGTTGAGACCTCCTGAAAACCACAAAAGATGTGAGATAACCAAAAACAATTGTATGCATTAATCCAACATTGGTATAAATTAAGCATGCAACTGTTTGTGCTATTAAAGCTATATCACCGTTGGGCAAAAATAGAGATAAAAGCACCTTTAATACATAATAAAACAAATCATGATTATGCTATTAATATCGTTGGTCATGTAATAACAGAATCATAATCAACTTTAAATGACTTTATCACATCTTTAAATAATTTTAATTATCACTTTATTGCATTTAAGCAATCTCTATTAACTATTTGCAGCGAAAAGAATAACACAATTAATCAACTTTTAAAAAACTTTACAAAAACATTCTGTCACTTTTGAATTCTCTAACGTCGTGTTTAGATGTTGGAAAATAAGCTTGGAATTGAATTGGGCCAAAGATTCCAAATCCATAATGGAAAAGAAATGGCTCCGATTTCCAATTTCGACGTTTGGATGTGCATGGAATTTTCTGTTGGAATCAAATAGTAGTATCCAATCCAAATCATGTTTGGATGTATACGAAATGGAATTGATTTTTTTTTTGAGATTTCACAATTATAAACTTCTCTATAGGTGTTGCACAATAGTACTATATATTTGAGGTTTATAAATTATTTTTCAGGCATGACAACATGGACAAAGGTGCTACTAATTCTTGTACTAAATCTGCAGTTCAAATAAAAATAAAAATACTATGTATTATATGGGGGCTGCCGATTGGAACTGCAGCAAGAAATTGAAGAGGAGAGACAAGGGATGGCTGAGCCTGCCTCCCGTCGATGGTTGAGCACCCTGCCTCCCGCTGATGGCCGTAGCCGCCGGATTTCTAGGGTTAGGGGCGGGCTCCCCCAGCTGTTCCGAGAGGGAGAGGAGGCCAGGAAGGGAGAGAGGAGGCCGGGAAGAGGGAGAAGAGGGTGGAGGGAGGGAGAGGCAGGATCTCACAGCTGGGCCAGGCGATGGGTCCACCTCCGCCCAGTATCGCTGGGTTAGGCGGTTCCCCAGCTGTTCCGAGAGGGAGAGGAGGCCAGGAAGGGGGAGAGGAGGCCGGGAAGAGGGAGGATAGGGTAGGGGAAGGGAGAGGCAGGAGCCACCGCGGCAGCGCTGGGCAGCAGATGTCGCTAGCTTGGCTCAGGGCTGAGCAGAACGAAGCGGTGCGTCGATTCCACGCCTTTCCGTGCGGGATAGCTCGGAAACTGCCGAGGCCGGGCGGATGCTTGCGGGGTCGTGGCTCGGAATCTTGGTCTGTTTCCACGCTAAAATTCTAAGGCCCTTCCAAACGGTTGAATTAGGCCCAACAATTCCAGAATTCCAATTCCATGGCTATTTTCCAACATCCAAACACAGTGTAAACAAAATTTTCGTTGGAATATTTTGAATAGAAAAATTGTACAAAAAAACTGCTCAAAAAATGAGCCAAAACAACAAAAACAGCCTCTGTAAAAATAAAACAGAAAATTGTATCGTGCTGTAGTTAGCGGCCCAGCGTGCATGTGCAACGCGTAATCACACGGCCTGTTGCGCTCTGTTCCTCCCTGGCCCGCGTCACCCCGCAAAAAACGCAGCGCCCTTGCAGTCTTTACTCTAAGCGCTGCAGCGTTACGACAAACAACGCCTGCTTTGGCCATGGCTGACCCGGCCCATAACTGCGCAGCATGCGCTTAGCAACACCGAGCACCGGCGCGATCCTGGCCATCTATTGCATCCAACGGCTGGCCGCTCTCCTCGCATGGGTCAAAACCACTCCTGACCTGGCCCCGTTGAAACCCTAGCCCCATTTCGCCCATGCATCTCTCGTTCGCGTGGCGCCTCACCCCGCATGCAGCGAGGCGGTGAGGCGGTGGCGCTGGCCTTGGCGAGGCAAAACCCTTTCCCTTTCTTTCCCATACCCCTCTCCCTTGCTTTCTACCTCGTTCTCCATCTTCCCCACACCCGGCAACGCAGAAGTGAAAAAGGGAACAGCGGTGGCGCCTCCCCTTGGCTCCTTGCCGTGGCGCATCCACCGAGGTGAGTCTTGTGCCGTCAAGTGGCCAAGGTGGAGGCATATCTGTTTGCTGGCGACGGCCGGTGCACCCCCCCACCCTTTATTTTTTGTTTGGCTATGTTTGATTCGAATTTGGGGATCCTTTTCAGGGACTATCACTCTGAGGGGATTTGTGGAGTCAAAACGAGGCCTTTTCATGCGGGGCCTGGGGATGAAGTATGAATAAAACCGGGGCTTTACTTGGGGCTTTTGGGATCTTTGCTTTGCCCCGAGGGTTGTTCTTTTTCTAGATGTCTCCTCAAGGGATGCCCATCTAGATCGAGAGGAACGGCGCGGCCGTAGGGCAGGCGCACTGTAGATCTAGGGATCTAGGGTTTCTTTGTTATCTGTAATTTCTTTCTACCGAAAAATCTAGCAACTAATATGCTCTGATACCATTGTTCGCGCTAGCCAAATCTCGGTAGAGGCTATTTAGGTCAGATCTATTGCATCTGAGAGAGAGAACCACTGCGCTGGCTCGAGCACGAGCGGAGGGATCTTGAGTTGGCGCTGGAGCTAATGGCCATGGGGGAAAAGGGGGCGACGGCGTGGGTGTGCGGGTGGTGGCGGCGCTTCTCGTCGGCTCACGCTAGAACCCTAGATCGGTAGGGATATCGGTGGGGCGAGCGGCACATCGACTAACCTCATGACACGTGCTGCCGGTCCCCCACCTCTTTATATAGCGCGGCAACAGGGGCCCACCAACCATGATAAGGTTGGCGCCCCTGGTCAGGACGCGGATAGGGGGATGATCGGGCCATTGGGCTCCGATCGTTAGAGATCAATCTAACATTCTCCCCCTTGATCTCAACTTTACTTTTAACTTTATACTTTATACTTTACTCGTTTCATCACGGATCGGTGCATAGAGCATGTTTATTTTCACAACTCAATTGTCGATAGAATCAGATAGCCACTGTATAATTTTCTATTTTGAAACAAATCATTTTACTTTTGGGCCTCTGTAGTCCAGAAATCATAGGCTTTCCCTTATTCCCATGTCGGCTAACTGTTCCTTAAACACATTGGGAGGTAAGCCTTTCGTTAGCGGATCATAAGCATATCCTTTGTCCTTATATGCTCGAGACTTATAGTTTGATCCTGGACTTTATCCTTCACAACATAATACTTTATATCTATTGACTTTGTAGCATTACTCGACTTGTTGTTGTGAGCATAGAATACTGCGGGCTCGTTGTCACAGTACATATTTAGTGGCCTGCTAATGCAGTCTGTCACTCTTAAGTCGAGTAAAAATTTCTTTAACCATAACGCTAGTCCCATGGCCTCATAACATGCTATAAATTCTGCATACATCGTAAATGATGCAACTATTGACTCTTTGGCGCTTCTCCACGAAATAGCACCTCCTGCAAGAGTAAAGACATATCCTGTCGTGGACTTTCTATCAAAATCTGCATCTGAATACCCACTTATTTCTAGGGAATCGGATCTTTTATATGTTAGCATGAGGCCTTTTGTGCCTTGCACGTAAGGCAAAGATTTCTTTACCATCTTCCAGTGCTCTATGCCTAGATTCTCTTGATATTTATCGATTACCCCGGTGATAAAAGCTAAGTCAGGGCGAGTGCACACTTGTGCATACTGTAAGCTTCCAACGGCCGAAGCATATGGTACTGCTTTCATTTGATCGATCTCATACTGGTTCTTTGGACATTGAAATTTTCTAAAACGATCGCCTCTGAGCAGGTGTGGCATTACTCGCATGCATATTGTATTTCTTTATAATTTTTTCACAATATTCCTTCTGCGACAGTCCTAACACTCTATTCTTTCTATCTCGGTGAATTTCTATGCCCAAAACATAAGAAGCTTCACCAAGGTCTTTCATATCAAAATTTAAGGACGGGAACTTCTTTGTTTCAAGTAGTAGACTGACATCACTGCTAGTAAGCAAGATATGATCCACATACAGAATTAGGAAAATATATTTTCCACTTTTAGAGAGAGAGAGAGAGAGCCATGCAGCTCGTGACGAGCACGGAGGATGCCGAAGTTGGCGCTGGAGCTAGTGGCCATGGGGAAAAGGGGGCGACGACGTGGATGTACGGGTGGTGGCGGCGCTTCCCGTCGGCTCACGCTAGAACCCTAGATCCGTAGGAATATCGGTGGGGCGAGCGACACAGGGACTAACCTCGTGACGCGTGCTACTAGTCCTCACCTCTTTATATAGCACGGCGACAGGAGCTCACCAATCGTGATAAGGTTGAGCGCCTCCGATTAGGACCTGAGCCCGATCGTTAGAGATCAATCTAACAAATTAATCTTTAATTATGTTTCCTATGTCGTCGTCTCTGTTTTTCTTATCCTAAACCAAAAGGAGCTCTTAACCTCTCTTTCGAGAGAGAAATAAACAGCATGCATGTGCTTGTCATGTTAACACAGAGCTTCCCAGTACTGTGCGTCAATTCTTGGAGTCTCGTGAGCACGTAACTAGACAGACACTGTGAACGTGAGCGCGAAAACTCAGTCCTGATATGATACGGATTTCAACTCCTATCAATCGATCGATTCTCAACACACAAAAAGAAAAGATCAATCGGCCCGTTGTCGCTTGCTGGTTCACATCAACAATCGCGCTACGTACCTGTGTGATTTATGGAAAGGAGAAAGGGGCGTGTCGACCCCGACGCTAGCTGTGCCGGGGTCAGATCAGCTACTGTTCACTGCGTACTGTACTGTAGGTTGAGCCGGCCGTGAGGTCACCTGGCACGTCATGCGTGCGTCCACGTTAGCCGATGGATGGAAAAGCTGGCAGGCACACGAGGATTGGCACCGCGCGGAAGCGGCCACATGGATTGGCTCCGGCGAGCTGACGGCGACGGGTGATGGATCCCTGTCGCGCGGCGCCGCTGGTACGCGCGCTGCCTCCCAGTCCCAGCTACAGCTAGCCGATCGATCGATCGATCGGGCCGGGGGGACGGGCGCGCGCGCGCGGTGCCCTGGGAGGTACGGCGTCGCGTGGCGGGGACATGTGTGGAAGGCGGCAGCCCGGGCGCGCCCAGCCACACCCCGCCTTTCCAGCGCCATCAATGCGCGGCGCTACGCTGGCAACACCCCGCCCCTCCGTTGCCCTCCCCTGCACGTCGCCCTCCACACCGAGCCCCGTCGCTCGAGCGTCTCCGCCTACGTATATATCACCCCGCCGGCCGGCTCGCGTAAAAAGCTACAGCCGTATATAGCTGCGTGCACGCACGCGCCCTGTACGTACGTACGTGCGACGTGTTGGCGAGGTCAGCTGGTTAATGGACTCGGCCATGGAGCGGCCGATGATGACGGACGGCGGCGCGGACGCGGGCGCGGCGATCGGGCGGACACGGTCGGAGCAGCTGCCCCCGCCGGCGCCGGCGTCCTCGACGCAGTCCCTGAGCCGCACGGCGTCGGCGGAGACGGTGCTGAGCACGGCGGACGCGGCCAGCCTGTCGCGCAAGTCCAGCTTCGGGAAGCGCTCCGCGTCGGGCGGCAGCGGCGGCCACGGGCGCAGCCACATCCGCAAGTCCCGGAGCGCGCAGCTGAAGCTGGACATGGAGGACCTGGTGAGCAGCGGCGCCGCGCTCAGCCGCGCATCCAGCGCCAGCCTCGGCTTCTCCTTCACCTTCACGGGCTTCACCCCGCCACCGCAGCACGAGTTCAACGTCGCCTCCTCCGCAGACCTCGCTCCCTTCAGCGACGACGACGTCGACCTCGAGGCTGCCCACGCCGACGCCGCCGCGCGACGCCGCAAGAACATCATGGCCGAGCCCACACTGCCCATATACCTCAAGGTACGTCACTCACTAGCCATAGCTACACCGACCTCCTTCTTTTTCAAGCAGTCGCGAGAGAACACACGCTTAGCCATGATGGCATGGTGGCCTTGCATGCAGTTCGCGGAGGTGAAGTACAAGGTGGCGGTGAAGGGGACGCAGAGGGAGATCCTGAGCGGGATATCGGGGTCGGCGTGCCCCGGCGAGGTGCTGGCGCTCATGGGCCCCTCCGGCAGCGGCAAGACCACGCTGCTCAGCATGCTCGGCGGCAGGGCCGCAGCCGACGACGGATGCATCTCCTACAACGACGAGCCATTCGGCAAGTCCCTCAAGCGAAGGTAACCCAACCAACCTAGCTACGTGTACCTAGTTGACCTACCGTCCTGCCCACCTAGCTACCTAGCGCGTGGACCATGCCCATGCATGCTTGTACCCCTCGCATGCATCCGATGAGCCGATTAACCAGGAGTATGTTTAGTTTACCATGATAAATAATTAACTAGTTTTGGAATCTAGAGCTGAGCTAATAAATTAATTAAAGTGTTCGTGTCGCGTGGCTTAACTGTAGCTGTCGCGGAGTTAATAAGACGACCGGCCGTGTGCGTGCATGGGAGGTGCGTGATGAGGTGTTGCTTGCGGCTTACAGGTGTAGCCCATGCATGGCCGTACGTGCCTGTCGATCAGCTACTAAAGGAGAGCTTAGCTAGGCATGGCTCACGGTTAACATGCTAACTACTACAGTAATCCTTATCTGTTCGCTGTCTCGATCGTGGCTCTCTTCTTCTTCCCTAGCTCGCCGGCAAGATCAAAAGGTGTGCCTCTAGCCGCCCGCTGGTAGGTCTGTAAAGCGGCACCCCATCCGTCCCGTTTCGTAGTTAAACTAGTTTTATTTTTTTAGCAAAATTAGTCTAGTTTGAATTAAATTTTATTTTCTCCGGCTGATGCAGGTTTCCGCTTGGTAACCCTAATTTCTGGTCAGTATGAATAAGACGAAACGTGATTTTCAATACGTTGGTCATCATTGGATGATGCCCCTTTGGTCCCGGAGCACACCTCCCAAATTAATATCGTTAAAATTCCTATTGAAATGTACTACTTTCTCATGATAGTATCAACTTTTGCTTAAACAATCCTTCATATCGATCTTAGACTAATTAGGTCAAAGCAAAGTCTTCAAATATGTACTTCTTTTTCTTAGCAAGCTGTTTTACCCGGCTAAAATGTAATCCCTTCGTCCAGAAATAAGTGATATGACTTTATCTAAATTCACAGCAATCTATACACTAAAACATGTCTAAATTTATATAAATATAGACTAATTCAAGTCACTTATTTCTTGCAACAGAGGGAATAGAATGGAGGGATAGTAATTGGGTTGTAGACTAGCTAGTGGTCAGAACATGGTGGCGTATGATATATCCTTGTAACTTGCTACTCCCTCCGTTCCAAAATAGATGTCTAATATTTGTTAAAATTTGGATAAATCTAGACACTATTTAGTATATAGATTTATTCAATTTTTGACAAATCTGAGATAATCTTTTCTATCTCGATCAAAATTCCACGAGGCTCCTCCTTTGTTGAATTCCTTTTTTAGTTTAGCGAAGACAGTTTACCTGTCAATTTCATTGATGTCTTTTTTCCCCATATAGTTAGGTTGCCAGTTGCCACTGGTGGTACGTACTGTCCGTCGATAAAAAGAGTGGTGAGAGCGTAGCAATTTGGTTTTTTTGTTTGAGCGTTCGCTAGCGTAGCAAATAGGCCTCTGAATCCCTCGATTGGGCCTGCGAGTGCGACACCAATAGCGGTGTCGCCCTCTCGCCCCGCTCTCCGCGGAAAGAGTCGGCGACTCTTCTCCCCTGCTCACACAGACTCCGGTAATATCTCTACGTCATCAGGAAGTTCGCCGTCGCCTTCCCCTAATGTCCCCAGTTCATCGAATGCTCGTGTCCCCGCCGTCATCATGTCATGACCCTCTCGCAAATTTTGGTTGCCACAGCCACCCGGCACCCCCACCCATCACCACAAATGTCAAGAGGACGCGCTCGATCTTGGCTTGGCTCGCTACCATCATGGCTTAACCGGTGGCCTAGGCTTGGGTTCCACTGAATCACGAGTTCTGTTAGACATAGTAGTACCTGCTTCTTGGCCGAGTTGTCTGCGCTTAACCCACCTGCCTGGCTGCCTGACACCTGTTCGGCAGAATTCCTGACCCAGGTCAGTGCTGCATACTTCTCCAGGTTTCTGCTTGTTGACCGAAACCAACTGCACCAATCTTGCTTGTCCTTAGCGCGGTGTGTCCATTATTGGACGATTAATACTAATGGAACCAGGATTAGGCTTGATTGTCCGTCGAGCAGCAATACCATTGCCGTCTCTTTGGCGTATAATTGGAATTATACTTGGCTTGCAGGATTGGATTCGTGACTCAAGACGATGTTCTATTTACTCACCTTACCGTAAAGGAGACACTAACCTACGCAGCATTGCTCCGTCTCCCAAGAACGATGACAAGGGAGCAAAAGACAGAACGTGCAGTGGACATCATATATGAACTGGGCCTTGAGAGGTATACATGCTACATATTCGTTGAATTATGCACGATACCTTTTTTTCGCAAGGAACCGTGGTTAATTATGTGAGCGTGGTTGAAGGTGCCAGGACACGATGATTGGAGGTTCTTTCGTGCGTGGGGTTTCAGGGGGCGAAAGGAAAAGGGTTTGCATCGGGAACGAGATTATCATCAATCCATCTTTGTTGTTCCTCGATGAGCCGACGTCTGGGTTGGACTCGACTACAGCACTCAGGATAGTCCAACTTCTGCATGACATAGCTGAGGTAATATTATGAAAGTAATTACACATTATCTGTCCATCAGTTCAGTTATAAACTTTAGTTCCCGTTGACTTGCTGCAGACCGGGAAGACGGTGATCACCACTATCCATCAGCCATCCAGCAGGCTATTTCATAAGTTTGACAAGCTTATCCTCCTGGGCAGAGGAAGCTTGCTCTACTTCGGGAAGACATGCGAAGTCATGCCCTACTTTCAGTCCATCGGATGCAGCCCACTCATCGCGATGAACCCAGCAGAGTTTCTACTGGATCTCGCCAATGGCAACACTAATGATGTTTCGGTTCCTTCTGAATTAGATGACAAGGTACACATGGAAAATCAGAATCTGGAAGATACTAATTCCAAGATTGACTTCAGGCCATCAGCACAAGATGTTCATGAGGTGAAGATCATGAAACAATGTGCTGGTGTTATGAGTAAAAGGATTGGTTTTTAGATTTGTGTGAATAATATTGTTGTGATCTCGTGCAGTATCTTGTTGACGCGTATGAGAGTCGAGTGGCATATAAGGAGAAGAAGAAGCTTCTAGCACCACTTCCCATCAGTGATGATATGAAGACAACAATAACATCTTCTAAGCGAGAGTGGGGCACAAGCTGGTGCCAGCAATATTCTATCCTCTTCTGTAGAGGTCTCAAGGAAAGACGGCATGATTATTTGAGCTGGATGAGAATCACCCAGGTCATAGCTACATCGATTATCTTGGGTTTGCTCTGGTGGCACTCTGACCCTACCACACCAAAAGGTCTACAAGATCAGGTATATACACAAAATTAATTACTCAAAACATGTAATTGATAATTGAATTGGTCAATCTTATACTTCTACAAATAATTAATGATATGTACCATCATAAGACACTGCCATCTCGTCTATGCAGGCGGGCTTACTGTTTTTCATAGCTGTGTTTTGGGGTTTCTTTCCTGTGTTTACTGCCATCTTCACATTCCCTCAAGAGAGGGCAATGTTGAACAAGGAACGTGCAGTTGACATGTACAAGCTCAGTGCATACTTCTTGGCCAGAACGACAAGTGACCTGCCACTAGACCTTTTCCTCCCAGTCATATTTATGGTGATTGTCTACTTCATGGCAGGCCTCAAAGCAAGTGCCAGTCATTTCTTTCTTAGTGTGTTGACCGTCTTTCTCAGCATCATTGCTGCTCAGGTATGGCAGTCCAAACTAGTCCAATGGTACAATCAATGCCCATTTCCATATCTTATATTGATGTTTGTGAACCAAATAATCATACATATGCCATGGAGTATCTACCTATTTACTATTCTGAAAGTTCATTTTTCATTGTTTAACCTTGTGTAACCATAGATGCACCAGTTACAAGTACTTGACTTTGGATGAGTAAAACAAAATAAACATCGAATTCATGTTAAAGAAATAACAAGATTTTTTTCTCTCAGAAAAATTAGATAGTAAGGGAATTGGATCTGATCAATTTTGAAACAGTTTTCTAGTCTACTATTTTTATCACATGTGTTATCTAAGAGAACACGTTCTCTAATCTGATATTGCACAGTACTTTAAAGGAACATTAACATTGACTAGAATTCTATGACTCAAGAAGGAAGTTATATGCAGGGACTAGGACTGGCAATTGGAGCTACCCTGTTGGATATAAAAAAGGCAACAACTCTAGCTTCAGTCACAGTCATGACATTTATGCTAGCAGGAGGATTCTTTGTAAAGGTGAGAGCAAGCACTGTTCACACTTACTAGCTGATACAAAGCTGATTTACTATCAGTATGGAAGGGAAAAGGCTGAAAATTACTTCTTGCAATAGCATATATGTATCAATAATAATCTTCTAAAGAGGAACATCTGGCTTGCGTTATTGATTTGTTGCCCTTCTTTCCCCTCCTGATCTGCAGAGGGTTCCACCATTCATATCCTGGCTCCGTTACCTGTCCTTCAACTACCACACGTACAGGCTGCTGCTGAAGGTGCAGTATGATCCTGTACCGGATATCCTGATGACCTCGGTACCTCTAGATAACGGCGTGACAGAAGTCGGAGCCCTGGTTGCGATGATCGTCGGGTACCGGGTGCTGGCATACCTCTCCCTCAGGCGTGTGAAGGCTTCGTAACAGCTAGCGGGTCAAGTTCCCGGGACTCCAGCCAAACTAGCATTCATAGTTCGTACTGGCTGTTTTTATTGCTTGTAGGGAAGCCCGTATTATATATGCGCCACGAAAAGATGGATCTTTTTTTTCACTGTTCTGTCTGCTATGCTCAGAGCGCACCAATTGTACTTTTTATTGCTAGTTAACTCATGGAACAGATTAATGTGAACATTGAGCTAGAAATAGTACCAAGTGCTAGCCAAAAACCGTCTTGTGTAAGGTTGACAATACATGTTTTAAATGATTGTTAGACAGTGACAGCGAAAGCCGGCTGCATCTGCCCCTTTGAAACAGACGTTTTTCAGATGCAGGGATTTTTCGTTATTGCTGAACAAAATGAAGGGAACTGAGGGAAACACGGTAATTAAAGGGTTTACTCTGAATCTTTTCAGGTAGAACTTACTGCATAGTTAAAGATGAATTACATCGCCTCAATTCTAGTATAGCTTTCCTATTTGTCTATTTGCACATAGATTGCATAAATTACATGGTTATATGAAATTAGCATGCAAAAAACCACTGTACACTTTTATGCAGAGTGTATGTCAACCATCAGAGCCGTCATTTAAGGTCTTCAGGAATCACTCCAATAGCACATGCAATGTGTATCTTCTTTTTGATATACTGCTCATAGGTCTTTGGCTTATTAACCTGGAAAAAAAATGAAGTTCCCTTGGCATATATATCTTCCAACAAGCATGCATGCCAATAAGATTTCATAAATTACTTACCAGCTTTTTAACTGCATCTGCAATGAACTTCTGAGCTTCATCCTCTTTAACCTGGAGGCAGGCAGACCAAACATCACATTTAAGAACATATTCCAATGGAGTCAACTTGAATCTCACATAGGAAAGACTGAACGACGGTACTTACTTCCGAGGTAATGTCTGCGGTGCAGGTATGGTACTAAAGGAAGGAAGATGAAAAGAGATAATTAAGCATATATAGATAAAAGAATATCAAGTTACAACAGCAGATTTTTTTATGAAGAAAACATCCCACCTCCTTTTCCATCTCCTTCATGGTGTCGTCGAACTCCAGTGCATGTTTCATTCGTTGTTGGCGTAACGGAAACCTGTTCAGATTGTGAACCTCCTCCAGAGCATCTCTGAAACTCTTCTGAACATTATTCAAGAATAAATGTCATCCATTGCTAAGCATATAGCGTGTCTGTAAAAACGACGAACCTCGAACATGTAGTTGCTTAGCTCATCAGAAGAC